>JARHVA010000133.1:4182500-4782500 GCA_037957365.1 Torreya grandis | reverse complement strand
CATTCACGTCTCGTATTGGCACCCGCATTCATTCTATTTCTCGGCAAAGGTTTTCAACAAGCTAAGTAGTAGGAAGAAGCAGAAAGTGCCAGGTGGTAGTCACGAAAGACCTTGAACTACTTTTTCAGAAGAAAGCCGAAGTCACCATGTGTCAACATCCAAAAGATAGTTGGTTCAATGCCTTGGTTCAACATTTTTGATTCAATACCTCGATTAACATGTAATGGTGCGCAGTGTTGAACTGTTGAACCATTGAACTATTTTGGTTCATCGGGTAGTTCAAAGGAGTGTCCCAAAAAACCAAAGGGGTCAAGTACATGTTTGAAGGGTAGGAAAGCATCGTTTTATTTTATTTAAGTACCAAAGAGTAGCGAAGGCTGCCAAGTGTCACTTTCTAAGCCCCTTTCTACTCCATTCTCGAAAGAAGTGGAAGACGCCGCATACCCCTAGTAAGAGAAGCGAAAGATGCCACATATCTTCCAAAGAATGGTGGAGGCCACCATGTGTCAACTCCCAAGAGATCATCTTCAAGCTTTATTGTCGAATAAAGATTTGGTGGGTCCCGAGTGTTATTTCAGAGGTCTACGGAAGCTGCCAAATGTCACCATCTGTAAGAGCCTAATATGTGCCCCAAATAATTCTACAGCATAGCTAAAGAGAAGCGGAGAGAGCTATGTGTCTTTGATAAATTAGGCAAAAAGTGCCAAGTGTCATTCTCCAGTGCCTTCTAAGTGACAAGGATAATTTTAGGAAATTGACTAAGTATCCTCTCCCATTTTAACAGAACAGAGTATTCCATGTATCTGTTACAGCAAAGCAAGATGGAGGGAAACTCAGTGGGAGTTATTTATGGTAGATGGAACAGTTCACCAGGTATATTTTTAGAGCCTGCAAACATTAAAAATGCTGTCTATTTTTCCCCTATAAGTGGAGGTAGAATGGATAGTTACGCAGCTAAGTAGGTGAGAGAATGAGGAAATTCAAGCACAAGAGGAGGTACTAGACTTGAATCAACACGTCGCAGTCAGAACAGCCACCCTGCTCCAACATGGCCCTTCCTGATAAGACCAAGATACATCCAAGGCATTAAAAATGTCATCTGTTTGTCCCTTGTGAGTTAAGGGCGGAGTAAAATTGCGTGGGAAAGGGGATGATGGAAGGATACATCCTAGGCTATAAAAGATGGGGAACCATTATCAAGAAAGGAAGGGGGGATTCGATAGTTTAGATTTGATGGAGTTTGTGACCAAGTAGTATCATTTTCTTTTGTCTCATTTTCTTGAGTTGTAAAGTTGATGTAACTGTGCATGTTTTTGTGCCTTTTATGTGGCTGAATGAATTAAGAAGATTGAACTCTATGCCTTTGTTGATATTATCTGTGTCATTTAAAAAATTAGTCTAGACTGTAGATTTTTTAGAGTTTTGATTAGGAATGTCATTTCATTTTATCTCATTTTTTTGAGTCAGAAGGTTTACATAACTATACATGTTTCTGTGCCTCTTATGTGATTGGAAGATTCTTATAAGAAGATTGAACACTATGCCGTTGTTGACATTTTTTGTATCTCAGCAAAAGAAGCCCCTGTTATGAGCCTTTGTTTTTATTGTTTCAATATTTTACATTGATCATGCACTTGTTTGCTCTTAAATGTGAATGAATCCTACATATAGTCTCACTGTGCTCAAGATTAGGATAAAATTACTCAGGTGCATCGCCATAGTTAGGTTTCAATTCCTGCATTTGTGTTTCTATTTAATTTCCTATCCTTTTTCCCCCCACACTTGATACAAAAGAAGAGACTAGCTTTTCTAAAATCTGAAGGTTGTTTCAAGCCACAGTATCCCACAGCTTGAAACTTCCCATTTTTGTTGATTAGAATCAAGCACAATTTTAAGCCTCAACAGTATCATTACCTTTTGTTAAATTATTTGAATGTTAAACGATATGAAAGATTTTTAAGATTCCTCATCCCTATGAACTTGAAATGACCAAACATGAGAGATAGAGTGAGACACAAGGATGATCCATAGGCTTGGACTAAAAGAAGCTAAGTAACCAAAGACAAGACTGACTAGGACACTTAGGCTTGATAATGAACCAACATGTTATCTCAAATCTCAACCATGTATATGCTTAGTTTGAAAAAAAGGGAAGAAATATAACAAAAGAGATCCAAAGTGAATCAATGAAGTGAGATTATAAGGAGATTAATTATTTTCTAATTGATCACATGGTAAAGAGGGAGTGACTAAAGGAAACTAGGTTTGTATAACTAAGTCACAATGATAATTAGCTACAAAAGATAGAGATAAGAAAGCAAACAAATAAGGAAGATAAAAAAGGTTGTTTTTAAGGAAAAAAACTCAAGAAGTAAAATAAATCAATGATAAAGAAGACATCCATAAGAAAACATTAATGACAATATAAGCAATATAGAGTCTAAAAGTAAAGTCACCATGTAAGATAAATAAGAATTTGATACAGTGTCAAATGATATAACAAACAGATAAAGATAGGATTAGAGCACACTTCCAATCCAAATGAAAATGTAAAATCACCATGCATATGCTCATAAATACTAATAAATCTACCACACACATTATCCATAACATTTGATAGATCTTTATGAAGTTGGATGCAAACTACTGCTAATGTCTCATCAATATTTAGTGAAAATGGGAAAATACTTCTCATCTAAATACATCAAAGTAAAAGGTAGAAATGCTTGATGGATCATGATGGGGAGGGATATCAAGCAAGGGATGCTCATAAGAATGTATGGGATCAAACTCTATGGCAGATGTGGGAATCACCGGTGGGGAAGGATCTTCAAGTGAGGAACTCATAGGTGGAGAAGGATCCATAGGTGAGAAAAGGTCCATGGGTGAAGGAGTCATGGGTGGAGGAAGAGACGGTGATGAAGAGACCATAAGAGGGGATGGAACCACTAAAAGTGGAACCATGGGAGAGGAAGTGGGAGCCTTCTTGCAAGAATGACCTATGGGAAGAATGTTAGAAGGTCTAATAATAACTATATGGTGATCTTTAAGGTGTTGTTGAAGGATACAATAATGATCAATGTGATGGGTGCCATAATAATGCAAAAGATAGTACACCTCTCCATACTTCAAAATATACTCAAGTAGTACCTTTGGGGGAGGTATAGCCTTATCTAAGGATTAAGAGGTAAAAGGATACAAAGTATTAATATATTGTAATAGTTTATGATAATTCATAGAATAATGGTTATCTATGTCATGGAAGCAATTGATACGCCTATGAATAGGCTCATTAGAAGTAATCACAAGAGGAGATGTAACATGAATGAAACAAACTTAGAAAGGCTCATTGGCCCATTTTGTGGGCAACAGAGCCATTTGAAGTTAATGAATCAAACTATCGCCTAGAGAAGGTGATGGTGGGGAAAGAATGGGATTTTGGCTCAATGGAAGAAGCATTGAGATCGAAATCAGGGATAGACACAGTGATAGAAAGAGCGAAAATGGACTCAACTATAATGGGAGAAAGAATGGGAAAAACTATATTAGGAGTAGGAATGGGCTTTGATGTAGGCTCTACTAAGGGAGGGGTGAGTTCTATAGAAAGTTGAATAAGGGTCACATGCATCTTAGGGATAGGAAAACTATAGGGGTCATGGTACCTAGTAAAGTGGTAAGGCCCAGTCATAACATGATCCATAAGCATACTTCTATGAGGTTCCTCAAAAATTGGAGGTGTTAGTGCCATCTCTACCCTATAATAAAGAGGAAAAATACTAAAATTAGGAAATATGAATGATGTTAAATGAGAATATACATGAAAAGACTCAAGTAAATAAGAATGATAATCGATAATCTCAACATCACATGCCTAATGAAGACTACCTAAGAATGGATCATCTAAGGAATAACCATCATCATAGTCATGTGTGAACATCAATGATGCAAGTATGGATGACCTTGTCATATGATGAGGTGTGATGAATAGAATGCCAAGTCTTAGTCAAGACAATGGGAATATCATCACAAAGAGGTTTATGAGAATGCGATTGTAATGAAGCAAGAAGTTGAGAAATGAGATGAGGTGAGAGATCAAAAGTTTTAATCTTTTAGTTGATCTCATCAAGTTCATCATCATCATAATCTAATAGATTAGGAGGAATATTCCCAATGAGTTTGGGATGACCATTGTAACCTCAAGTGGAATTGATGGGAAAGTTGAATCATTGAGAATTATAAAATTGAACACTAGGCAAAGGTTTAAGAGTAGGAATCTTGAAGACACTATAATCTTAGAATTATTAAAAATTTCAAGGGATGATATCACCTTGAATCTTATAGATGGCTCTATTATGAGGGAATTTTACGCATTGGTAGGCAGAAGAAGCAACTACTCTCATACGGTGAGTCTACAACCTACCAAGCAAAATGTTATAAGAAAGAGTAAAGTTAAATATCATCACCTTCACATGAATGGTGATAGGTGGGATAGTAATGGGAAGCCACACATAACCTAAAGTAGTCATTTTCCTTTAATCATATCCTTGGCATGTGTTTCATGTGGACTTAAGATTGCATTTATAATATTCAAGGGTTTTGATCAAATCAAGAGAGGAAACACAAGTGTCAAAACCCTTATCAATCAAGGCATGTTTGACTTATATATCACATATTTGGACACTAATGAATAAATAAGGATCATCCACACAAAGTATAATCTCATTGGGAATCATAGAAGCAATAGGAAATTTTAAGGAAAGAGAAGTGTCCATTATTTTATCAACATGGATAAACATCTCATCACATTATTGTAATATGATATCTTTAGATCCAGATAAAGTTACTTCACATCCTACTAGGGGAGGATGAGGGATGTTCATTTCAAACAAGAATTTCATAAGATGGTTTCTATGATGCAAATAAGTCCTCATAATCTCAAGAAATGGAATTTGGGATGAGAGATTAGTGAGTTCTATAATGGGATCGCACTCATCATAACCCATGAGGATATTGTTATAAATAGGTTCATAGTGTTGAATGAGGTCCTCAGAAGGAGGAGCCAAAATGCATTGAAATTTGTGTTGATAAGGAGAAGGTTTAGAACAAGGCTATAAATTATGTTGTGAAGATGAAGTAGTTGGTTCAGGTTGAGAATTGGTATAAGTGTTGATAGAAGCTTGATTATCATTAGTGTTAGGTAAAGAAGATGGAGGGATGGTAGAAATAGAATGGGAAGTGTTATCCAAAGTAGGAGTTGGAAGTGGTTCATCAAAAGTTATAAGGTCATTTTTCCCCAACTCATTTAAATGAGCTAGAGAAGAATCCTGGATAACATGAAAATTTTGGGACAATGGATGAGTATAGATAGGTTGAGGGTTAATGAAAGAAACCACCCTTCATATATTAGTCATATTAACCACATTCTCTTCAAAAGTGGGGTTAATAAGACTTTATACATTATTGGTGGAAGGGGTGAGATTGTCTTGGGTATCTTGATTAGGTTGATGATTAGGAAGATGGTCTTTATAGATAGCCAAATGAGTATTTACTTGATTCAAGGTTTGAGATTTAGTAAGTGTTTCATGAGCCTTAAAAGCAATGTCATAGGCTTGTTCATGTTTTTGAATGATAGAATCATGATCAAAATTAAGACCAAGAAGAAAATCCATAGCTAAATTATGAAGCTACCTACGTGTCTCATGAAAATGACCCAAACTAGCATGAAACCAATAAAACTTGTTGGGATCATACCAAGATTTCATAAGATGAGTGGGATCAAATTCTTGTGGTGGAGGCCTACGTAGATAGTTTAGTAATTTAGCTAAGGATAAAGGTTTGTGAACATTGATGGTATTAGGTGAAGATAAATGAGGATTGGTGTATTGTTGAGAAGAGTGAGTTGGTTTCAAAGATTGGTTAGGCACAATAGCTTGAATAGTGTGAATGGTGTCATAAGAATCCATGACACCATCATTGGTATCATTATGATTCTTGTTCAAGTAAGAGATGAGGACCTATAGAAGGTTGAGGTGATTTGAATTGACATATAAGGAAATATTAAAATTTAGATTGATCAATAGCCTCTTCCAAAGCATGTAGGGAGAGAGTGTGGACCTAATATTGTAACTTTATAAAAATAGCATTAGTAAAAATATGGAAAAGGTTATCATCGGCCATGTTATGTTCACATTTATTGGACAATGATTTACACCTTTTAACAAAAGCTTGGGTAGTTTCATTTTCTAGATGTTTACAATTTATGAAGTGGGCCAAAGTGTTTTTAGGAAGATCACTAGTTTGAAATTCCTCAACTAAAGCATTCACGAAATCTTCCAAACTAGTAATAGAATGAGTTTTAAATTGACTGTACCAATCTAAAGCATCTTTCAAATGTTTTAAAATGAAGGGTAAGATCAGTTGATCCATTATAATAAATGGTAGGGATGATACCTCTTCTATCAATATTAGTAATTTTAGTTGTAAGAGGCTCATTTTAAATATGCTTAATGGTTTTATTGACCAAAGGAGGTTGATGAATAAGATTACCATGGGAATCTCAAAAAGGAAGGGGGGAACATTTTGATTATATGTGCCCTAAGACATTGGTTGAGGATGAGTTTGAAGATGGAGAAGGTGATTTTGCATTCTCATCATTTGATTTGTATTATTATCTTGAAATGTATTCATTTTATTAAGTGTTTCTAATAAGAGTTAATGGGTTTGATTGGCATTGTTAGCATTATTTGAAGCATTTTATTTTGTATTAGTGGCTTAGGTACCACTATTGGTGTTGATAGGAGCTTGAGAGGAACTATGAAAATGTGAGGCACTAGTGGGAAAATTTACTTGTGTGGCAAAAGATGGACTAGTAAAGGGATGAGAAGAGAAAGAACTAGTAGCATGATTACCTTGGGTAGAAAACAATAAACTAGTAGAAGGATTAAGAATAGTGAATCTTATGAGAGGCCCACTAGATGTAGAACCTGCCATGTTAGTAGAGATACTAGGCATGAAGGTATAAGAAGTTAAAGAAGAAAAGGTCATGGTATGAGAAGGGGTCATAATCAAGGGAAGAGGCTGAGAATCAAAGAAAGTGGTACCCCTAAATCCATTTTAGAATGTGGGAATAGGTGAATGACGATCTTCAGCTTGACCTCTAATCATGAAATGGTAAATGGTAGAGGGATCTTTTCCTCAATTTTGACAAAATTCAAAAATAAATAAAAGCATTTTAGGGGTATAATCTAATTTGGGTTGATCTTCTAGGGAGAATAGAGAATTGTGCCACAAAGAGGAATGAGGGGTCCCATAGTTCATTGTGCGAGTGGCTATGTGAACATTATTCTAATCCAAGAGAGGAACCCTGCTCTGCATATGGAAGACCCTATGAGGGTTGTAAAAACTCATCATGTTTGTTGAATTCAACTCAATGTTGTCTTCAAATAGAAAATTCATAATGAAAGAGAAAGATTAAACCAGGTAAAATAGATGAGAAATCAAGGAAATATGAGGTGATAAAAATTATACAGAGTTGACTAGGTCAATCTAGCATAGAAAATATGGCCTATAAATTATACAAGGTTAATTGGGTTGACCTAACCTAGTAGATAGAGGCTAAAAAAGTGTACAAGGTTGACTAGGTCAACCTAGCATAGTATATAAGGAAAAATAGGCATTCGATAAGAGACTATGTTGATTGAAATAACTATGTACTAAAATAAGAATAATTTTTTATGTATTTTTAAAAGCAAGAACTAAAAAGAAACATACAATGAATTGGATCAATAAAGTTGATCCAATTGAGGCACATAACACAAAATCTTGCACCAATGCTGATTAATGAAATTGTTTGCAATATAACACATAATTGAGTAAAGAACAAGCAATAAACTTGTAAATTAAAATCTAAGTGGTTAACCTAAATGTTTTTAGATTATTATAATAGAAGTTTATATGTGACAGGAATTTAGCTTTAAGTAAGGAACTAGAAATTAATCTAAGGATAGTTTCAGGACATTTGGGCTGAAAGAGATTTATATTAGTAATGGTACATGATTGGTATTGGGGCTTACCCCCTCACTTCATACACCATAGTGATAAGGGTGTCAGGTGCTTAGTCAAAATATACCATTAACCACGTGTTTATACTTGGCCAAAAAACCAAGTTAGCTTCCTCCTTGGTGATAAAATTCAAGTAAGTTGTCTTTGGTTAGACAATTGTTAAAATAGTTGTTAATATTTATGTGATTTGGTCATGTATGCATAAAATATAAAATATTGAAACTAAAATGTATATTTAAAACCACCTAATTAGACTATGTGATCTATTCTAAGCATGCAAGAAATAAGAAATAAAAGTGTGAGATAATTACTATCATATAAAGGTTAATTTCACCTTTAAAACATAGTAAAATGTTAATTTAGTCGATAATATATACAAAGAATACAAAATAGGGTCAATGATGTCACCTCTCTATTACAGAAGCAAAAATTTTGAAAGTGAACTACATCGACAAAGTTGACCTAGATTTTTAGACTACACACAAAATACAAAACTACGTCGATATGGTCAACCTAATTGACTATACAGGAGTAGTTTTAAAGACTACAAAATATAAAAAATAAGACTATAAGGAAAGGGAGAGAAAGATACAAAGGAACCTTGATGGTTTGGAGGATGTAGAGAAATGAGATTATTGTTGAAGAAGCTTGATAAATGCTTAAAAATCATGCTAACTGTGTTAATTGGGTTAACCTATCTTTGACTCTTTTTTTTAAGTGCTTGAAATATATAGAGTCAATTGGGTTTACCTAATAGTCTGAATCTGATACCTAAAAGTGTAAAAGGTGAACTGGGTTGACCTAGTAGTGTAAACTAGAATTATGGAAAACCTACAAAAATAAAACATAGTCATTTTGATGTGACTGTGTGTCAAACCTACACACAGAAGTTAGTATTGTGTGGATATAGTCAACCCAGAATTGTAAATATATGATAATAAAAATGATAAAATGATGAAATAAGTGAAACAAATCCTACAAGGGTTATATTTATGTTAGGTTCACCAGAATGTACGCATCAATTAGTCAAACATTAGTCAATAAATCCATGAAAAATTCATAAATAACTTAACAAACTAATCCAACCTATTCTAATGGGGTTTATAAATGATAATGAACAACAAGTTGAAAGAAATCAATACCAATTACCTTCACAAATGATTCAACCATCCAAGAGCGGCTCCAAGATTTTTTTTCTCCTTAATATAGTGTTCTTGTCTTTATCAAAAATGGATGTCAAACTTCTCCATTATCTCAAGATTATAATGTATAACCTAGGCTCAAGATAAAAAAAACTAATCTATACATATAAAATGAAGCTTGCAAATAAAATACAATGATCAACACAAAGAAAGGTTATAGAGATGATTTTTCATTATAAGTTTACAATAATTTAGCTTTAAAATGATGTTTTATGCCCTTATATTTATAGAATTTCCAAAAGGGCTAAGATCAACCATGACCATCCATCTCAATATTGAGATGTGTGACCACAAATTAATCTAATATTTGCAATTAAATTCATAAATATCATCATAATGATTTGGGAAGAAAGGGCATTAAAGTGGCATGGACACCCATAAACTTGATATTTATTGTATTTATGACTTATGGATGCCATCTCATAGATAATCTCACTAGGTGATGCAAATATTGAGAATCAATTTTCAATAATGAAAAAAATAATAAGCTCCATGGAAAATCCACTTTAGATCTTGATTTGAATTAATTAGCTTAAACAAGATTAATCAATTATAGTGTAATTCTTTGAAAATTGGTTCTCAATTAATCAAAATAGTTAGAAAGTCATATTACTAGGTCATAATTTGACATGAGAATAATTGGAAGGTCATGTTAGATGAATTTTAATCATATTCCCATTTAGGATGTTTCTGACACCAAATAATAAAGGTACATGATGTATACTAATGAATTATAAGAAAAGAGTGATCTAAAGAATAAGAAAGCAAAATCATCATTTTGACTCAAAATGAATTGATCAAAATTAAGAATCACATAAAATACATTGCCCCATATAGGGATACATTACCCTAAATTGATACTTGTATACGACAATCTCAAACCATTTTTCATGTTTTTAGTGATTTTGGCTTAAATTGTGCATTTGAGTGCAATTCGAGTAAGATTGATAATTTCAACACAAATGGTGTTAGGAATTAGATGTTTGTATTTTACCCCTATTTAAGAAGGTGTAACGAGACATTCAGGTGAAGCAACTATTGACCAAATTTGACCTCAAGTCAAATTTGGGTCAATTCCTAATATTTTGAACTTTTAGAGAAAGTTTCACATGTCCTATGGGGTCATTTATTATCTTATATGTCCACTTTCTCTTCCCCTAATAGTTATTGAAGTCTATTCTCCTAAAACTATCCTAGTCAACATTGGTCAACCATGATCAAACTTATTCAAAGGCTCAATTTATCTTTGAAATGTCCTAAAATGGTCTTTGATAGGTTTAAATGTGTCTTCAAGTCATAAATTAACCATTTTCTAGGTCTCATAAGCAAAAAGGGTCATTTGGCCACATTTATAGCTCATTAATTGACTTGTACAAATTTTCATGCAATTAAAATTGACACCAAGGTGAGTTTAAATGTGGATCATGTCAAGATCATGTCATGAATAGTTATTTGTTTGGCAAGAAGTAGTTATGTTCAGTGGATATCAATTTCCCCTCAAAAATAGGAGTTTTTAGGAACTTGTACAAAATTCTCAAGTCCACTATCAACTAAAAACATGTAAAAGTAACTCTTCACCTCTCATCATCCATTTCAATGCCTAGTTTTCAATAAAAATGCAAAAAGCTTTATATGCAACTTGTTTTCCTCCATTTTCACTTGGTAAGTAAAAAAAGAGCAACTTCATGTACTTGGCATGGGTCATACAGGTGGAATTGGGAAGAGTGCTTCTGGAAGTGGATATTACTCTGAGTGCACTTAATTTTCATAATAAAAACTTGAGATTTGGTGCATCCTCCTTTATGAACCATCAATCTAATCCTGGGCATCTTTTTATGCGTGTTTAACCTTTGAAGGGGTTTGAGCTTGTCTCAGAGTTTCTTTTTTTGTATCAATGGATTTGTGTGTTTCAATTGTCTTCACATGATTTTTAAGATGTTTCTATGCTTCTTCTTATTTTGGAGATTTTAATTGTGGGAGGAAGCCTCTTCTAAGCTTGCAAAATGTCTAGTTTGCATTCACAATCATCCCAATTGCTTTGAAAATGTTTCCTTCACATTGTATATGATGTTTTAATGTTATTTTGGAAGTTATACTAGTTTATTTTTGGAATTAAAGTGTTAAAAATTTCTCTTGAAGTGTTTTGAGAGCATTCCTTGCATGATTCTTGTCATTTCATGACTTCCTTGCATATCACAGTCAAAAACTTCACCTATAGGAGCATGCTAATGTCATGAATGTAAATTTGGAGGGTTTGGCATGGTTCATAACCTATGTGGGATATTAATATGCATTTAAGAGTTAATGGAGGCATGTAGGTGTTGTAAATTTGCATATTTAGAGAATAAGCTCATTTTTGCCTCTTTAGAAAGAATGACCATCTATAGTTGATTCCCTAGGTATGCCTTCTAGATGTGTTACAATAGATTGGTCAATCTAATTTAAGATTCCTTTCTATATTAATGTCTATTCAAACCTCTTGATGATGCTAGTTTGACAAAGGATGGTATCAAAACATCAAATGGAAGGTTAGACTGTGTTTAAGCCCTTTTGCTCTAAAAACACCAAATAGAGGCATGAGGGTTTTTTTTAGGCCTCTTAAAGTGCACCTATAAAAGGATTTGAATCCTATAATTGGGTGGATTTATATTATATATACCAAAAAAATATTTCCCAAAGTTTGAAAGATAAATGAATAGTGGAAAGTGGTCATTTAGACCCTCAAAGATGGCTAGAAAATCACTGAAACAGGGCAGTATTATCTACAAGGCATTGATCAAAAAGTTCACCTTGAATCCTATTTTTGTGTCCTAGGCTATGCTATCAAATTAAAATGATACCAATATTTCAAATGATGCTTGAAATCTCCAAATACCATGAGAGAAGGTGAATTCAATCTCTTAACCCTAATGCATACTCCTTTGTTTATTCACAGGATTATGAGGAGTCACCTATAGGCAGAAAGGTTAAATTTTGTAAAATAAGTGTGTGATCCAAAAATTATAAGTTTTGATTAACATATATTTCAAGAACATGAAAATAACATAGTAACAATGAATTCTCTAAGAAGAGATGTTTTATTACTCAAAATTGCAATACCACTATATGCTTATCTCTAGGAAGAGATGTTTGATTTCCATTTCGGGTTACATCTTCATTTATACATTTTTTTAAAGAAAGAGGAGGATTTTTAAGGTCAAAAATATTGAGTTATATTAATTGGTTCAACTTCCATGATTTAAAACAATACAAAATTCAAAGAATTACTATTTTTAGAAACTTACTATTTTTAGGCTGCACTATTAAAATTGAAATTTAGGGCACTTTCATTGGGTTTTTTGGGTCAAAATACATCAAGAAAATATACATTCCATATCAATATTTTATCCTTGTTATTATCTTTTCAAAGGTTTAAAAGGTGAGTCAATTGGAGCTATGGTGCAAAATTTATGGCTCCTAGAAGTTCTGTCATCAATTGGGGTAGAATCGTTACTCGAATTAAAGCCTGAATTATTGCCCAGATCAGTGTGGTCATGAACAAGTTGTTTAATTTCATGGATTTTAAGGAAAAAATACATATATACCATTTTAATCATAATTATAAACTCAATCTTTCCCTATAATACACCTACAGGCCTAAAATGAATGAAAAATAGCCACCTACAGTTGAGTAGATAGTGAAATGAATATTATGGCATTTGGAGGAGTCTTAAGGAACTTCTAGGCTAAAGAACGTAAGAATTTTAAAAAATAAATGAATTGGTGATATAAATTAGTTGATAAATCACAATTAAAAATCAAATTCATGTTACTCTCACCCTAAACTCACCTATAAGAAGGGTCCTAAGACTATCTCAGTTCAAGAGGACAGTGAGTAATTAGAAGGCCTAAAAGGCAAAGATGTTAGGTTTTAAAGATAGGATCACATTGGAATAAGGATATGGGTCAAAAATTAATATTTAATGTGTTGAAACCTTGGTCAAAACCTCAAAATAAAGGTGCCTAAAGGGAGATACCCTATTCATTGTCATAGTCAGACAGGGTCATAAGCAAGAGAAGAACATATGAGAGTTGGGTGCCTTGAAAATAAAATGAGAGTTTAAAATAGTATAGTGTGTATTTATCATGATAAAATTAAATAAATAACATTACCAATACATCATAAATCCACCCAAGCCCCTTTTCTCATAGCAAAATGGACTCAGTCCATACAGGCAGGGTAGGGAAAGCCTTGTTTCAAGAGGTGAGTTTGGGGATTCCACTTAGAAGTGAGGTTTGAGTGGATGATTAGGTTAAATAATCATTAAATAAATGTTATTAAAATTCATGAACAACTTTTATACATAAAATAAATTAATAAAGAGCATTTATAAAGAGGTTTGGACAAGAACATGCAAAAACAAGGTTTTTACCCCTTTTTGAAGAAATTGGGATGGTTAGACCCCTTAAACATGGAATTGAAAAAAAAATTGGTAAATTTTGTCATTAGGACATTTTTTAGATTATAAAATACTCACTTTTCATTAAAAATAAGGCTTAATGCTCATTTTTCTATCTCAAAGCAGGGGCAGTCCCTTCATGCATAAGAATGATTATTTTGGGAAAAAGTGATGAATAGATAATATCAAAGAAAAAAATCCAAAATAAAGTTTATATAAGCTTGGGTAAACATGGAGGAACCTAAAAAACCTTTATAAAAGGCTTGAAACCAAACAGGGCACCCTACACAACAAGGGTTACAGTCAAGTGTGAATGAAATGCTTAGGGCTAGAAGCCAATTTGGAGGTCATATGGATTTTAAACATAATCTATGTTTTCCATGTGATAAATAAATGTTTATAGAGTTGTTTCGGGTGTGTTAAAACTATAAAATTTCAAATATAACCATTGGAGGGTCAAGAAGAGCTCAAAGAGGTAGGCAGACCTATTGGTAAGGTCAAAGCCCAAAACCAAACAGTGGTCAATTTCCATTTCAAGCTTTTATAAATCCATTATAATTGTTGAAGGAAGTTTTTAGGGTATATAAAGAGATTTTTATACCCTTGGTTTTCAAATAAAATCTTTAGGAATCCATTTTTGGCTTAGGAAGCATTCAGACCCCACTGAGAGGCAAAAAATGAGCTCGAATGTCAACTTCAAGTGCTTATAACTTCCACCAAGATTTGGATGGGTGTTGAAGGTATTTGGATAAGTTGAGGAGGGTATCATACAATAAATTTTTTAGATTATTTTTAAGGTTCAACATCAAAACTTCATGAACCATCCTTAAGAGGGCTAGAAACCTTCAAACCATCTTAAGAAGCTTATAGTGATCTATTTGGAGAAATTGATTTGGTAAGGAACCAAGATGAAATAATGAGGATAGGGGTATAAATGTAAAGTTATAGAATACATTATTATGTTTCTAAAAATGTGCTTTGATTATATAGATTTCATACAGGCAGGGTATAGAGGTAGTTTTTAGCATAGAATTGGTGTTTCCTATAAGTTATTGAAGGAGTTAAGTGATGCCAATCACTTTGATAGAAATATTGAGACCTATATCAACTCCTTAAATCATTTTAAAAACTCAAAAATTGTCCTAAGTGCCTCTACTATCTCTCTCTTTTTAGCCTATCTAAATTGGCATCTAAAATGACATAGTGGACAAAGTGAAAACTCAAGTTTGGTGGATTTTTATGATGTTTCTAATGAAGCCAAGAATATTAAGTGCCTATATAGGTGTCATAACACCTCTTGTATGGATCAGTTGAGAAAGATGAAAATATTTCTAGTGCCAATTGTCAAAATAATCCTAATGGAGGGTGATTATGATTTCAAGGTGATGATGAGCTTATGTAAGAGATTTTCATGATGAAGGAAACTTCCAATGCAAGTGGAATCATTTTTGTAACTCCCTCTCCTCATCATAAATGTTAAACTTGTCCATAATCTTCCTTGGAATGCTCAAGAGGAGCCCATGATGAAGGTAGTTTTCCAAAGGAGAATGATTGAGGAGTTTCAATGCCACATGTGAGGAAGGAGTTTAGTTTGGGATGGACACATGTTCACATCAGTTTCATAACTCCTTTTTTAGCTCATTCACATGCATCGTAACTAATTTTCACCTTTAAACACTTGTCTTTATTCCTCTTCAACTTCTATCTTCTCTCTCTTCTTCCAAATTCTATAAATGTAAGCCATCTTGGCTATTGAAGTGGATTCCAATTCTTGGCATGGTCAAGCCCTACCAAAATTGTACCTTGATTTGTACTTAAGCTAATGAGAAGTAAGTTGGTTGTATTCTAAGTCCATTTTCACTATGTGTTGAAGTGATCCATCTTGAATGTCAAGCATAGATTGAGTTCATCTGGTTTTTATGCAATCCTTGAATGTGTTGCTACATATGACTTCTCTCCTAACATGTTTCATGAAGTATATGCTACTGTAATAGACTTTTGAAGTGTGTATGAGTTTGGTAGTGTCATATCTGACCTTCCCTTCACTTACCTTCATTTTTTGAGTTGTTATTTTCTTCATGAGAAACACTAATGCTAGGTAGTTCCATTAATGGTGTGAGGCTAGTTTGATTGTCTTAGTTTATTATACAAATCCCAAGTGTATTAATGGAATCAACTCTTGGTGTAACACCTATTGGTTTAGGTTTGCTTTATGTATCTTTATCTCCCTTTTCACCCATGTTAATTAGTTTTAGTATCATAATCACATCAAGTCATATCTAGGGAGATAGCCCTCATAATTTAGAGATTCATCTTTCCTAAAAGTTCACCCACAACTTAAGAGATGATTCCATGTTGCATCAAATTTTAGGAGCTTCATAGAGTATTCTAGGGTGCATAATTTAATGACAACAGCAAAATCTTTTCAAAGAAAAGATTTGTCAAGAATAAATGAGAAATGACCTAATGATTCACCCTTAAGAGGACATATTAATATTAAAGAGAAGGATGAACTCTCAAAAAGAGAGAGAAAGTGAGATATTAACTCATGGAATAGATCACATCCAGATGAGCTAATGATTTCATGCATCGTTACCATCAATGATCAAAATATAATTAGAGGTATAATGGGCCCCAAAGATGGGGGGAATGGGAAGGATTCAATCTAAACATATAAGTGACATAGTTTGAATGCACCCAATTTGAGAGTACAAGTTGCATGCTTATGACATTAATCAATCCTGAGATAAGTTACACACTAAAACATTGCCATCATGGGCAAACGTGTGGAGAGCTTGGATTTATAATAAAAGCATAACTTGGTCTCTAAATAGATGTTAATAATAAGTGCCTCGATAGGGCATATTTGATTGTGATAAGACAATTATGCCCTAGTATAGCTAATTTTTATCATTGATAAAGAATAAATAATGGTCTTGCCCCTGTAGGGATGCTTTAGATTGGTGACTTCATTCAAATGTTATGCCCCAACATGGTAAAATTTGCAAGCAATTAGCTCAAGAATATAACTTAAAACATATATTAAAGTGAGCGGTCATAAATGTAAATGTGATGGTGTAAATAATGCTAGAACCACAAAAAACCATGCATATAAGGATGCATAAAGTGATGAAAGAGATGAAAAGAAGAATGAATATGGCTGAGCTGACCCAAGATACATCATGTATCCAATGTTAGAGCATTTTTAATGACTAAGTGGTAATTTAACCTTTAATCTATACTTATGATTAATTAAATAATAATAATAAGTTATTTATTACCACAAGGTGGAAACCTCGTGTAAATAAATAACTATAATATATGTATTTAATTATTTACTAATTTTTTATTTGATTGAGACATTAATCATCAAAGATTTATTTAGAATATTAATTAACCAGGGTCTTTTATTTATTCAAGATGGTTATATCTATTATTTACAATGGTCACCTCCCTTCATATTTACCTATAAATAGGGTTTTAACCCTATGGTGAATAACAACTCGATATCTTGACATTTGCAAGATATTTGGATTATCAAAAGGCTTGTGAAGACTTTGTTGAGAAGTGAAAAGTTGGAGTTGTATTGAGGTCAATTATTTTTTTATCAATGAAAAATCACTTGTTGGGTTTTTTACCTTTTTGAGGTTTTCCTAGGATAAATATCATGTGTAGTGTGTTCATTGATCTGTGTGCTCCATTTATACTTTGATTATTAAATCTCTTCTAGATCCTATGTGTATTACTTCATTCAATAATTTCATCATGGTATCAAATCTAATGAAAGAAATTTAATTAGAAATAAATTATTTATTAGATTGAATAATTAAATTTCAACTTTGAATTCCATACTTGGGAATGGTACGACCCTGTGCTTGAATAAATTTTGAGAAAATTGAAGAGTCTATTAATTTATTTTTGAAGTGTTTCTGGGCTTCAGGGACCTATCTAAGTCCTCTCAAACAATCTGGAGATCAATTGAGGATTTATTAAGAAAAAATTTTAATTTTTTTCTCCACCTGAGCACTGATGTATAGCCTAGAAACTTAGAAAAAATAGAACTATTGATTCTTGGCATGAAACTTCTCTCAGAAAGTTTTAATAACTTAGTTTTACAATATCAAGACCCTTTGCAAAATTTCAAGGCATGAGGAGCTTCGGATCTCTGCTTTCAAATTTTATCTCTCCTCCACTATTACCTTTGTATGGCTTAGGAGGCTGAAATATTTCATTTTGGCACCGAAAATCATATTTTGAATGTCTTAATGGCTTAAATATGCAAAAATAAAAGTATTGCCAAAATTTTAAGGCAAATAGAGGTTTGTATAAAGATTACTTACCTGCTAAAATCTCCATGAGGCACCATTAATCTCCAGGCAAGCTACAGGTAAGTTTTTTTTCATATAGTTAAAAAGTATTCAAAAAAATTATTATTTAATTATTTAAACTCCATTTGGATCATGTGGCCCCCACTCTTTGTTTAAAGATTTTACCAAAAAGATAAAAAGCTAAAAATAATTTTTCACCATTTCAAAATTACATGCAAAGATATATATATTTATATATATTATTTATTTTAAAAATTAGCTTTTATATATATGTTTGTGTATGCAAACATTTGAAGAAGTTTACTAGACAATTTGGTTAGTTTTATTTTGGTAAAAACTTGTAAAGAATAGGTCAAGAGTTCAAATCACTCAACCTATTTTATTTTTTGGTTAATTTTATTTTTTTTGGTCAAAATAATAATAAGATAATCTCTTTTAGATTGTATGCCTTCCTTCTCACATGAAAACCCCTTGACCTATCAACTAGTCCTCCTTTCGACACTTGCTCTAGTCTAAACATATGCAAGTATAATCATCCAACCAGTTGATCTTAAGGTTTTGGCACATTCTAGACACATTGGACTAGTCCATTTTTTAATTTTAAATACTATTATTATTCTTTTTACACCTTTTTTAATAATTTTGCCTAGGTGGTCATTATGAATGTGACTATTTTGACACCTAAAATTATGCAACTTTATTTCAAATTTTTTTCCTTAGTTAGCATCTAAAATGTATATCTAAATATAGTTGCATTCTCAATTCACTTTATTTTTATAAATAGTTCAAAAAAATTTATTTAAAAAGGTTAAATCATAAAATTGTTCTTATTTTTAGTGTATTTTGCGACACTTGCAACACCTTACTTTGTCATAAATTTGTGAAAATTTCTTGCTTTATCAAACTTTTATTTGAACAAATAATATGTATTTACTTTTTTAAATTTGTTTTAATTAACAATAAATTTTAAATTCACACTTAAAAGGTTGTTTATTAATCATTTGGATATTGTCGTACTTAAAAGGAAGTCATGACTTTGGCTCAATTTTCCTTAGACAAATCCTAAATTCTTAATGGAAATAACTATACCATATGTAAAATTAATGTTAAATCTAAATTTATGGCTCGCAAATTATGAAATATTATCTTTGGGACTGAGAAATCCCCAATAGATGACATGTGACCTCTGAGCTTACCAATGTATTTTAATAGAAATCGCATGAAGCTATGTTCAATATTTTACAAAGTGTTAAGGATGAATTCCTTATTTACATTGGTAATCAAGAATATCCTTGCAAAGCTTGGAAACTTCTTAAATACATGCATGAGGGCACTCATCTCTCAAAAATCATTAATTTCATCTTTGAATTACTAATAACACTTATGAAGGGTGATGAAAAAGTTGTGAATTTTTTAACTAAAATTAAGAAAATTAAAGCATAGTTAGATGGTTGTAATTATAATTTGATTCAAGATCAGTTTCTTTATTTTATCATTCAATTAAATATTCATAAAAAAATTAGAAGTTTCATTTCAAATTTGAATTCTAAGTATCAAACTAAGAAAGATATCCTTAACCTTACCACCTTATCTGCTCTCTTGATTCAAGAAGATCAAATAATAACCAATTTTGATTCTAAGGAGAATACCACTTAGGCTTTTCTCATCTTAAATAATTTTTTTGATAAAAATAAAAACTAGAAATCTAATCATAACTCTAGTAAAGGCAAAAATGAGAATAAGAAAATTGGTAATAAGAATCATAAACCTAAATTATAATTTATGTGGTAAATTTGGTCATAAAAGGGAAACTTGTTATAAAAATAAGGATAAAATTAACAATCAATCTTTTAAAAATAACAAAGGGAAAAAAACTAATCAAAACAAGTAGAAGAATCAAAACAATAATCAGAATCAAAATATTATTTTTTTA
Source organism: Torreya grandis (assembly GCA_037957365.1). Lineage (NCBI taxonomy): Eukaryota > Viridiplantae > Streptophyta > Pinopsida > Cupressales > Taxaceae > Torreya > Torreya grandis. The sequence continues at coordinate 4,762,537 of JARHVA010000133.1, read as the reverse complement.
TATGTTACTTTATTTATTTCAAATAAAAATGAGCGGATTTTAGATAGCGGTGCATCGTACCATATGACATACTTATATGATATTTTATATGATTCTAGAGATATCTCTGAAAGAATTTAGTTAGAAGATAATTCATTTTTAGAAGCAACTAAACATGGAAAAGTACAAATTTTATATATATTTTTATTAATGATGTTTTACATGTACATATTGTCACTTGAAAATGCATCCTATGAGGATATGGGACTAACTTCTCCTCATTTCAAGTGGAACCATGGAAACACTCCAGGGCTATGAGTATCCCTATCATGGAGTGAATCTCTAGATTAGGGGCTAGTTCCCCTTGATGTATCATTTGAGCTCATGTTCCTACTTCTAACAACTCTTGGAGTGGAAAAAGAGTAAGAATGCCATGAAGTAAACCTAAAATACAAAGGTGATACATCAAATCAGTTTGATGACTTCCAACCAACTTGTATTCAAAACTTAAAACCAATGAAAACAATTAGACACACACTTTCTCAAATCTATGTCTTCTTGCATCAATACTACATTATGGGGTCCTAGATGATATATATAAGGTTATGAGAACTGGACAAGAGCTATTATGTTACACTAATGAAAAGATTATTTACTTCAACTATAAACATCTCTTAAACACTTCACATGCCCTCCAAGAAGAGACTAAAAATAGGTGCAAGAATGAAGGACAAAGCTAAGGAATCCATAGTTTTCACTAATAAAAATCCACATCCAAGTAGAGCACACTATGAACCAATGTGAGAGAGGTAAACACTTAGTCATTTTATTGATCTGAAGGTGTAATATTAAGCAAGGATTCACCATACTCTGGTGGAGCATCCATATAATGGCAAAATGGCCAACTCTTATAGAGTTTAAGAGAAGAAGAGAGAAAAGTCCAAGGGTCACTTAGACATGTTTCAATCTATAAAATGGAGTTAAATTTGAATGGAAAATAGGTATGAATTGAACCACGCTGAGTCAGGAGGTACACTTGTCAAAATAGATCACAAGGAAGGTGAAAAGTGGCATAAAACTACCAATTTTGCACAAGAAATTACCTACTTGAGTAACCTTATAAAAACTATTTTTTCTTTGCAAAACCTAAATTTTGATGATTTTCCAAGATAGGAGTTATAAAAAACATCATCCATGCATTGGTCTGGTATCTGATCATTTCTACTATTATGGACATGCACAATCATCTTAGACAATTTTCAAAAGACCCCTTTCCATGCACCCTTACCACTTGGCACTCCAAACCTTCCAAACCTAAAAAACAATTCATGAAAAATGGGGAATGACACCTGTAAAAGTCTTTCATACAATCAATTTCAAGATAAATCCTTCAAAAGATCTCCCTAATCAATTTTCATCACTTTCCTAAGTGTTCACTATTCTATCTCACTAGACTGGCTAAAAGTGTGAGTTTGATTAGGACACTTAGAGTCTTATTCAGAAGATGAAATGAAATTTGGGAGTTATCTAAATTGTATATATTCCTTTCAAAACTTTTTTAAACCTTTAATCTTCTTGTAGCTTGCACACCACTCAAAATGGACAAAACAAGCCTGGTTTTCCCCTGATCTATATAATTTTGTACAAACAAAGTACATGTGTGATATCCTCTAAGAGTGTTTTATATCTTCCAAGTGGTTTCATGTCCATCCCCTTGAATTTATATTCTCAAAATTCTTTATCTCTCTAATTAGGTTCCAACAAGGGTTTAGTGAGGGTTTTGAGTGACCTAGATTCTTAACCTTTGTTCATAAAAGTCAGACGTTTAAACTGTTAAAAAATGTCACTAAGATCTTCTTAAAGACCCTAACATTTCCAATTGACTCAAGATCCCATGCAAAGGTTTGTGAGAGATATGAGTGTCCAAATTTGATCTTTGAGTGGCTTTCATGCTTCTTATGAGGGTCTGTGTATGTCTGGAGTTGGATATGGCTTCCTTTGGAGTTTCAAATCCTACCAAAAGCTTATTCACCTCTGAAACTAACCTAAAAACATGTTCAAATTCATTTTATAGCTCAAAAATACCCTAAAACTAACCTACCAACATGTTCAAATTCCTTGTAGAGCTCAACAAGACCCCAAAATGGAAGTCACACCTACTTTAGAACCAGGACTATGCCACATCAACAAGCTTGTTAGCACTTTTGGGCCAAAAAAAGATAATTATAAACTTTGATGTATCTTTTTAGCATTAAAATATCACATTTTCACTTTAAAACATCACACAAAACATTAGAGTACCTGGGGAAGGCTATAACTTGAAGTGACAGCTCATTTGGGGTTAAGTTTGCATGTTCTTCTCTAGGTCTGCCTGCAAACCTACCTGTCCAAACCATATTATTTTAATTCAAAATTTATTTAATGGTTCCTTGTGTCCTCATATATTTTCCCCAGCTTTAAAAACCTTACCAATTGATCAGAAGGAACTCTGGTTCATTATCTAACTCTTTTTCCAAAAATTGCCAACTTCTTGCACAAGAGGACTGACCTACCTTTGAAACAAAATAAAGAGTATTAATAATGATATTATGGGAAAAGTGAAAATTTTTTGGGCTCCAAAATGTCTTTATGTCCAATTTTACCAAATTATTTCATCAAATTTCAAGTTTAGATGGTCTAACCAACTCAATTTTGCCAAAAGAGGGGTCAAAAAACCTTGTTTTTGCATGTTCTTGTGTAAACCTCCATATAACTGCTCCATATATGCCATTAATATGAATAAATACCATTCCAACATGTTTATCATCTTTTTTATAATCTCATGGATCTTTTTGAGTCCTTAGTAAGCTTGTTTTCTATTGATAATCACAACTTACCTCTTGGAATAAGGTCCTTATAACCAACTATACGGACTGAGGTAACCTTGCTTATGAGAAAATGACCCTGGATGGTTTGAGGATTTTCTATACATTTTATTTCCTTAACTTTATCATGAGTAAAATAATTCACATTGTTTTAAACCCTCCTTTCTTGTTAGGACACCAAACTCTCATAGATTTCCTTCTTGCTTATGACCCTATTGGACTGTGACCAACGCGCAAGGGGCTCTTTCTTTGTTTTAGGTGCCTTACCTTGGAGACTTGGAAAGGTTTCAACATATTAAATAGTCTCTCTTGACTCACCTTTTCATTCCAATGTGAACCATATTTCAAACCCATCCCCTTTTGGCCTACTAAGCCTTTCAATTGCTCATTGTTTCTTAGACTGAGACAGTCTTTAAGACCTTGTTTGTAGGTACAATTTGGCTTTTTTATATGGATGTGCACTTATTTATCATGTTCATAGGTCATGATAATTAATTAATTATTTTATTATTTATGGAAAACCTCAAACCAACCTCAATTCCCATGCTTTTTTACACATTCTTGAACAAGATTGTGATCACATTCCATATAGGACTGAGACATAAACCTACAGGCCTGTAGGTTTCTAAGGTATGTTTTAACCTTAAAATGTATGAGATTTCTTTTATTTATCATTTGGAAACATACTATATCCCTCATTTCATTTGTTTCATGCATGAATTAGGCCTCTAGAGACCACCTTGTTCTTAACTATTCTCATACCCCTGCCCTTTTGCTTGGTTGTAGGTGGCCATTTTATCATGGTTGTACATGTTAAGATGGGCTCCTTGACCTCAATATATATATACCTTATTTCTAATAAAATTATTTCTTATTCATTTCACCTACTATCATACTCCATTTGAGTCCAAAAACCATTTTTTCTCTTGATTGAGACTAATTTCATAAGCAAGTTGTAGGTGTGCATTCCTAGGCCTGTGGGTTGCCATTTGGTCATTTGTAACATTTAAATTATCATTTTATGATGTTATAGGGACCTCTGATTATATCCAAATAATGAAACCTAAACCACTTTCTCAAAACCGTACTTACATCACACATCTTGGTTATCTGCCTGTAGATGTCTTTCACAGTCCTGTGTACAGACAGAGAAATAAGCATTGGAGTTTGGGACACTATATTCACCTTCTCTCTTAGTCCCTTAGCTTTCAAGCATCATTTGAGTCATTGTAATCATTAAATTTGATAGAATAGCCTAATGACACCATAATGGGATGCAAATTTAACATTATGATCATTGTCTTGTAGATATCACTGCTATGTTTTAGTGGTTTTTTGCCATCTTGAAAGGTCTTGAAACATGCATGATCTTTTCCCATTGAAGCTTAAACTTGGCATATTGGTTGCTCATTGATAGGACTATAAGGTAGGAACAGGAAGAATCCTCAAAACCAAAACTATCTTCACTTATGAAAACTAAAAGGACCCCTAGGAACTCTGTTTACCAAAATTAGGGATTGAGAACCCAAAAAACACAGTTAACCTTGTTTTGAATGAAACTTGCTCATATATCACCTTAAGCCTTCATATCATGGGAATTATGAATTATGGGGAGTGTTAAAATTTCAAAATGACTCCACCGTGTTTTTATCTCTCTCTCTCACTACCGTACACCTCCCATGAAATAGGCACAAACTTGATTGAAGTTGGCAGGACAATAAACAATGGTAAAGGTGAGAAAATTGACCTTGTAAGGATACTAATTAAACTTCCAACAAAATGGAAACATGAATTAAATATTTATGCATTAATATCAAGAATATTATTACCATAATGAAGCTCTTTGGATGTTTGAAACACAAAACTTGCACTCAACTTTGGAATCTACAAGAAGCAAGCACTATTTGAAAACTCCTTCACAAGAAATGAAAAGGTAGAGTTTTGGCTATGAAAACATCATGGAGGGAGATTTATTTCAGCCTTAAAACACCTCACAAAGATCACACAGCTCCAGGACCTCTGAAACTTAGAAACATATTGATAAGTATACCCCTTCTCAATGCAAGCTTATAACAGGTTGCTTATAGTGTTAACAATTGTTCATAAATAATGATGCACCAATATAAGACTTCTTACCATGAAATTTAATTATACTCAAAGTTATATCCACCCCCAAGACCACTCCCACTGATTCTACCTGTACGGTCCATAATGAGCATTTGAAATTGAGCCTTCTTTGCATGCCAAGGAGAGAGAATGAGAAAATAAGTTTTAGAAGCCAATTTTTATGCAATTTATTCAATAAAAATGTGGATATGACTTGTGAAAAGGTGAAGAGTCACACAACAATGTTTTCTAAGTGACATGCTTCCCAAAGAACCGTACAAGTGTCCTTTCTTCATTCTTTGGTCAAGAAAACTACCATTTTATAAAAAACCTACTATTTATTCAGTTATTTCATCATCTTAAAGAATTATAAGGACACATATGGGATTAAATCAGCATTTTTAACTTACATAAATCTCAAGAAACATGTATAAAGCATTAAATATACCTAAAATGACCTCTAAATAACCTAAAAATGATAAATAGACTTAAAATACTATTAACTAAAGATAGTATAACATTAAATAGCATTAATTGACTATCTATACACCTTATAACATCTATTTAAACCCCCTATAATCCCAAAAAATAAAGTTTTTTACTTATAATTGCCTCAGTTTGACTAAAAAGTCAAACTTGGTCAACAATACCTAAGCTTAAAAAGAATTTGTTATCTTGTTCTCAACTTATTAATAATAACTTTATTGTAACATTACTTAAATATAGTTGTTATATTAGAAATAAATTTGGTTCTTTTATTGTTAAAAGTGTTCAAAAGAATGGTTTGTGTATTTTCTTTTTTTTTGCATGTTTACTTTCATCGCATAATAAAAATGAATCTTAATTATGGAATGAAATATTAAGACATATTAATTTTAAAATTTTACATGATATGTCTGTGAACAATTTTATTGTTGGACTCCTTCTATCCCCTCTCATCATAAAACTTGTAAGGGTTGTTTACGTCATAAATAACATACTAACCCCTTTCACAAGAATCATGATGTGAATTCCTCTCATCCTTTAGATTTAATTCATAGTGATGTTATAGTACCTCTTAAATTTATATATTTTAATGGTTATTTATATACTTTTACATTTATTTATGATTATACTAAAATTATGTAGTCTTATTTCATGAAAAATAAATCTATGTTTTGTCTAAATTTAAAAAATTTAAAGCTTATGTTAAAAATACATCTAATTTTTTTATTAAGAGATTATGAACTGATAATGGTGGAGAATATGTTAGTAAAGAGTTTTATTATTTTTTCATTAATTTTTTTATTCCAAAGAAATTAACAACTCTCTATTCCCCTCAGCAAAATGGTATTATTAAAAGGAAAAATCGCACCATCATAAAAATGGCTAAGACTATGTTGCAATTTGTAAAATTTCTTAAGTTCTTATGGGATGAAGCCATGAACACTAATATTTATATTTTGAATAGAGTCTCTACCAAATCTTTTCATCTTTCTATCCATTTAGAAATATGGATTAATAAAAAACTTAATGTGACTCATATTAAGATTTTTGGCAGTCTTGTTTTTATCTTTGTCCCTAAAGTTAAAAGGAAGAAGCTTGACCCCACTTCCTATTCTTACATTTTTGTAGGATATGGAGGTAAGACAAAAGGTTTAAGATTTTATGTTTTCTCTAAACATCATATTATTAAGAATAAGAATTTTATTATTTTGAAAAAACAATTGTGAACCCTCTATGGATCCTCCTCAGTATTCTTTTTATTGATGAACGTGACTCTCTTGTTTCTCCTTGTGATAAAATAGATGCCCTTGAGGAAGTTGATTTAGTTATGAATAATTTAGAGTCTGAAGAACCCTTTGATTTTTAAGTTTAATCTAAAAAGACCTAAATGGGAATAATCTTAATCCAATCTTTTAATATTGATAACCTTAATAAATTAACTAGAAGTCAATATTTTTATCATGCATCAATGACTATATATGAATGTAAACCTTAATATTTTACATAATTTATGCAAGATGATAGATATAATGTTGCTATGCAAGCTGAACATAATATCTTAATTAAAAATTAGACTTGGAGTCTTGTCCCTCCTCTACCTAAAAGGTATATTGTCAATTATAGGTAGATTTATAAGACCAAATATAATTCAATTGGTAAAATTGACAAGTTTAAAGTTAAATTAGTTGCTCATGAGTTTACTAAAAAAAAATAGGATTGATTATGTTTAAAATTTTGCTCCTATAACACAAATGAGTACTATTAGACTTCTTATTGCTCTTATAGCCCAAAATGGTTGGGTTATCCACCAAATAGATGTCAAAAATGCATTTTTAAATGATGATTTTAAAAAAAAATCTATATCACTCAACTTAAAGTTTCATTGACACTAATAAAGAACATTATGTATGCAAGTTAAATAAATATTTGTATGATTTAAAACAAGCCCCTCAAACTTGCTATTCTAAAATTATTTTTTTCAGAGAATTAAATTTTTCTAACTGTTATTTAGATAATGATCTATTTGTTAAATTTTAAAATGGTCATTTAATTTTAATTGTATTATATGTTGATGATTTATTAATTATTAGTGATCTAACTAGTTTAATTCATAAATATAAGGATAAACTAAATCAAATGTTTGAAATAATTGATTTAAGCATTGTACATCATTTTTTAAGAATGACTATATTTTAAGCTAAAAATTCAATTATTGTATCACAATTTTAGTATGCACATAATCTTCTTGTTAAGTTTAACATGTTTGATTATAAATCTACCATTATTCTTATTGAAATTGGTATTAAACTTGATCTTAAACCTGTATGTGAAAAAGTTAACCCTACTTTGTATAGATAATTTATTGAAATTTTGATTTATCTAACCATTACTAAGCTAGATATTTTATATGTTGTCAGTGTTGCTTCTAGATTTACACAAGATCTTTATTTGAATCATTAAAAATTAGTTAAACATATTATTCATTATATCAAAAGAATAATTAATTATAAATTATTTTATTCTTCTATTGATAATGCTAAATTATATGGCTATTGTGATACTGACTATATTAGTGATACTTTGAATTGTAAATCTACTTATAAATATGTGTTTAAGTTTAGTGTAAGTGTTGTCACTTGGAGTAGTAAGAAACAACCTACTATCTCTCTTTTCTATAGATGTAGAGTACAAAAGTCCTATAAAAACTATTAAAGAAGCCATGTGGGTGTAAAGGTTGTTAGAACTTTATTTGGATGTTTTTTAGAGTACCATCTTTCATTTTGATAACTAAAGTTGTATAACTCTGATAAAAAATTCAGTGTAGCACTAAAGAACTAAACATATTAAAGTTTATGTATATTTCATCTAAGAAAAAGTTCTCAATGGTGATATTAATTTACATTTCTATCTTATGGATGAATAAGTGGTAGACATATTCATAAAAGCACTTGGTGCTACCACATTTTTTTAATTTTATGTAATACTAAACCTCTTGAAATTGCCATTGAAGGGGAGTGTGCATGACAATACCACCTCTTAATGAATATTTATTACTTTTTCTTCTCTATACTTCTCATTTGTAAAATAATATAAAAATCTCATGTAAAAGTTATTTAATTTAACTAAATTTTATGTAAAATTTTTACTTTTCTACCCTAATACATTAAAAGCATAATTCGTAATGGAGATTTTTATGTTATAAAAGGCTTCAAATATGCGTAGTGATTTTTTCATGGAAAACAATGAGATGTAATCTGATAATCATGCTAGCCTATACTTACTTTTGAGTAGTTTATGGATTATAATTCTTTTTATTTCAAAAATTAACTTTTATCCTGATGAAAGTTTTTAAATCTTTTAAATTTTTCAAATAGTATAATTCTTTTATGGTGACTGTGGCATTTATTCTCACTTGGAATTAAGGAGTGTTAGAACATTTTTAATGACTAAGTGGTAATTTAACCCTTAACCTATACTTATAATTAATTAAATAATAATAAATTATTTATTATCATGAGGTGGAAATCTCATATAAATAAATAACTATATTATATTTATTGAATTATTTACTAAGTTTTTATTTAATTAGGACATTAATCACCAAAAGTTTATTCGAGATATTAATTAATCAAGATTTTTTATTTATTCAAGATGGTTGGACCCATTATTTACAATGGTCACCTCCATTCATATTTACCTATAAATAAGGTTTTAACCCTATGGTGATTAACAACTCGATATCTTAACATTTACAAGTTATTTGGATTATAAAAAGGCTTGTGAAGACTTTGTTGAGAAGAAGTAAGAAGTTGTAGTTGTATTGGGGTAAATTGTTTCTCTATAAATGAAAAATTATTTTTTGGATTTTTTTACCTCTTTGAGATTTTTTTAAGATAAATATTGTGTGCAATATGTTCATTGATCTGTGTGCTCCATTTATGCTTTGCTTATTAAATCTCTTCTAGATCCTCTATGTATTACTTCATTCAATAATTTCATCATCCAAGTGTTGATTATATAGTCTAAATAGACCTCAAGCCAATATATTTCACTCAAAATTAGGAGAGGATGGAATGAGGGATGATGAAAATTGACCAAGATTTGACTAGACTCATGATGTATGCAAAGAGATGCACATATAAGTATAGAGTTAGGTGATAAAATTATTGAGCCTAGTTTATGTATAGTGATCTTGAGATCTATTCATCAAAGTGGTGTTAATGTTAAGACTTGAATCTAGAGCACAAAGTTATTGCTATAGAAAAATAAATTAGGCATCATAAGTATGAATAACTCATAATGATATGACATTTAAAGTGCACATAGCTAGTTGAAATGTGAATACCTATAATTAAGAATAATGATAAAACAATTATCAAAACCAAAGTTACAATTGTTTACATTTAAATAAAAAAGTAAAGATAAATATAAATGAACTTAACTTAAAATCAAGATATGAACAATCAAGACTTAGGTAGGAACAATAATATTTAAAAACAAAATAAGAATAACTTAATAATATGAGATCAAGATATAAATAATCAAGATTCATGTGGACCATCAAGATGTTCTTGAAAATGAAAGAGAAGAGGAAAATCAAACAAGGAAACATAAGATCAAGGTGAGATAGGAAGTAATAAAAAGAGAAAATAAGAAGAAATAAATAAAGAGAAAATACAACACAACAAAACACCAATAAAATTAAAATAAATACACATAAACAAAAACAAAGTTAATGTGGTTTAAAAATAATTCTTCATGCACATGTAGTAGAGGCATTACTTTCTATAACAATGTAATAAGGACAAGGACACAAATTTGTTCCCTAATTAAAGATGAACAACACAAAACAAATGGGGGAAGAGATAAAAAAATAAGAGGTTGGCCAAGTTGATTTCAAATGTGCAAAACAAATAGACATTATCTACATAGTTCCATGGATGCATGTTCCAACATAAACTTCAAGCCAAAGATAGTTCTTCTAGGAAGTAGGATAAAATAAAAAGGCGATGACCAAAAACATATGATTAATGTTATAGAAGAAAATGGAAGACTTGACAAATGAGATTGGTCTTTTAAAATAGAAATTTGGTGGGACAAGATGACATGCAAAATGGCAAGCTAGTGGGACTTAATTTACTTACAAAATGGCAAGAGCATGAGGATCAAAATATATAAAAGTGTAAGATAATGTTTTTGTTATTTTATGGATCATTTTCTAATGTTTTTCATGTTTTTGGAAAAAAATATGTACAAAGAGGACCAACTAATCAAGGATATTCTCATCTAAGAGTAGAAGTTATAATACATAACTAAGCTAGCTACAATTACCCATGCTCACAAATTTATGAGAGTGAGGATCTTGAAAAGACAATAATGTGCATCAAAGAGTAGCAAATAATAATAGAAAGTGTGTAGTGTGTAATCAATCTAAAAAATCATGTGGTAGGTAAAGATACTAGGATAAAAAAGATGTCTTTGTTCACTTGTTTATAGAAGTTATATAATACTATCTTGGTTGAACTGCTTTATAGAACTGGCATTGAAGGTGTTCTCAATGTTGATGAGATATAATCAGGATCATAATTGGTTGAGGGAAAAAAGTGTTTAGGTTATAACAAGCCCAAGACATAACAAAGAATATGATTCTCAAATAAAATGGTCTAAATAATAGGGTCCAACAAATGAACGGTCCAAAATGGGATAAAGAATGAGATTCTTGATGAGAACAGTCCAAATAATATAGTTCTCAAAGAGAATAGTATAGGGTAGGATAAAATGTGTTCAGAGTACCAATGGTCCAAAAGCTTTCACTATCCAGATTCTTAAAAGTAATAGGGCTCATGTGAGAGTGTTCTAAGGTAGTATAAAATGGTAGGATAAAATTACTTTAGTACAAGTTGCCCTTAAGTAATGGGTCTTGTATACAATGATTCAAAGTTGTGCATGCATAGAACCTCTTAAAGTACATGATGTTCATGGGCTCTAGAATTTCTTCACCATTTAGTTTAGCCAATCTATATGCCCCTAATCCATAGTTCATCATTGGTAACATATGGTCCCAACCAATTAGGCTAAAACTTACCTTTTTTCTTACATTCAATGTTTGTGTTCTTTTGGTTATTTTTCAAGACCAAATCACTAATATTAAACTCTTGAGGGATGATGTTCTTATTTTAGCTTCTTCACAATTTGTTCTGATAGGCCAACAAGTTTTCTATGGCAGTCAAACACTTGCCATCAAGAAGTTTTAGTTCTTACAGCACTGAGACTATATAGTCATTGTCATCTTTAATATGCTTCAGCAATACTCACAATGATGATAGATTGATCTCGATTAAGATAATATATTATGTGTTATAGACAAGAGAGTATGGAGTGGCTCATGTTGGGGTTTGATGACTGGTTTTATAAGCACAAAGGGCAAAAAAGATTTTCAAGTGCAAACTATGGCTAGCATTGATAATATTCTTTAAAATGGTTATAATGGTCTTGTTTGATGCCTTGACTTGGACATTACCTTGCAGGTTATATGGATTTGATTTCTTATTCTTGATTTTGAATTTTACACAAAGATCTTTTATATCTTGGTTTATAAAGGATCCACCATTATCGAATATAAGGTGAGTTGGGATGTCATATCGATAGATTATATGATAATGGATGAATTTGGTTATCTACTTCTTGATGACATAAGTGAGAAAAATGGCCTCAATGCACTTATAAAAGTACTCAGTAGCAGTTAGGATATGCTTATGGCCATTTGAAGATGTTGGGTTTATTTTCCTGATGAGATTGAGGCCCAAAGTAGACAACGGCCATGGTGTTATGATCAGAATGTGCATGTATAAAAACTTTATGTTGTTGATAAGGAATGCACTTCCTTACATAATTTTAAGCATAAATATCCATTTTTTACCAATTATAACCTATTCCAAGGAGATTATTTGCTAAAACTACACCATTGGTGTGGGCCCCACACATTCTTTCATGAATCTCCCTCAATGCTAACTTGGATTCTCCTGAAGATAAATAAGGAAGATGTGTTTCATCATATCCTTTATGATAAATCATGTTTCAAAGGAGGGTATAACATGATAAATGGTGAAGGAAGACTTTTTATCTATTATTGGATAGGTCAGATAGGAAAATGTGATCATGGAAGTAGTTATAAAACTCTTGCAACCATGGTAATTTAGGTGGGGATTGGGACCAGCAATGGCACATGCCCTTTCTAAATTTGGTATAATATAAAGGTTGAAGAAGATTTTCAATAAAAAAAACTAATACTCTTTAGCACTATCATTAATCTATATTATAGAACCAATCATTTATATTGCATCGGTTGATCTATTGTTAGCCCTTGGAACTCGTTCAAATTGTAACAATTTAAAATGACCTTTGAGATTATCAACAATTTTATTATAAGGAACAAGCTTGTCATCTCTGGTTTGATACTAATCAATGGTTTGATTTATGATTAACTAGGAATCATCATAGACTTTTAAGCTCTAAATATCCCATTATATGACAAGGTGAAGCCTTGAAATCAAAGCCTCATACTCAACTGTATTATTCATATAATGAAATTGTATATGAAATGATTTGGAAATCAGGTCCCCCTTGGGTATAATCAATAATATGTCAGTTCTATATCCATGGGATATAAAGGATCCATCAAAATATATCCTCCATTCAGGTTCCTATGATGCTTATTCTATTGTCATAATAAAATCATCTAGAAAGTCACATTTGAGTGGTTAAGTGTCTTCAATAGGTGCTTATACAAGTTGATCAACAATAACATACCCCTTGATTGCTTTCTAATTTTGATATTCAATGTCAAATTCACTTAGTATCATAACCCATTTAGCCATGCATCCTTGAAAATTTATTTTTGATAATAGGAATTTGAGAGGATCCACCTTGGCGATGATAATAGCTTTGTTGTTTAGCATATATTATAATAATTTTTGGGTATCAAACAACATATCTAAGCACACCTTCTCAATAGGAATATAATTATGTTCATAATCCATCAGTGTGCAGCTTAAATAATAGACTACATGTCCTTTACCTTGATCATTATGTTGGGTCAAAAGTGCCCCCAATGCGTGCTTTATTGTTGATATGTAAAGAAGTAGTGGTTTTCTAGGTGTTAGCAGTTAAGAATGGTAGATTGACTAAATATGTTTTAAATTTAACAAATTCTATTTGACAATATTCATCCCACTGAAATGTGAACCCTTTCTCCAAGATATGGGTAAATGAGTGTTACTTATCTACTAATTGAGAAATGAACCTAAATATAGATTAGATATTTCCTTGTAGGCTTTGTAGCTGTTTAAGATTGTTTAGTGGGGTAATTTTCATAATGGATTTGACCTTGGTAGGGTCAACTTCAATCCTTCTTTGTGATATAATGAAACCTAACAATTTCTCTGAAGTGACATCAAATACACACTTTTATAGATGTAGGTAGACTTTATATTCACAAAGCCTCTCAAAGATTCTTCATAGAACGTCAGGATGTCCAGCTCTTGTTTTTTATTTTGCTAGTATGTCATCAACATTGTCCTCAATAATATCATGCATCATATCATGGCAGATTATATTCATGGTATGTTGATAGGTGGCTCTAGCGTTCTTCAAGCCAAATGGCATGACTTGGTACTAGAATTTTTCCCAGAGTGGTGAATGCAGTCTTGTGTTGATATTCTTAGGCTATCTTAATCTAAATATATCCAAAAAATCTATATATTAAATACATCATTTCATACCTAACAGTTGAGTTGATGATCATGTCGATGTTAGGCAAAGAAAAATCATGTTTAGGGCACATTTTGTTGATGTCTCTAAAATCAGTATAAATACATATACCTAGGGTCTTTTTACTCACTGTGACTATGTTTAAAATCCATTCAAAATAATCTAGTGGTCTAATGAAACCTACTCCTAACAACTTTTCCAGTTCTTCTTTAACTAATAGGGTGATGTGTGGATGCATCTTCCTTAATTTCTTCTTGACTAGTTTGGCATCAAGATGAACATCAAGGTGATGCACAACTAAATATGGGTCTAAGCCTAGCATGTTAGAGTATTCCCTTGTAAATATGTTAATATAATCCCTCAAGAGGGATATAATATGTTCACATTTTGTTTTAGTAAGGGAAGCTCCAAGATAAACAAATTTGGGATCCTCATAGGTTCTTAGGTTTACTTCCAATGTGTTCTCTATGAGGAGTGTGGATCCATCTTCTAGAATTATAGGTAAGGTATGATCATGATCATCTCCTTTTACTACATCTTTTTGTTGTTCCTCCCAAAGCTTTGGATAGTGTGATGAATCAGAATCTACTATCTCAAGTAAAGACGAAGTATCAAAAACATTAAGAAACTCAAGAGTGAGATGCTCAAACATTTATTGTTTTTCTAAAGAGATGCTTGTACTAGTTATAGAACTTGGGCTACATCTACCTTCTACACCCTAAGGGGATGAGAAAATTTTCTTGCCTAAGAACGTCTAAAATAGGTTTTCATTCAAAGGCTTATCTTTTTATTTCATTTTTCCCTGATCGATGAGCATCTCAAAGAGGTTTTCACCTGAAGATCTCGATGTTTCATTTTTATTATGACTAGGAAATTTTGCCTACTCTCCAAAGTAGGCAAAAGGATCCAATAAAAAATCAAAGCCTTGTTTTTTATTGCCAATGGCCAATCCATCTCATAGGGCCATGTATTCTACAATTGATTCTTCATTTTGAAACTCATCAAGTTGTATGATCAAATTTTATTGGTCCCAATCAATGAGTTTGGGATGGCAAAGGCATAGGGAATAATAAGGATTTGATTTAGGATAGGAAGATCTAATAAAGGTACAAGGTTCTACTTTAGTATGGGAAGCTCCAATGGTTAAGGTCAAAATGGCATTAGAATCAAATAAGTTCATGTTAACAAACTCATATAAAAAGCTATAATGGGATGTTGTGTTACTACCAAGAGTCTCATCACTAGTCAATTTGGAAGAATCACTATTGAAAGTTATGAGGTCACCTCTAGGTGATATAAATCTATGACCAAGATTAAAATTAGGTACTCTAACTGATAAGGGTTCCAAGATTCCTTACACTCATGGGCCAAGGCCTTTTCATATATAATCAAGATGATCCATGATTCAATTAGGGATAGGATACTTTGGATTCTAAAAGCAATCAGCAATACCTTCATAATATAACCAGTCTCCCTTGGTAAAAGCCTCTCACTCTTTTTTTTTTGAAATAGTAGGTACAAAAAGCATAGGTGGTTTTAATTGCTTCTTATTCTATTGTGAAATCATTATGGGTATGTTAGGATTCTTTAAAGTTTTAAGCTTACCAAATGTTTTTGGAGTTTTATGCAACTTTCTAACATGGAAGGTGTCCTTAAGAATGTATGTGGAAATGTCCACATCTTTAATAACAACCTACTTCACAAGTGTTGTAGGAAATGGATCAACCGAGGTGGAAATGAGATCATTAGGGTTGATATAATTGGATGGAGGTGGATATGAAACTATAGCCTTGTTTTTATTCACAATGAATTTAGAACCTAGAAAATAGTTATAATTATGGAACTCATTCTCAAGTTGTTTGCAATAATCATAAGGCTATGAATCAATGAGAATAGTAACCTTAATTTCATCATAGGGAAACTTCAAGAACTGATGCAAGGTGGAAGGAATGACCTATACTTGATAGATCTAAGGATGACCAAGAAGTATGTAATAAGGTAATTCAATGTCCATAATATGAAGCAATGTATGGTGTGAAATATACCCAACAATGATCGACAACCAAATAATGCTAGAAGACTCCCTTTTGGTGTTGTCATAAGACTTAATGGTGATCATCTCTAGTTGAATGTCTTTTACAGTGTAGCCCAATCTTATACAAACTTAAGATATATCATGTTTATCCTTGAACCATTATCTATAAGAACCCATTTGACCTTATGGTTTTAAATGATTAATTCAATGTACAGTGGAGTATTATGGCTCGATCCAAATATAGACATGTCTTTTTGATCAAATGTTACTTGACAAAATGAAGATAAATATCCTATAAGTTTCTCAAACTGCTCAGGATTTATGTCATTAGGAACAATTGATTCTTATAAAAGGTTGTTTAGGATAGTTTTATGGACTTCAGATGTCCACAAGAGATCCAAAATGAAAATCTATGTAGGGGTTTTGCTCAATTGGTCCAATAGACTATAAGGATTTTCAACATTAGGATGAGATGACTTAACTTTGGTTATCATAGTAATTAGATTTGGATCTATTGGTGTAATATTCACATTAGGTTCTATGGAAAAATTATGAAAAAAGCCCTAGAGAGCAACTCACAGGCATCTAGTTATGACTACACAAACTAAAGGTGGTGGGGATCCAATATAATTAGAAGATGAAGGCAAAGGGCCTTAGAGGGTGACTCACAGATGTTAAGTTGCATTATTGAAATTTCAAGTCATCAAGGAGCCATTATAATTAGAAGGGCATCGTCCAGAAAAAGTAACCCATGCAAATGGAGTTGAAATAAAATTGTGCAAACTCTATGCAATATAACTAGAGGGAGAGGGTGTTGACCCTATAATGATGGGTCACGTATTATAAGGAACATAAGATGGTTCACATGGTCTAATAGTAATAGTGGCAATGTGGGTTGAAAAAATGCATCCCATAATGTTTTTATAGTTGTAAGGCATGTTGTTGTAACCCAAATTATTAGTATGGATATTATGCTCATGTTGATTATGATTTTGACCTTAATTCTAGTTTTGATTTTACCTTTGTCTTTAATTTTGTCCTTGGTTTTAGTTGTTCCTTAGTGTTGGTTGATTATGTCAAGGAAAAAGGTCTTTATAGATTCACATATCCTAATTAATGTCTTGATTAAGGGCCAACTTAATCTCAACTTTGCCACTCTCAATGAGATCTTCAATAATATGTCACAATTGGATGCAATGATAGGAACCGTGACCAATAACACACTTAAATTTGGACCATTTATTCTCTTTATACTAATCTAGTTTTGATTGATCTTGGGAAAATAGCCTTGGTATTAGCCATATAATTAGGTTAGCTACTACGAGCTTTTAGAACATTATTTCAATTGGTTCAACCAATTTGCTAAAGACCATGAAACTATTATGGTTTGTCCTTCATGGAGGTTGTCTCTACAAATTATGTGGTATATTAGGAGGAGGTAATTGTATGTTTAAGGCTATTAAGGCTTGCACCATTTGTATGTGCCTTATTTTAGTCACACTATTTCCAACCATGTTTTTATTCTTGTTGAAACCTTTAAGTTTTTCTTACATAACTATTTGGCTAGAAGATGGGGTCTAATTTGATGTTTGACCTTATGCAAAAATCTTGACAAGGCCATTTACAATAATATCTTTCTCAATATATACACCTTTGTCGATGATTTTCTCAAATGAGTTAGCAAAAACTAGTCATAGATTATGTGCCACCTCTGGATGTAATTTCTATGTAAATATGTCTGCCAACTATTTGTTTAGAAAATTATGTTGAAATAGACCCACTAATGCTCTCCATATCTATAGGTATTCATTGAAAATTTTTCCATCACATTTTTTGGCTTTGCACAAGTCAACAATGCTTAATTCATGTTCAATATTGTATGAGAAATGGTTGATAGACTTTTTAGATAAGTCATTCCAATCCATAATTGATCCGTTGGGTAACTTAAGTAGCCAATTAAATCTTGCCCTGCTAAACTTCATAACAATAATCTATTTTAGTAAATTTATGCTTGTTATTAGAAGAAACTAAGTATGGGTATGGTTGAAAAACCTATTTTGTGTTGAATTAAAAGATTATTAAGAGATCTTTTTTGGCTTGGGAGGATGACCTACAAACAATAAAGCACTAAAGCAAATTTTTTTGTTAGATAGATAGTTTAGTGGATTACCTAGAGATAGCTAGATCCTAGAAGCAAGAGCTTCTTTAGGGGCTATCAATACAAATATTTTAAATAATTAAGTTTATCAAATAAAATAAAAAGTAGTTACATCAATAGTCAAAATATATGAAAATTGAACACAAGAATGTTTACTTAAGAAATAGACTGGAAATGATTAAAAATAGTGATAAGATAATTAATACTAGTGCTATATGGTTGGGGTATGCTTCAAAAAATTATAAAGGGGTCTATGATCAAGAAATAACATAAAAAATTAAGTTTGATTGGGGGTAGATAGGTGAAAATAGCTTGTTGGGTTTTAATACCATAGTGATCATTGGTGGTTGGGCTAACTGTCGATGGTTAAGGTGATCATCAATGATCAAGGTGATCATCAATACTTGGATAGATCATTAGTGGTTGATTCAACCATCGATGGTTATTATATGTAGGTTTGGGTTGATAACAAGTTGATTGATGGGATCTCAAAATGAGATTTTGGGAATTAGGTAGGTACTGGGCTAGATGCAAAAAGTAAATAAAGTAATTGAATATTAAAAATCAAATACTTATCTTATAGAAGGTGGATTGGGTGGATGCTTGAGGTGGTTGACTCATTGGTAGATTTTGATATGATTATAATAGAGTTATGGTACTTGGTGCTTTGGTAGAGTTTTGGTGGCAAATTGGCTCTCTAACATGGTAGATGGTTTGTTGGATTACTAATGATGACTGACCTATAAAAAGAAAATTTTGGTTACATAAGCTCTTGATAATAATTTCAGATCTTGAAAATGAATTTCACCTTTCCGTTCCTCTCTTCTTATAATCAAGGCAAGAGAGTTGTAATAAGATGTGAACTAGCCTTCTTAATTTTAACTCACACATGTAATGGCTCACAAAAGGATTTAGATGAGTAATTTTTAGAAAAGCAAGGCAGGTGAGTTTTTATATTGGTGATTAAGGAGGTGCACCTTCAACATTGGTGTTCAAGATGACCATCGATGGTCAACATTATTATCGATGGTCAAGGGTGAAGGGTCGAAATAGGTAAAATGTAAGGTAAAGCTAATTTGGTCAAACTAACTATGGTTAGGCTTGATTAGGGGTCAGAGGATCAGATTGGTCCCAAGAGGGTCCTAAAGTTGCCAAGGGGTATTTTGACACTTAGATTCAAGGTGTGAAAATTTTTGGTGTCTACATTTTACCCCTTTTTGTTGTGTGGTTTGGAATCAACCAGTTCTAAAATAAAAACCAATGTTGATCAAAAGTTTAGTTGCCCTGAGTATGGGAGGAGGTGTTCCCCCTCAAATCAGATGTAGGTTTGATAAGGTGGGTGAAGGTGAGGCTAAAGGTGGATGTCACGATGGTAAATTATAGGTTGGGAACTAAAGAATAAATAGGCATGCAAGGTATGATAAAAGGTGAAATACCTAAGATCATACAAATATGAGGTTACCATAGTTGAAAACAATAAAGCTCGGTGTTAGGAAGATAAGTGACCAGTGTATTACATGACCACAATTTAGGTATGATGATTGGGTACACCTATTAGTCTCACAAACAAGGTCAATGTTTTTGTGGTTATCCAAGGTAGGAAGTAATTCCAAAAACATATAAGTGGGTTAGACGTACGCAATGTGATGCAAGGTCAAAAGGGTCAACATGGCAATGTTGTCACTATGATAAGAGGACCAAGAAAAAAGGTGTCATAAAATGCATGCAAGTTGGGCTGAAATAGACCAACAATAAGGTGACAAGGTATTTGGGGTGGGTGGAGAAGGTAGTCTCTATAGGTGGGTAAAATTGGGTGGTTTTACTAAAAAGGTTTCTACTAAGGTTAATGCAATAAGGTGAGCACCCTGACCATCAATGGTTAGGGTGCTCAAGGGAAACCATCGATGGTCACCCTAACCATCGATTGTTAGGGTGAAAACCCTAAATTATTGATCGTCAAAAGTGAAAATAGAATAAATTTTACCTCATTTGCAATTTGGTGATTGGTTGACTTTGAGCTCTATTTTTTGGCACTTTATGGTAAAGGTGCTTATTGAGGGTATTTGTTAATGTGGAGGTGCTTACTTTGTTAAGGTGGAGAGTTGACCTAATGGAACAATCAAGATGTAGGGAGTACATGGTTGTGAACAAGGATGGGTAGGCCTATGACTGACTCCATAGCGATGGTCATGTAATGAGGTAGGGGGTGTTATGAGTTTGATAGATATGCATGAATTTATGCATTTGCACTTGTTTGGGAGGTCAAGGTAGGTTTAAATGAGTGGTTTTGAATTGGTATGCCCTAGTTAGGGATTTTTGGGAATGTGGGTAAATTAAAAAATTGGTGGGGGTAGGTTATTTGGGTTAGGTAGGGGCTAGGTTAGAAGACTAGGGTGTTTATTTTACTATTTGGCTAGGTTTAAGGGTAATTTAGTGTTTGGGTGTTCTAGTTTCAGAACGAGCATCGACAGTCAGGGTTGACCATCGATAGTCAACATCCTTAGAAAAAATGATGCTTGATCATTGATGGTCACCATGAGCATCAGTGGTCAACTAGGGTAGAGAAGGTTTTTGCTAACTGTTTAAATAGTTACGAAAAATGGAATGTTTATGTGTTAGGTATAGGTTGGTGATGAAGGTTTAGTGGGTAAACCTAGTGGGTATTAGATATATGGGTAGGATGGGTAAGAAAATGGATTCATTGCTTAAAAGGTAGGGTAGATGATAATGGTATAGGTGATTAAGCCATGTTTTTGACTTGGTGTAGGCTAAGGAGTAGATATAGATGCATGACTGAGTGTCGCATATCTTCATAGAGATCTAGTAGGGGATAACCCCAATTGATTAGGCCCATATGGAGGAGGTGGGGTTGGTAATGATGAGTCACTATCATCATCTACCTTGGGATACATTCATGGTCATAATGTTCATCGAGAGATGGGATCTTGCTACAAACACCTTTCTATTGCCAATCAGGGAGATAACTATCTTGCTTGATGATGTACATAGGATCACTTGACTTCCACTTATATGTGATCAATCTATCATATAGAGCATGAGGAGTAGGATGATCATGTCGAGATTTCATATAGGGATGATAGTGATCAGGTCAGATGGTATGATGGGGGGTTTACGTACAATGCTTTGTATGAGAGGGATTTAGGTGAGAGGAGACTCATGACCATGCTCATGATTGTTATTATATGCTTTTCACTTCTTGACTTGAGTAGTGGTAGGTTCCTATACTTACTACTAAGGGTGTTGGTCATGCTATTTATGGTTCAAACTATATTTGGTTGGGTGTTAGTCCTTCTTGTTCAGATATATAGGGAGTTATAGGGGTTTAGGTCCCACAAGAGGTATGGCATCAATTTTGGTTTGGTTTTACATTATTGGGCCTACGATCACATTAGGGTATTGAGGCCAATGGGTTTTCCATGGGTAAGGCTTCACACAAATATAATTCCCCATTAGCTTTATGTGGTGGACGGTTGATTTTGTTACATCAGGTGCAAGAGGTGGTGTACATGATGCTGAGTGGTTTAGAGGTGTATTGGGTGCACTAGTGATAGGGGACATCACCTAAAGGCCTTATGTTTAGTTTTAAGTATGATCAAACCATAGGAGATAGACACTCTCCCTTCAGAGCTATAGATGGATACTCGATAGGTGGGATGGGGAGGTGGAGTTCATCCCATTTGATAGGGTACATCAAAAATTCATCCTATTATAGGGTATTCCAAGTCCATTCCCCAGGTACGAATGAGAGGATTTAGAGATGTTACTATCAGACCCACATCATATGCCAATGTTGCTAGACTTTGAGGAGTTACTAACCAAGGTACAAATAGCTAATGATAGGTTTATAAATTGGTACATGGCATGGTACTAGCCTATATATATAGCTACAGACATTGGTGGGGATGATGGAGGTGTGAGGCCAATGGTCATGGATCTGGTTAGCCCTGATAGATAGGTAGGAATGGCTTTAGCCATTGTACAGGGGTAGGTTTAAGTGTTATAGGGATAGGTCTCCACATTGCAAGGCCATATTTATACATTGAAGGGTTAGGTTGCTACCTTACAGGGGTAGGTTACTACCATGATAGGTGAGAGGGATCAAGTTAGGACCTCATTAGGCTTGGTGACCTAGGAGAGAGACTCTCTAAGGTAGAGAGGATGAGCAATAGAATCATAGATAGAGCCATTAGGCACCATCCCCATGGTATGATATCTAGCTACAATGGAGGAGTTATGGTACTATGAGGCCATAGTTTTGACATAGTGTCCACAAGAACCTTGATGGGATGAGTACAAGGATATCTTGGTAGGTGGTACCAGTGTGGCAACAATAGGGCAATGGGAAAATTTTGTATCTAGATAGATAGGTAGAGTTGGGGGATTGACAGGCATAGCAAGTGGGCAGGCACCATGATCCAATGGTTCTCCAAGAGGTAGTGATGCCCCTGGGGTATAGATATAGCTAGATTATGACATTTTGTATATCATTTTGATTCTAGTCTATGAGTCGATGTGATGAGATGTACATTTTGAGAGAGACATGTATATCTTCTTGTATACATTATTATGTTATTTGACTCATGAGGTATACATATGATCATTATTTATGCTCATGTTCATGGTTTATGGTTTATGGTTTGATGTTGATGTTTAATGCTTATGGTGTGATGTTTATATTTCTTATGGATGTTGCTTATGATATGGATGATAGACATTGATATAGACTTAGGTAGGCATGAGATGGTTTTGATTTATGGTTATGCTTATGACATGTTAAATTTTAATGAGTATATACTACATTATTTTAGATGTAGACATGTGGTGGAAAAATAGTTGATTATTTAAATGCTCATGGATGTTATGATATTATCATGCTTGGTATGGTTATGATTTTTATTAATGTTTAGGATAAAACACATGAGGTAGTTTAATTAACAACACTAGATGGGAGACTAAAGAATATAACCAAGAGATAAACATCATAATGAAAATATCAACTAGTCACGATAGGATAAGAAGAAGGCACAATGCTTCTTCATTTGATAAAGACTAAAATAAAACCAAAGTTGGACTGACTTAATGAACATAAACTCTTTGAGTGCTTCGCATTAGCATTCGTTAGTTGGTTAAAATGTGTCCCTACCATATAATGTCAAGTAAGCTAAAAAATCTCTTGCTTTTAGTGATTAAAGGGGAGATGGGTGAAAATGGAACCTACTTGTGAGACTGGCATACCTCTTTTATAGGTGTCCAAAGAGTCAGTATAAGTAATTATATGCCAAACTATGTAGACTGATCGATGTGAGAAGTCTACTTGTGAAAGCTGATTATAGCTTTCAAAATTAGTTTGCTTTTGTTGTGATTGTGATGATGGGTCTTTTGATTATTATTAATATATATGGTAATTTGATTGATGTAGGAAGCTTCCAAGAAATTTCTAAGATTTTGACAAATGCTTTACTCAGCCATCCTTCAAGGGAGTGGTCTAGGTTTGTTTGCTTTGTTCAATTCTTTTTAATAGATGTCCTTCAAGGGAGCAGTCCACCTTATGCTTTGGCAATTTCAAATAAATTTTCAACAACTATACTTCAAGGGAGCAGTCTATGAATACTAATAATGAACCATGATTGTTATTGGTTTGGATTTTGCTTTTTGCTTGTTTGATTTTTCTAGACATAGATTTATTTATATAGACTTAAGGGTTCACCTTTATGAAGGCAAAAATAAAAGCATAAGAAGGTTGATTAGCTATAAAGAGGTTTAGATGATAACCATGGGAATCCATCCTATGAAAATATAGAGAGCACTATGAGAATAATACCATAGGTAGAGATATGATACCTATTATTGAAGATAAGGTTATGCCGATGACAAATAATAACATGATTTGGTTAAATCGGTTGCCCTTAAAAATAGGGAGATAGAATGGAGGTAGATAGCAAGGGATGAACTTAATTAGACAAATGGTAAAATTGATCTTTATTAACAAAAGAATGGATGTAATTTCAAAGCATTAAGGGGATCAGGTTTTGGGTAGCGTTAAAGAGAAGACAACCAGTAAGCTCTTACTCCATACTTATGGGTTATGATATAAGGTCCAAGATAATTGAAAGCAAACTTGCCCCACTTACTTTTCTATATATTAGTGACTTGTTGGTTTTCCTTTAGGATGAGGTATTTGATATTGAATTCTCACACTTTAAGGTACTTTTTATAGGCACAATTGACATGCTCTTGATAGACATGAATATGGGTAAGGGCTGTCAAACAATGCTCATCAAGTAGCTTGAGTTGGGCTAAAAAGTGTTGATGATAATCATCCTTAGAAATGAGCTCTTGCAAAGATATGTGAAGAGAGGGGATTTGGAATTCAAAAGGAAAGATGGCTTCTACTCCAAACACAAGAGAGAAATGGGTATCACCCATATGGATTCTAATGCTAGTATGATATGCCCATAAGGTGAAGGGGATGTGCAAATGCCAATCCTGACCAAATGTGTTGACCATTTTAGTTAGCATGTTATTAAGAGTTTTATTAGAAGCTTCTACTTATCCATTATCTTGAGGGTGATAGGGCAAGGAGAAGCTTAACTTAATACTAAATGCATCACATAGATCTTGGATTTGCTTACTTTTAAAGGATTTACCATTGTCAGTGATAATCTTATGAGGAACACCAAATCAGCAGATGATATGATGGTTGATAAAATTGACAATATTTTCTACTTTGGTAGAGACTAGAGGAATATCCTCTACCCACTTGGTAATATACTCAGTCGTGGTGATGATAGAGTGGTGTCACTATGAGGAATGAGGGTTCATTTCACTAATGAGGTCTAGACCCCATTGTGAAAAGGGCCATAAATTGGTGAAAACTCAAACATTATGGCTAGGTACATGATGAAAATTAGTATGTTATTGGCACTTAACACACTTTTTGATGTAATCACAGTAGTCTTGGTTAAGGCTAGGCAAGGTGAAGGATATGCCTAGCTAAAATGAGGTCATTAAAGTGGCCTCCATATATTTCATCATATGTTTCCTTGATAGCATAAGAAGCTTCTTGATTATGCAGGCAATGGAAGAAGAGACCATCAAAGTCACGTTTATAAATTATACCTCTTAGAATGGTATAACATGAGGTACTCTAGATAAATTCTCTTTGAGCATTCATAGAAAGACCAAAAGTAATTATACCTATGTTAAGGTAGTCAAAGGTCTATTAATACCAAAGGTTAAGTTGGGTCTCCTACACAGTGAAAATGGTGGGAGAATCTAGTTTGATATAGGAAGGTTGGGTGAGTCTATGGATAACAATAGATATCTTAGAATCTGAAGGTGCAAATGGTATTTGAGAGGTAAGGGAAGCCATGGTGTCAAAAAACTTATTAGTAGAACATAGGGTTGACTAGATGTGGTAGTGTTTAAATGATGCTAAGAATTCATCAATTAGTTGTTTGTATTGTTGTAGAACATCATTCTTACACTGGTAAGAGCCATTGATTTGATTGACTACAAGTTGTGAGTCACCAAATATATTGATTATTTTAACTCTTAGGGCTAAGGTAGTTTGAAGGCCTATCACTAAGGCTTCATACTTAGCCATATTATTGGTACATTCAAAATAAAGCTCAAAGGACAGAGGAAGAGGTTCACCATCAAAGGGGATAAGGATGATCCTTGATCCCCCACCAAATTGACACTTGACCCATCAAATAACATGGTGACTTGATAGGTAAAATCTGCCTGAGAGAGGGTTGTGATAGACTCATCAAGGAACCCAAGAGGAGGTTGATTGCCTACTAAAGGTGTGGTAGATAATTGGTTGGTAATGACTTTCCATTTAATTGAATTTTATTGAATGAACTCAAGGTCAAACTCTGCTAGGAGCATGATCCACATGGCTATATGTTGGTTTTGGTAAGGTATGGAGTGCATGTACTTGATTGGGTCAATGTTGGTTATGACATATGTTTTATGATTAAGAAGGTAGTGGTGAAGTTTGGTAGCCACGAAGACTAAGGCTAAGCAAATTTTCTTATTATGGGTATACCGAGTCTCATTCTAAAAGCATGTGGTTAATGTGATATATGGCTTGCTCTTTTTTTTGTTCATCTCAGTGAGCTAGCATTTCCACTAGGGAATAGTCGGTGGCAGAGATATACAAGTAGAAAGGTTGATCATCCTTGGGAGGGGTGAGGATAGGTGGTGACAAAAATTACTCTTTGAGTGAATCAAAGGCCTTTTGACAGCTATTATTCCATTTAAAAGAGACATCTTTATTTAGAAGGTGGTGAAATGGTTGGCATCAGTCTAAAAGCTAGGAGATAAAATGATGAATGGATTGAATGATCTCATACAAACTACGGAGTTGCTTAAGGTTGATAGGAGGAAGCATGTCAAAGATGGCTTTGATTTTGGTAGGATCAACTTCAATTCCGTTAAGGGAGATAATAAATCCAAGAAGCTTTCCTAACAAGATCCCAAATATGCACTTATTAGGGTTAAAGCAGACATGATAACAGATAAGTCACTCAAAGATGATCTTAAAAATGACCAAGTGATCTTTTAGAGTTTGGATTTTCCAATAAAGTCATCTACATAGTCCTTGATAATCCTATAGATAAGGTCATGGAAGATATAAGTCATGGCATGTTGGTAGGTTATACCAACATTCTTTAACCTGAAAGGCATGACCTTATAGTAAAAGGTTCCCTATGGGGTGGTAAAGGTGGTCTTGCATTGATATTTGGGAGTAATTAAGATCTGATTATAACCCAAGAATCTATTCATGAGAGATAGCATATTGTGGTTGGTTGTAAGATCAACTAGCTAGTCAATGTTAGGTAGAGGAAAATCATCTTTGGGGTAAGCAAAGTAGATATCATGAAAGTCCACATAAATGTGTAGTCCCCCTATGGCTTTACTTATAGGTAAAATATTCAAGACCCATTGGGGATAGTCAATGGGTTAAATGAACTTGACAGATAGGAGATGATAAAGCTCTTCTTTGATGAGAAGGGTTATGTGGAGGTGTATCTATTGGAGTTTTTTCTTGATGGGTTTGGCATCATGGTTAGTGACTATGTTATGGGTAGCAATGATGGGGTTAATTCTAGGCATGTTGTTATAAGACCAAGCAAAGGCTATGTTACGGTCTTGGAGGAAAGAAGGGAAGTCTCAAAGTTCCTTGGCATTTAAAAATTGGCCAAGTTTGACAATGTGGGGGTTATCTAGAGTGCCTAAGTTGATATCCATAGTGGATTCATTCAACATGGTTGAGTTATCAAGAGAAAAGGATTTGTGGATGGAGGAATCTAAGGTACCAAGATAGGTGAGAATAGAATCATCATCTTGGTACTAGATAGTGTTAATGGTATGAGAGCCTTCTCCTATCATCTCAAGATGGGTCAAAGGGATGGTTATGGTCGCCCCTCATTTTTTATAAGTTAGGGGTCTAAGGTTGATCATGTTGACAAATAAAAAAGTTAGGTGAGATGATGTCATCACTCTCACACATGAGTAGAAGTGAGGTTGGTGAGGAAGGGGTATCTTCCTCAATAATGGTAATGGTAGATGGTTCGGGTTACTTCTTGTTAGGTAGGATGAAACCAAGGTTGTGCTTCTCATGAGGCTTCCTAGTTTTAATGGTGACTAATTCATGTAGGCCATGCTCATATCTCCCAATATCAAAGCCTTTCCAATCACACCGATGGAGGTATGTCTTGGTGAAGCTCAATTTATCTAGGTAAGAGAAACTGACAGTAAATGGCCTAGGTGAAAGAGACGTGGTAGAAATGCCAAGGGGATTTTTGAGTCCCCTATAGATAATATAGGTCTGATGATGGGGAGGTCCAAAGGGAATGATATTTCTAACCTTGGGGTCATATCTTGATTGGTTGGTGATTTTCCCATACTCGTGAAGAGTAGGGAAAGCATCAAGGGATAAAAGGTGATACTCCCCTAGTAAAAGGTGATGGAACATTGATTCCAAAGGGTTGATGGTGGGGATTTGGTCCAAAGTGATAGAGGAACTAGTTGATGCCTCATCATTGGAAGGGGATATGATATCCACTTTGGTGGTTGAAGATTGAGTTTTAGTTGTTGAAGGTGTGTTGGATGGGGGTATGAGGACATCATTAGGGTGATAGGTCATGTTTCAAGTCAAAAAAGGACTTGGGTCAGCTTGGATGGTGATGACCTAAATTTTGTGCTCAAACTTAATGTAATGGTGAAGGGTAGAGGGGACACAACCCATGGATGAGATCCAAGGTCATCCCAATGAAACATTGTATTGGAATTATCCTTCCACTACTTAGAAAAGTTTGGGGAACATGTGGGTTCCTAAACAGATATGAAGGATGATAATTCCCAAGGTAGTGGCCATGGTATCATTGAATGATTTAAGGATGATCAAGGTCTCGAATATGACATTGTCTCGAAAGTTGAGTTAGTTTTAGGTATGGAAGGAGATGATGTTAATGCTAGCTCCCCCATTAATCATGACCCATTTGATGCAAGTTTGATTGATGTAGGCAATAATAAAGAGAGGTGGAACTGGGTCTTTGAGATGGATGGAAGGTATTTCTAAATCTTTGAAGGTAACAAGGTTAGAAGTTTAAAGGGCACCAACAAAGGTTGCTAGAGGTTTTGGGTCCTTGAGTTGGACCTTAATGGATTACAAAGCCTCTATTAGTGCTTGGTGGTGATGGGTAAAGGTAGAGATCAACTCATATAAGCTCATCTTCATTTAGGTCTCATGAAGTTACTTGAGGATAACGCTCCTGATAGATTTTGAGGGGTTAAATTGGGAGGCACCTAAAATAGACACCTTAAGTTTGGTCAAAGATGGAAATGGTTAGGTGTGGGTTGGTTGGGAGGTTAGAGATGGATAAATCCATAGAATGGACACCTTAGCCTTCCCCTTATCCTTCTATTATGACCTTGTGACCACATTGATAGTATGTATAAAAGGAGAGGTTGGGTAGGAGATTGATTAGACTCGTCTTCACTTTGAGGTGAGAGTGGAGGAGTAGGTAAGCATTGGGTAGGTATGATTGTTAGTTGGATTAGAATGGAGCCCATAGAAAGTTCATCTATTAATATATCATCCTCATCATAAAGCTAATGGATAATGGATTAGAGAGATTTGTAATTCTCTATATCATGGTTGAGTGTCATATGATAAGAACACACATGGTGGTCATTGTACCAGATAGGTTTTGATGAAAGAGGTTTGAAGGGTCTGATGGGAGGTAAGGCTAGACAATATGTTAGCAATAAGTTATGAAAATGGTCAATTAGGACTTGGCTAAATGTGGTAAAGGTGTAGCAGTCTTTGCTTTGATGGTTGGGGTAGAAGGTTTCTTAAAAATAGGTTTAGTGGTATGTGTTTTGGGTAAGGTGGTATTCTTGGTTGATGTCTTTGGTTTAGGCAAGGATTTTGATGGGCTAGAGATAGAGGATCGCAAGGTAAGTAGCTTAGGTGTTTTTGGTATGGTGAAGAGGGGTGCATCAAAAATCAATTACAAAGGTGTAACCAAAATAGGTGGTGGGGTCTTGGTAGAGGTAAGGGGCTTCCTGCTCAAGGTAGAGGGATGAGGTCCCAAAATGGAAGGTAAGGTTGAGGGAGGTAAAATTTGAGAATTCAAACCTTTAGGTTTTTTTTGCCTATTTGGTTGTTTTGGTTTGATGTTTGGTTGTAGGTTATACAAGCTCCACCTTCATAGATGGGTGACTAAGGCTTAGTGTAGGGAAGGTGCCAAGGTTATTGATAGGTTTGTTTGGTTTGGTTTGAGAGGGTGATTTGGTCTCTTGGGGTTTGGTGCCTTGGATGGCTAAGGGATTTTTGGATTGGTAAAATTTTTTATTGGTTTGGTTGATAGAGTAAGAGTTAAGATAGTAAAAGTGGTGGGTTGGTCCATTAGAAGTTCTTGCTTGGTGATATAAGATATCCCTAATTGATTTTAGAAGGTGGCTTGATCCATGTCAGGGTTGGAGATAAATAATAATTTATACACTAGCCTAGAGAATGATTTGTAAGTTGGTTTAATTCCCTAAATAATGGACCTAAAAGATAAGCCCCTAGGTGGAGACATAGGGATGGTAACCTCATCCTCTTCCTCAATCAAAAGATTCAAGTTTTAGATAGGTGGCTCCTCTATGAGAGGAGTAGACATTGGGGAATCCTCCTTTGGGATTATTTTTGAAGGGGGAGTGGTTTGCTCAGTAGTTAAAGGTAAAGGTGAGGTGGTGATGGTTGGTTGTTTTGGTATATCAACTAAAAGAGTGGTTAGAGACTCCATTACCTCAATAAGTAGAGGGGGAGAATATAGAATTTTCTTGGTTTGAGTGTCCAAAGGAAGGGAAGGTAAGTCCACCATATCAATAGATGGAGGAGGTAGGGGATTAGAAGATTATGTACTAAGTGATTTGGTAATGAGCACATCGAGGACCATGTTAACCTTACGGGTATCATGAGAACACTCAACATTGTTGCCCTCATTCTTGTTAGAAGCATGGTTTGGGAAGGGTTTCCTAAATATATCAATGGCTTGGTTTAAGGTGCATTTAGGTTATCTAATGTAATCTCCCCCTTGTCAATAAGGGATTAGACAAGGCTCTTGAAGGTGTTTCACCTACTAATATCATGTCCTATTACTTGATGAAAGGAACATAGATCATTCTCATTGAACTAACTAGGTGAAAGATGAGAGGCATCAAAATACTGAGGAGGTTTGATAGGAGGAAGTTGAATCATGTTATCTTTCAATAACTTCTCCAAGATGGAGGCATAGGATTCTCCAAGTGGAGTAAATTAATTTTGGTTGTTCCAATTTCGGTTCCTCATGTTT
The DNA here is from genome assembly GCA_037957365.1 of Torreya grandis. Classification (NCBI taxonomy): domain Eukaryota; kingdom Viridiplantae; phylum Streptophyta; class Pinopsida; order Cupressales; family Taxaceae; genus Torreya; species Torreya grandis. The sequence continues at coordinate 4,731,265 of JARHVA010000133.1, read as the reverse complement.
TATTTTGAGGAACTAGAGGAATTTGGTTGGTTGATGAAAGGTGGAGGAGCGGCTTTGAGGACAATCAAATTTGTGGTTCCCTTACTCTTGGTATTGGTATTGGTATTGGACTGGTTATTTGTCTTGGAAGGAAAGGCCTCATTGGTTTTGTAGGTTGAGTTTTTGTTTTTGAGCTTTAGCTTTCCTTCATCAATGGCTCAGTTCTCTAACTTACGTGCCATGGTAAAATATTCATCAAAGGTTTGGAAGCTTTGGACATGCAATGTAGAGGAGATATGTTTGGCACATGCCTGAATAAAGAGCTCTATGATTTTGGGTTGAGGTAATGAGAAGTAAAGTTGGTTAATTAGGCTCCTCTAAGAAGCTATAAAACTGGCAATGGATCCATCCTCAAATTTCCAGATAGAGTAAAGGTCAGTGATATAAACTTTCTTGGAGATATTGATCGAGAAGTGGTCTAAGAAGGTTTGATCTTGTTAGGTGAAGGAGAAAAGGGAGTGCTTCGGTATGGCACTATACCAATCCAATATCAGACTAGATAGAGACATGGGGAAGGTGCAAAGAAGAAAGGCATCATCATAGATGAGATAATAAGCATACCTAAATTCCCTAAGGTGTTGTTTTGGATCCTCCTTACTTTGAAATTTATAGAACTTGGGAAGTTCCTATTGGGGAAGATATGGCTTGATAGGTACACATGGATGGATGGACTCATTACATATTTGGTCATATGAAAAGATATTGTGAGAACCTAAAATGGATGACTCTAAGGTAGTCATATTGTCTATGAGCATATTCATTAGGTCTGCTTGGGGTTGTGCACTCGAAAGGTTATAATATGCATACTACTATAGTGGTTGGGAGACATATTGATAGTGGGTAGAAGTTTGGGAGGCTACCACATATTGGTAAGTGGATGCCAATAGATGGGTGGAAGATATATAAGGTTAGGTATATGTAGGTGGTTGGGAAGTGGGTAGGGATACATACCTTTGTAGGTTAGGGATGTATCCAAATTTTGGTGTAAGGGGTGCTTGTTGGATAGGATTGGTAGTTGGGTTGGTGATCGATGGAAGGGTAGTGACCCTTGTACTAATCGGTGGCAAGGTAGAGGGTATAAACACCACAAGGATTCGAAGTGGAGTAGTGGTCTATGGATTGGGGGTAGATAAATTAAGGTTGGTAGTGTAATAGGTAGGCACTCTCATGGTGGAGGAGTGGTTGGTAGGAGTGGAAGGTATAAGGGCAACAATAGTTTGGGTTGGTTGGTTTTCTATGGTAGTCTCAAAGGGGTTATTGGTTGATGAGGAAGCTTGTGTAGTCAATGATTTGATAGTAATTGTGACAACATAGGTACTCCCCATGAGGTGGAGAGACATGCCATAAAGTGGATCTATAGGTGGGGCCAAAGCTATGATATGGTAAAACATGGTTGTAAGATAATCTTGCAAGGCTATGGGATTGTTATCTAAGAAAGTGATAAATTTTGCATCTCCTTGAGGAACCTCTCAAGGGAAGGTAGGACTTACCAAGGGGTGAGGAAAGTCTATTGGTTCAGAAACATAGTCTATGGATAAATAAGTAGAAGAGGTAGGTTCGTTTGGTGATGGGATTTTCTTCGTAAGGTCTCTTCACTGCTGGCGAGTGAGAACCATATGAGAAATGGGAGATAAGAAGCACAAATAGCCTTACTACTCAAACAAAGAAAAGATAAGAAAATGATCAGAGAAGTCAAATCACACTCTAAAAGATATGTTAAGCCTTCGAGTTTTAATTGATCTCACTTTTGGCTTATACCTTAAAAATGTGTGTGATTGTAATTGGCTTATAGAGTGTGTACTAAAGAGGTAGTCTAAGGTTGGTTTTAGGTTGTATTGAGGCACTCAAAAATAATATGTATTAGAACCAATACATGGCTTGGTATTAGGGCCTATCCCCTCACTTCACACATCATAGCGATGAGGGTGTCAGGTGCTTAGCCAATATATCTTGATATCCAAAGATTATTCTTAGTTAGAGAGATGATTTAGTTCTCCCCTTAGTAATGACCTCCAAGTGGGATTGCTGAGAAAGGGTAAGGTTACTGCTAGGTGATGAAATCCTTGTCGAAACTTGTTTCAATTTTTCTATATTTAATTGATAAAAGTGTTTTGGGTGAGTGTGTGCAGCAAAGAGTGAAGCTATGATAGATTACTTTACTTTTAAGTTAGGTTATGTATGCACTTAATTTTAATCCCAAAAGAAACTTTTGATTTCATTAATGAGCATAAAATAGAGAGAGAAATCAAGAAAATAGAAACCCAAGTAAAGATACAAAGGTCCCATTAGACGTGCCAAAATGTTTCAGTAAATTATTATTATTATTACAAAATGGAATAGAAGAAATTAAGTATGGGTATGGCTGAAAAAATTATTTAATTATGCACGTATTGAATCAAAATATTGTGAAGAGTTCCCCTTTGGCTTGGGAGGATGACCTACAGATAAGAAGCACTAAAGCATATTTGTATGTTAGATAGATAGTTGAGTGGATTACCTAGTGATAGCTAGATCTCAGAAGCAATAGTTTATTTAGGGGTTGTCAATCCACACATTTTAAACAAATAAATTTATCAAGTAGAAAGGAAAGTACTTGCATCAATAGTCAAAAGATACTGAAATTGAACACAAGAATGCTTGCTTAAAAAATAGACTATAAATAATTTAAAATAGTGATAATCTAATTAATATTATGATAGATGGTTGGGGTATGCTTAAAAAAATTTAAAAGGGGTATGTGATCATACAGGGACATAGAAAATCAGGTTTGATAGGTGGTAGATAGGTGAAAACAACTTATTGGTTTTTACTGCCATAGTGACCATCAGTGGATGGGTTGATCGTCAGTGGTTAAGGTGATTGTTGACAATCAAGGTGATCATTGGTGGTTGGATAGACCATCAATCATTGAGTCAACCATCGACAATTACTATGTTTAGGTCTAGGTTGATAACAAGCTAATTGACAGGTTCTCAAAGTGAGATTCTAGGACTTGGGTAGGTGTTGAGATGGATACAAAAAAAAAAGTAATTGAATACTGAAAATCAAATACTTATCTTACAAAAGGCATATTGGGTGGATGCTTGAGGTGGCTGACTCATTGGTGGAGTCTGATATTATTCTAATAGAGTAAAGGTACTTGGTGCTTTGGTGGAGCTATGATGGCAAATTGGCTCTCTGATGTGGTAGTTGGTTCATAGGATTGCTGATGAAAACTAACCTGCAAAAAGAGAATTCTAGATGCACAAGCTCATCATAAAAATTGTAGATCTTGCAAATGAATCTCACCTCTTTGTTCCTCTCTTCTTATATGTAAGGCAAGAGAGTTACAACAAGATGTGAACTAGGTGTCCTAATTTTAACTCATACATGTAATGGCTAACATAATTTAGATGAGTTATTTAAAAAAAAACAAGGTGGGTGAGTTTGCATGTTGGTAGTTAATGAGGTGCACCATAACCATTGGTGGTCAAAGTGACCACTGATGGTCAAGTTGATCGTCAGTGATCAAGGGTGAAGGGTCAAAATAGGTAAAATATAGGGTAAAGTTAGTTTGGTCAAACTAATTGTAGTTAGGCTTAGATAGGGGTCAGAGGGTCAAATTGGTCCCAAGAGGGTCCTAAGCTACCAAGGGGTATTTCGACACTTAGAATCATGGTGTGCATATTTCTGATGTCTACATAATCGAAGCAAATACATGCTACTATAAGCAACCTCTTGGCATAGGATGAAAAATGCCTGAATGTGCTTACATGGGTCCCACTTTCCTTTATATTTATCAAAATTGGGTGCCTTAAAATGAGACAAAAAAGAGACTTGAAGGATAGATAGATCAAATAGATATGGACATATCTCATCAAACTTGTATCTGTTAACTCTATTATTCATCTCTAATTATGTCACAATCTCTTTCATGGAGTTTTACTCTTTCATGTTTGGTGCATTTTTGGGTGGAACATAATGTTATTGGGGTGGTATGTGCCCTTGTTGTCATTTTTAGGGTGAAATGTACCCATTGTTGTTATTGGGGTGGTATGTTCCCCAGTTATTTATATTGGGTTAGAATGTGCCCTCGTTGTTGTTGTTGGGGTGGAATGTGCCCCTATTACTACTGTTGGGGTGGTATGTGCCTATGTTATTGTTTTTGGGGTGGAATGTGACCCTATTGCTATGTGGATTTTGTGGGAATATACATGCTAAGATCCTTGACTTGGTTTTGGTTCACTCCTTGATTTGAGTAGATAAGTGGTTGATTCCTAAGAAATGTGTCTTAAATCAACCATGTTCAACTAGTTTTGAGGAGTTCTTTATCTATTTACCATTTTACATATTGGTTTAGACGAACTAGCCAAACTATCTCGAGGGATCTCCTCAATTTGAACTAAAATTTTGGGTCTCAGTGTTTATAAAGGGATAAGATGTCGTTGATGGTTAAAGAATGTGTGTTCTGTGTCTATCGAAACATTTTGCATAGCCTCTTATGTCTTGACCTATTCAATTAAGACACCTTGATCAATTGTTGTTTTTTCAACCAATCTTTGTTGTGTAGGTTCAATCACATTTCTTTGTTCCTTGGAAGCATCGTTGTGGATTGAAGTAGCAACTAGAGAGTCAATCAAGTCTATGATAAGTTGATTGGCATACCATTGACTTATTTTCTTAATTTTGGTGATAAGATCTTGATTGGTTGGTTTTGAATCTATAAGTATTTTTTCCCTTGTTAGAAGAAAAAGGTATGTTTGATTGTGCAATGTTTTGGAAAACTTGCTCTCATTATTGTTCTCCTTCTCTAGCTAAGGTATGCAATTACTCCTTAGGAAATTTTGAGGGTAGTATAGCACTATAATATTAACCTAAGGAGTGTTTCATCTTGCTTCTCTTGATATTCAATATATTCTTCTTCGGATCCTATTGTTGTAGGAATGTCCTCAAAGACAACAAAATTATCTTAACCATCATAAAAATGCTCTTCCTCATAGCTAGGGCCATAAGGGACCCTACTACGAGTGAACCGTTGAGTCATGTCTAGAAAGGGTTGCTCTATACGTTTGACTATATTTGGATCAGTGTTTTATAAATGTCTAAACAAGGTATGTATTTTGATCTTTCTTCTAAGTAAATGACTAAGGCACCAAAGGGTTTATAAAATGAAGGTGGCTTCGAACCACACATAATTAGAATAATGTGTTCATTAAATTACTTAACCTTGGGTAGGGTTGAAATCATATAAATTAGAAGACGATATGATAACTCGAAAATCCAAGGTGAAAACTAGTACACCAAAGCCTAGATTTTTGTGATACATCAATATTGTAAAATTTAGTTCAACTTCAATGAGTTGTAACTATAAAACTAGAATAAATACCTTTGGATTAGGAAGGAGATAATGTGAATCAAGAAACTTGAGATGTGAAAACATGCAAGAATTCCTGAGTATAAAACTAGAACCAAATGGGTAGCAGAATGTTGCCACATGGTAATAGGAATGGTAGTATAAAATATGTTATAAGACTCAAAGCATGAGTGATACGCAAGATGAATTAAGTCCACCAATGATGAGAATGTGATAATGAGTCTATAAATGGCCTTTAATTCAAATTGAAAATTGAACCCAAGTTCCCTTAAGTCAAGTGAAAATGGTGAACCAAATTTAACACATCAACCTTATGAACTTAGAAAGGTGAAATGTTTAATTTAAATTATCAATGAAGGACTTAAAGAAAATTTGGAAATTGGTCTAGACTCAAATGGGTAGCATAACCTCACCAATTAGATGATATGACATAATGTTTTAAGATGACAAATTTAAACAAGGAAAAGATAGATTTTCAACTTGAATAGCATAACACCTCCTTGTTCAAGAAATTATGAACAATGTGTTCAATTAATATGTTTGTTTACAAGTAAGTTTTGAGTCAAATCAAAATCAAATAATCTAAGACCAGAATAGACAAATATAACTAAGTAATCATCCTAAGCCCTAAATTGAAAACGTTACATGATATTGTTGAAATCTATCTTTATGCATACACTTGAGAGGAAATTAAGTGTTCATATAAAATAAAGGTGCATTATATACTAAGGTATTTTATACCCCCTTCTCTCAAGTGAAAATATGATGACATAAACCTTGGATTGTACCTCGCATCAAAAATATTTTTTTGGTAAGTGGGGTTTGTATAAAACTCTATAATTTTTTACCATCTCGATGGATCCCATGTGTATCAATTTTCATGTTAGCACACAAGAGAAGTAGCATGTCAATTAGATCCACGTCAAATGGCTTATTGTGAAAATATATTATCTTTTTCACAACCACTACATCTATAACTTGCTCAGTGTAGTGCGATGTCCAAAATAATCATACTATTTCAATAAATTTCAGCTTATTGTTTTGAAAAAGAAAAAGAAGAAACTAAATATGAGTATGGTTGAAAAACCTATTTTAATTATACACGTGTTAGATCAAAAGATTGTAAAGAACACCTATTTGGATTGGGAGGATGACCTATAAATAAGAAAGCACTAAAACAAATTTGTTTGTTAGACAGATAGTTGAGAGGATTACCTAGCGATAGCTATATCTCAGAAGCAAGAGCTTCTTTGAAGGCTATCAATCCACATATTTTAAACAATTAAGTTTATAAATAAAATATAAATGATTTGCATCAATAATAAAAGGGTACTAAAATTGAACACCAGATATACTTACTAAATAAATAGATTAGAAATGATTAAAATAGTGATAAAATAATTATTACTAATGCTAGATGATTAGGATTTACTTTAGAAAATTAGGTAGGTGTTTGTGAATAGGCAGGGACATAAAAAATCAGATTTGATTAGAGGTAGATAGATGGAAATATCTTTCTAGAATTTACTATCATAGTGACCGTCGGTGATTAAGGTGATCATCATTAGTTAAGGTGACCATCAGTAATCAAGGTGACCATCAATAGTTGGAAAAACCATCGATGATTGTGATAACCCTCAATGGTTACTATGTGTAGATCTGGGTTGATGAAAGGCTGATTGATGGGATCATAAGGTAGGATTTTAGGAGATGGGTTAGTGCTTGGCTAAGTGAAAAAATCAACTAAAGTAATTAAATGATGAAAATTAAGTACTTATCTTACAGAAAGTTGATCAGGTAATTAATTGAGGTGGTTGACTCGTTGGTGGAGTCTAGCATGATTCTGACAAAGTAACGGTACTTGGTGCTTTGGTAGAGCTATGGTGGCAAGTTAGCTCCCTAATATAGTAACTATTTTGTTAAATTGTTTATGATTATTGATCTACAAAAAGAGAATTATAGATACATAAACTCTTGATAATAATTGTAGATAATTTTCACCTCCCTATTTCTCTCTTCTTATAGGTAGCGCAAGAGAGTTATAACAAGATGTGAACTGGATCTTCTTAATTTTAACTCACTCATGCAATGGCTCACACATGGATTAAGACAAGTTATATTTAGAAAAATAAAGCAAATGGCTTACATGTTGGTGGTTAAGGAGGTGAACCCTAACTATTGATGGTCAAGGTGACTATCAGCAGTCATCCTGATTATTGGTGGTTGAGGGTGAAGGGTAGAAATAGGTAAAAGGTTGGGTTAAGCTAGTTTAATTAAACTGACTTGGGTTAAGTTCATTCAAGGGTCAAAGGATTAGATTTATTCCAAGGGGGTCCTAAGGTGGTCCAGGGGAATTATGACATTTAGAATCATGGTTTATAGATTTCTAGCATCTACATTTTGCCTCTTTTTATTATGTAACTTTGAATCAACAAGTTGTAAAACAAAAAATATTGTAAGTCAGAGGTCTGGTTGCCCGAATGTGTGGGAGGAGGTGTCCCCCCTCAAATCAAGATTTAATGAGGTAGAATAAAATCAAGTATGGGTTTCGTAAGGTGGATGATGTTGATGAAAAAGGTGAATGTCATGAAGGTGGGTGATAAGTTGGACACTGAAGCATAAACAAATGCATAAAGTGCAAAAAAAAGGTATGATAGCCAAGATTGTGCATTGAATAGGTTATCATAGTTGGTAAAAAGAAAGGTCAATGTTGCTAGAAGGATAAGAGACAAGAGGACCATGTGATTACATTTAGGGGTGGTGAATGGGTGCTCTTACAAATCATCTAAGTGATGTCTATGTTTCGGTGGGTATCTAAGGCAAGAAGTGCTCTCGATAAAAACACAAATGAGTCAAGTGTCATGGGTATCTGAGGTAGGAAGTGCTCCCAAGAATATATAAGTAGGTCAGATAAGCGTGAAGTGGCAAAAGTTCAAAAATTGGTCAACATGGAAATGTAGTCACTATGGTCAAAGGAATAGGTAAAAAGTGTCATAAAACATGTGCTAATTAGGCTTAATAGACCAATGATGAGGTGATGAGGCGGTCAGGTTGGGTGGAGAAGTTAGTCTCCAAGGGTGGGTAAAAATGGGTGGTTGTTACTAAAGAAAGGGGTCTGAATAGGTGAGAGAAATAGGGGTGAATCACTTGACTATTGATGATTAGGCATTCAAGGGTAATCATTGATGGTTACCCTAACCATTGATAGTTAGGGTGAAAACCCTAAAATCCCAGTAGTTAAAAGTAAAAATAGAATTAATTTTACCTCATTATTACCTTGGCTATTATTGAATTTGAGCTCTGGTGCTTGTCATGATTTTGGCTGAATATCTTGTTGATGGGGACTACTAAGGTGGAGGTTGACCGCTGGCTAAGGTGGAGAGTAGACCTAGAGGACCAGTCAGGATGCAAGGAGCACGTAGGCATAGATGAGGATGAGCAAGCCTATAATTGACTCTATTGTGGAAGTCATGAAATGAGGTAGGGGATGCCTTAAAATTAGTAGGTTAGCTTGAGATAGAAATTGCATTGGGGTTAAGGGTGGTGGTATTTGGCAAGATATGCCCTACTTAGGTATTTAGGGTTTTGGGTAAATTTGTAGTAAAAGGGAAAATTGATCAGGTGGGTAGGTAAAATGGGGTGGGTAGGTATCTTAGGGTAACAAAGTAAAATTTTTATTTTTTGTTTGGGTAGTTTTAGGTTAAATAGGGTTTGGGGTGTTCCACCTATGGAACACCCATAGTAACCATCGATAGTCAGGCTCGATCATTGATGGTCGACATCCTTTGAAAAATGGATTCCTAACTGTTAATAGTCACCATGACCATCGGTGATCACCTATGGAAAAAAGGTTTTCATAAGTTTTTAACAAATTTAAGGTAAAATAGGTGGTAATTACGAGGTATAGGTTGGCACTGGAGGTATAAGGATAAATTTAGTGAGTATTGGGTAGATGGGTGAGATGGATAAGGAAATAGGTCAGTTGTTTTAAAGGGTAGGGTAGGTAGATGATAATGGTGTAGGTGAATAAGCCATGTTTTTAAATTTATGTAGGTTAAGAAGTTGATACAATGCATAATCGAGTGTTGTGTATCTTCATCAAGATCTAGTAGGGGATGACTCCAGTCAATTGGGCCCACATGGAGGAGGTTGGGTTAGGGGTGATGAGGCATTATCAGTATATGACTAAGGATGTATCTATGGTCATAGCACTCATCAATAGATTGGATCCCGCTATGAACACCTTCTTACTACTGATCGGTGAGATGACTACCTTGTCAAATAATGTACATAAGACTATATAGTGTCTGCTCTAAGGCGATCCAATCGACCACATAGAGCTAGAAGAGTGGGAGGAGCTCATGGAAATTTTGTATGGAGATGAAAATAATTAGGTTTAATGTTATGATAGCAGGTTCATCTATAACACATTGTATGGGAGGTCTCTAGGTGAGAGGAGACTCATGATTATGCTTTTGATAGCCATCACCTACTTTTCTCTTCCTAAATCAAGCAGTGGGTGGTTCTCATATTTGCGATTGAGGGTGTTGGTAGAGCTACTATTAGTGAAGACTATGTTTGATTCGGTACCTATTTTATTAGTCCAGATATATAGGTAGTTATGGGGGTTCAAGGCCCATAGGAGGTATGGTATCAACATCAGCTTGGTTCTACATTGTTGGGCCTATGAGCACATCCAGGTGCTAAGGTCAGTGGGATTATTATGGGTAGAATATACATAGATAGAGTTCACCATTGGTTTTATATGATAAAGGGGTGACTTTATTGCATCAGGTGTAGGGTGAGGAGCCCATGATTTTGATTGGTTTAGGGGTGCATTAGGTGCACTAGTGGTCAGAGATATCACCTAGAGACCTTATGTTCAGTATCTAGTATGGCCTGGTTATTATAGGTAGACACTATCCCTATAGAGCTACAGGTGGATATTTATTCAGAGGGATGGAAAAGTAGAGCTCATCCCATTTGAGATGGTGAGGAGGTAGTTTGGCCTCGTACAAGGTATTTTAACTGCATTCCCTAGGTACATGTGAGAGGACACAAAGATTTTATTATAAGAGCCACATCCTATGTTGACTTTGCTAGACCAAGAGGAGTTGCCAACTAGGGTACAAATAGATGATTTTAGGTTTACAAATGGGTACATGGCTTAGTACCATCCTTTATATGCAACTACAAACATTGGTGAGGATGATGGAGGTGTGAGGTCGATGATTATGGGCCCATCTGGGAGAGGGGGCCAGAGGGCACAAGTACAAGGAACTAGCCCTAATGGACATGAAAGAGCAGCATTAACCATTACATAAGTATAGGTCATAGTGTTACAAGGGAAGGTGGCCACTTTATAGGGTCAAGTTGTTACTCTCACAGATGACAAGTATCAGGCATGGTCTTCACTCACCTTGGTTACAAAAGAGAGGGACTCTATAATTCAAAGAGGAAGAGCAGCTGTGGCATAGATAGGGCCACCAAGCATGATCACCATGACATGATATCTAGCTACAATGGAGGAGCTACGATATTATGAGGCCATAGTTTTGACACAATGTTCATAAGAGCCCTAATGGGGTGAGTATAGAGCCAGCTTGATAGGCGGTTCCAATGTGGTGACTCCAAGTCAGTGTGTAGCATCTTTAGCTAAAGAGATAGGTACATCTGGGGGGTCAATAGGTATAGCAAGTGGGCAAACACCAAGATCTAGTGGTGTTCCAGGAGATAGTGGTTCCCTTGGGGCATAGACAGGATATGACTAGATTATGACATGTGTATATCATTCTAATTTTAGCCTACGAGCTGATGCAATGAGATGTACATTTTGAGAGAGACATGTATATCTACTTGTACATATTTATTATGATATTTGACTCACAAGTTTTATATATGATCGGTGTTTATTACTCATGTTCATGTTTTATGGTTTATGTTGATGTTTAATTCTTATGATGTGATGTTATGTTGATTATGGATTTTGCTTGTGTTATGGTTGTTAGACACTAATGTAGACTTACCTAGCTAGGAATGAGATGGTTTTAAATTATGGTTATGCTTATGATAGGTGGATTTTTAATGAGCATATGCTTCATTATTCATACATGTGGTGGGAAATGGTTGATTGCTTTATTTCTCATGGATGTTATGGTTTATTATGCTTGTTATGGTTGTGATTATGGTTATGTTTATTCTTGTTGTTAATTCATTTTAATATAAAATTCATGAGATAGTTTAATTAACAACATTAGATGGGATAACAATGAATGTAATCAAGAGACAAACACCTGAATGAAAATATCAACTAGTCATGACTAGATAAAAAGAAGGCATGATGATTCTTCTTTGCTAAGGACTAGAATAAAACTGAAGTCAGATTGGCTTAATGAACATAAGCCCTTTGAATGCTTCACATTAGCATTCATTAGTTGGTTAATAAGGTATCTTGACTACATAATGCTAAGTAAGATCAAAATCCCTCATTTATAGGGGAGATGGATGGAAATAGAACCTATTTATGAAACTAGCATGCCTCTTTTGTAGGTGTCTAAAGAGTCAGTATAAACAAGTCTATGTCATAGAAAAGGGTAGATTGATCGATGCAGGAAGTCTACCTGTGAAATTTGATTATAGTTTTCACCTAATTATGTTATGTGAGAGACAATTGCAGCTTTTAAAATTATTCTGCCTTTGTATGATTTTGAAAATGGTTCATTTCCTTTGTTTTTATAAATGGGATGCTGATCGATGTGGGAAGCTTCCAATAAATTGCTATGTTTTTGACAAATTCTTTGCTCAACCATCCTTCAAGGGAGTGGTCTAAGTTTATTTTCTTTTTTCAATTTTTTTTGATAGCTATCCTTCAAGGGAACAGTCCACCTTATGTTTGTAAATTTCAAATAAATTTTCAATAGATGTCTTTCAAAGGAGCAGTCTGTGAATGTTGGGATACCAAAGGCAGCTGAAGGTCTATTGATACCAAAGGTTGGGTTAGTTCTCTTCCACATTGAAAATGGTGGGAGAGTTTAGTTTGACATAGGAAGGTTGGGTAAGTCTGTGAATAACATCAAATAGCATAGAGTTAAAAGGTGTAGATGGTATCTGAGAGGCAAGGAAGGCCATGGTGTTAGTGAAATTATTAATAGATCATGGTGTTTATTGGATGTGGTAGTGTTCAAATAATGCTAATAATTCATCAGCTAGTTGCTTTTACTATTGCAAAACATCATTATTACAGTGGTAAGAGCCATTGATTTGATTGATAACAAGTTGGGAGTCACCAAAGATATTGATTGTTTTGACTCCTAGGGCTAAGGCAGTTTGAAGGCCTATGACTTTGGCTTCGTACTCATCCATATTGTTTATAGATTCAAAATCAAGATTAAAGGATAAAGGGAGAGGTTCACTATCAAAGGGGATAAGGATGATACATGATCCCCCACCATGTTGAAACTTTGATCCATCAAAGAACATGGTGAATTGATAGGTGAAGTTTACCTGAGAGAGGGTCATGATGGACTCATCAGGGAACTCAAGAGGAGGAGGTTGGTTGTCTGTTAATAGTTCTTTCACAAATTGGTCGACAATGACTTTCTCCTTAATTGACTTTTGTTGAAGAAACTCAAGGTCAAACTCTACTAAAATCATGATCCATTTATCCATGCACTAGTTTTGGTATGGTTTGGAGTGCATGTATTTATGTGGGTCAACATTGGTTATGACATAGGTTTTGTGGTTAAAAAGGTAGTGGCAAAGTTTGGTGGTGATGAAGACTAAAGCTAAATATAGTTCTTTAGTATGGGTATATTGAGTCTCCTATTCTATAAGTGTATAGCTAATGTAGTAGATGACTTGCTCTCTGTATTGTTCATCTTGATGAACAAGCATTTCCCCTAGGGAGTGGTCAGTGGCAGAGATATTTATGTAGAAAATTTGGTCATCCTTGGGAGGGCTAAGGATAGATGGAGACAAAAGGTACCTTTTGAGTGAATCAAAGTCCTTTTGACAGTCATTATTCCACTTAAAAGAGACATCCTTCTTTAGAAGGTGGTGGAAGGGTTGGCATTGATCTGAAAGTTGGGAGATAAAGTGACAAATAGATTGAAGCTTCTCCTGCAAGCTATGGAGTTACTTAAGGTTGACAGGAGGAAGCATGTTGAGAATGGATATGATCTTGGTGGGATCAACTTCGATTATATGAAGGGAGATAATGAAACCAAGAAACTTTCCTGACAAGACCCCAAAAATATACTTATTTGGGTTTAGGCAGACATGGTAATGGATAAGTTGCTCAAAGATGATATTGAGAATGGATAAATGATCTTTTTGGAGTTTGATTTTTTGAGGTCATCCACATAGTCCTCAAAAATCTTATGGATAAGGCCATGGAAGATATAAGTCATGGCACATTGGTCGGTTGCACCAGCATTCTTTAATCCAAAAGGCATGACTTTATAGCATGTTGTCCCCAAAATCGGCCACTCATTTTTGTAGTCAACATGTTAACCATTTTGGTCTTATAGGCCAAAAAATAGTTTCCTTCCTTCTCAAAAATGTTCTGAGCAGTCAAGTTATCCAATTACCCAAGTCTTTTTGGCAAAAAGAAATCTCTCATTTTCAAAGGGTTTTTCAATCAAAAAAATGAACAAGGAACAATTCAAAACACTTGAAGGCATTTCCTAAAATTGATAAGGATGGTTTGACACCGAGGTTCAATGATATATGGTTCAACAGTGGGGTTCAATGATTTGAAATAAACACTGTTGAACCATTGAACTCCGCTTCAAATGGTTCAAAGGTTCAACATGGTTCAAATGTTTAAAACGGTTCAAAGGTTTGAGCAGAAGGTTCTAGTGAAAGGTTCAAATAGTTGGTTCAACAATACATTGAATTGAATTTATAAGAAGACTGAGCGAACATGACTCTTTGCAAAATATAAAATATTGAGTTGTCAAATCATTGAACCATTGAACTATTGAACTATTGAACTCGTGAACTCTAAAAAGATGGTTCAAGGTTCAAAATGGTTCAAGTGATTAGTGACATGCATGCAGATGTCAAATTCAGGATAATGGAATAACTGTTGATTTTCAAATAACATAGACCTGAGGACAAACTCAACGATCCACTGAGAAAGGAGTTGAAGAATCCAGTAGAAGGTGAGAAGATAGCCATGAGATCTTGAATCAATAGGAAGAGACAAAATATAGCAAGGAAAGAGGGAATCAAACAGAGAATCTAGAAGCATCGATGGAAGAGTTATTCTAGTGGGTGGAATAGTCCACCAGGTAGATATCAGAGATCACAATCATTCAATAGCGTGACCTATTTTTTTCATTTGAGTAAAGATGAGTGGACAGTCATGTAAGTATCATAAAGAGGACCGGCCTTGCCTTTTAGAGGATCAGACAACCCATGATTTGGAGAAGATATTTGATATGAGTTAAATGCCAAAGTCAAGACTGGTAACCTAATCCAGCATGGCTCTTGCATAAAACTTCTTCTTTTCAATGCATTCAATGCAGCATGGGCCATTTTGTAAAAATAAGTGCCAAAGTCTTTCTTTGGATGCTATATATTGTAATCTCTCATTTTGAATGAAGGAGATCTCTCAGTTATTAGAAGCAAAACTCTACCCAAATTGAAAGGCATTTTTGAGACTTTGAGCTTAGATTGTTAATCATATTTTATCACGTGAATGAGAAAGCAAGTGACCTTTCAAACTTTGTGTTAAAATAACTTGTGTTATGTAATAAATTGTTCTTATGTATTTTTCATAAATACAGTCTTATCTGTTTGATCAAATAAGCAGAGCAAATAAAAATAATTTGGAAGATGTCCTGAAGCTGATTATAGAGACTTTGTGCTACCATAATTGGTTTTAGCTTGTGTGTTTTGCATTTCAACACAAAGGATATTGGAAAGGCTTTGAACTAATTTTATCCTTTGTGATCATATACTCTATTGTAGTTTGCGGTGGAGACTTTGGGCTATACTTCATTCTATAGTGTCCTATGTACTTAATCAGTAAGAGAAACAATGAAAGACTTTGTACTTTATTGGTTTTTTTGTGGATCCAGTTATCACCTAAGAAGTTTTCCTATTATTTTATGAACATCATTTTTGAAAAAAAAATGGATTCAGTTATTACACAGGAGTTTTCCTCTATTTTGTGAACATCATTTTTGAAAAAATATAAATGGATGGTGTGATTCTACCCCCAGTTAGTATTTAATATAGGTTTAGTTTATAATAGTTTATAGGGATCCTCCCCTTACTGAGAGGAGAGATTTATTTCATTATGTTGTGACTGATATAACAATTTTGTCTTCAGTTAGTTGACAACAAAATATTCACCCAACAGCTTTTTGGTGACTCCGCTGAGAAACTTCCATCGGTTGTACTCTGAAACAATCGAAGGGAGTAGAATCCAGACTCGAAGTGCCTTCATCCATGCCATTAGGCCATGGAGTCAAGCCACCCAAAAAGAGAAAGATGCCAAAAAACTAAATGAACAACACAAAACAAACAAAGACTATACAAATGTACAACTGGACTTATCTGATACTTCAAGGATTGAAGTGCTTTAGATGCTACCCACTGCAAGGTAGTGAGAATCGCGTCCCATCTTGATATCTCAATAAGAAACTATTATCGCCACTGAATTGATAGATGGTGAATGTACCTCTCCATAAAAAATCAAATTTTCTATGCATTCCTTTTGGTTCTCTCCTCTTGTCTCATAACAAGACTTGATCTCCAATCTGAAAACTCGCAAATCCTTATTTTTTGGTCAAAAAATTTCTTCACTTGATTTTAATGTTTAGCAATGCAGTCCACTACTATAGTTCATTGTTCCTCTAACTCAGTCAGACACATAATTCTTTTGTCAATAGAACTTTTAAAATTTGAATCTCCTACTGTCTTTGCCAACTTCAATACTAGTAATTCCAAGGAAATGGGTATTTCTTCATTTAGACCATATAGAAGTTGGAATGGGGACATACCTATTTCTCTCTTAGGCATAATACTATCTGTCCATAAAGCATCAAACAATACTTTATGTTAAGTCCTCTTATTGTCATCAACCAATTTCTTGATGATAGTAACCAGATTTTTGTTACTCGATTCTACCTGGCCATTTTTTTGCGAATAACAGTCTAAAGAGTGGAAAAAAATAATTATGTGATTGTACTAAAATTTAGTAATCTCCTGAGAAGAGAAACATAAGGCATTATTTGCTATAATCTTGTTTGGAACTTAAAAATGGGAAACAATATTTTCCTTCAAGAAATTACACACCACTTTTGAAGTGGCATGCTTGACTGGAATGGCTTCCACCCACTTAGTAAAATAATCTATTGCAGTGAGGATATAGTTATGTCTAGCACTTGAGGATGGGTTCACAGTGCCAATGAAGTCAATACCCCATTTCTAAAAAGTCTCTTTGATCACCACAGGCTTGAGGAGTAATGTGGCCAACTTGGATTTTCCAACAAACTATTGACATAAATGACATCTATGTACCGCATCTTCAAATAGAGCAGGCTAATAATATCTAGATCATAAAATATTATGAGCAGTCACAGGTGCATAAAAATTTCCTCCACAAGCCAAGTTATGGAAGGACTCCAAAATTTTACTTTGTTGTGCTTTATCTATGCAGCGAAGAAATACCCCATCAAGGCTTCTTTTGTACAAACTATTGTCCCATAAAACATAGTTAGCAGCTCTCAACTTAACATTTATTTTTTCTTTATAAGATAGATGTGTAGGATACTCATCATAAGTAAGAAAATGAGGGATATTAGAATAACACTCATCAGTAGTAGTAACAAAAAGAATTATTGGCATGTCATCAGTCACTGCCTCTTCATGTCTTGTTTCTTCTAATATATTTTTAGCAATTAATTGACAAAGACCTCTTCCCTGCACCAACTTAGTAGGCTTGATATCAAGATCAAAATATAGAATTTTGGCAATCCAATTGCCTCTTTTTGTACTGAACTCTTAGTTAAAATAGCCTTCACTATGGTATCAGGCATCAGAACAATAATGTGTAAATTCAAGATATAGAACCAGAAATATTTTATCACCTTAACCACTACATAAGCATGCTTCTCCATAATTGAATACTTTAATTATGATCTTTGAGAGGGTAGCTCATAAATGATATGGGAAAATCCACACCTTCTTTGTCTTGCTGAACCAAAATAGATGAAAGTGTGTGCTCAGAAGCATAACTATATACCATGAAGTCTTTGGTATAATCCAGACAAACTAGGATCGGGGCATGAGCAATAGCCTTCTTGATATCTTTAAATGTTGTTGTGCCTTTTGAATTCCATCAAAAAGTAGCTTTATCCTTCATCATGTCGATAATGTGGTAGATTTTTTTGTAAATTTTAGGATGAACCTTCGTAGAAAATTCACCTTTCTGAAGAAAGAATGGACTACATACTTACTAGTAGGTAGAGTAAGATTTTAGATAGATCTGACTCTTTTTAAGTTGATTTTTATACCTTCTTGGGATATAATGTGGCTAAAAATTTTACTTTCTATAACCCTAAAAACTGACTTCTTGGGATTAAGAGAAAGACCATTTTGCCAACAACGTTCCAGCACTTGTTGTAAATGATGCATATGATCATAATGATGCTTGGAGAAGATAGTTAAGTCATCAAGATATACCACGATGAACTTCCCTAATTTATCTTTGAAGGCAAGGTCCATTACTCTCTAGAATGTGGTGCCAGCATTGATCAAACTAAAAGGCATCTTATAATATGCAAATGTGCCCCAAGGTGTAGTGAAAGCAGTTTTATGTTGATCTACTTCATCAACTTCTACTTGATTATACCCAAAAAAAATATCTAACATTGATAACATCTTTGAGCTAGTTACTGTTTGCAACACTTGATCCATGATAGGTAAAGGGTAGTTGTCCTTTAGAGAAGACTAATTGAGATTCTTGAAATCCAAACATTTACAAATTTCTCTTTTTTTTCTTTACAGGAACTATGTTGGCGATCTAAGTGGAATAGTGAATTAGAAAAATTATCCTAGCATTCAACATCTTCTGAATCTCTAAAAGGATAGTACCTGATATCTTGGGATTGTATTACCTTTGCTTCTACTTATGAGGCAATGACCCAGTCTTGAGAGAAATTTTATGCCAAATTTCTTCAGGCTTGAAGGATTTTAGGTCATCATAGGAATATGCCAAAGCATCAATGTAACGGTGAAGAAGGGTGATGAATTTGAGCTTTTCATCGGTAGTGCAACATTTCCCAATATTGACCATTTTGGAATTTTCTTTGATACTCAAATTTATTTGATCGAACTCTTTAGATGAACTTGAATCCATTGGTTGCTACTTGATACACCTGTCATGCTTATCAAATAGTTTCTCAAGAGAAACTAAACCTTTTAGGATTTTATTCCCTTTGAGTTGAAGAAACTCTTCGCTAGTTTGTGAACTCATTTTAGGAACTGATTTCTATGCTAGAGAGGTACTACCTTCGAAATATAGCTCCTCAAAACCATCCATCTTTTCTTAAAAAAGTGATAATTTGATTATCACCATTAAATACCTACTAATGGTCGGCATTATCAGGTACACTTGGTCGAAAGACCAACTCAATAATGTACTTATTCCCTTTGAAATCTTTGTGAGGAACCATGAGGGTTGTAGAGACAGTTATTGAATCTGCATGATCATTAAACTCTCTAGGCATCACAAAAATATTGAAAGCATAAAAACTTTCAATACAATCCCATACAAGATTGTGATAATGTCACAATCTTTTATTTTTAGTTTAATACAGATTTCTTACCTGACAAACAACCAATTCAACATCTCCTTGAGCATGAAGAATCTTAACACCTTTAGCATGAGCAGCTTTCAATCTGAGCAATAAAAATTCATACTTAGCAATGTTATTGGTATTGTTGAACTGCAACTTATATAAAAATGAGAAAATATCTCCTTGTGAAGATATCAAAATAATTATAGCTCCAAAACTAGTAGAAGATCCACTGCCATCAACTTCTAGAATTTAGACATCATTAAAATCTGATCTTCTTAAGGATTTCTCTTCGCTAGGGAGGGAAGATCCTTTTTCACCTAAACTTTGCTCAACCAATTCTTATAATTTTTTGTATGAATTCTTTGAATTGACACCCACACCTTCCTTTACTGAGATGAGAGATTTATCTCAGTATGCTATGACTGATATAATAATTTTGTCTTCAATTAGTTGACGATAAAATATTCACCCAATAGCTTTTTGGTGACTCTATTGGGGAAGAACATGTAAGTTGGAGCCTCACGATTCAAGTTGAAACAGTTCTAGTTCTTTTCCATTCTACACTCTAACAGATCCACGGTATATGCAAAGCTAGAGAGCTCAAGGTATTATTGATCATGTATTCAAGTTCATGTAGCAAAATTGTTTTGATCTTTCTCCTCCACGAGCTCACCTCTAGTGAATTGGGAGTTTTCTTCCTACAAACATCAAGTCTCTAATACTAGGCGAAGCTTCTCTTTCCTCTACTAGTAGAGCTTTGTCTATACATACTTCATAAAGTTTTGTTATCTCTACTTTCAATCATCATATCATGGCAGCCTAAGGCCTTTGGGGTAACACCTTTGGCCCCCTAAATCTAACCCCACCTTTACATGAACTACCTTATAGTTCAAGAAAAAAATTCTAATTTTTATGGTGATGAAAAAGTTCATCTTAATGAGCATGTTATAAATTTTTGCATAGCCTGTGGTGTGATAGGCATTGAATATGAAGATATAGTGGTAAGATTATTCATAAAAATATTACAAGGCACTGTCACAGATTAGTTTTATCATCTTCAAGCTCAGACTATAACTGACTGGAACACTCTCAAAACCAAGTTTGAGGCTAGATTCAAACTCATAGAAGATGTGCATACCTTGTTGACTTAGCTTATGTAAATAAATAAAGATCCTCATGATCCTATGCGAGACTTCATTGCTAAATTTGATAAGCTGAGAAATAAGATTCTTATAATTACTCAGTCAACACTATAAAATCTTAAGTGCTTCTTCATCAATTCTCAATCTCTAAGTGAGCTTTCTGTTGAGACGGGCTGGCCATATAGATCTTTCTACAGCTCGGATTTTGGCTATTGAAGTCGAAGATGATCTTATCCTTACAGATAAGATAAGAAGAGATCATAACAAAAATAAATTTTCTTTACCTACTGAAAAATCTTTTATAAGCACCACTGATCCTACGGTGCAAAATTTAGTAAATGAGTTGTTAGCTCTGAAAAGGCAAATGGCCTAAAGAATGTCTGCTTCTCCTTATCAAGATATACCAAGGAAGACATTTTCTAACCATTCATATCAAAGCAATGATGCCAGGAATAAAGGGCAATCCAATCACCTTCCTCCCGCACAAGGGAAGCTTGCCATTGAAGCAGCATCAGCTAACTCAGTAGTTGGTTATCATGAAGCTGAACATAATTTCTCTTTCCAATTTGAGTTAGACCAACAAGATGATGCTAATCTCTTTGTAGAAATAGAAGAAAAATTAGCAGGCGACTCCAACATTGATTTTTAAATTACCAAGATGAAGCTAGAAGAAAGGGAGAAGTGTTTGATGGATCATATGCTATTTTTATTAAGACCCAAAACTAGTCAACTCAATAAGCTGATAAAAGAAAATTAGGAGAAAAACCTCAGCTAGTAATTCTAATTACTAAATAGGGGACTTCACTGCCTTTCCAATCAAAAGACCCGGTGATCAATAAGAAAGTAAGTACCTCAAACAACCCTGTACCTCTTGCTTCCATTTCTCAGATCAGTCCCACACCCAATAAAACCTAGAATGATGGACTTCATTCCTTTATTTATAGTTTATTTTAGTTATTTGACATAATTGATCATATTAGGAAGACCAAGATCCAAATTTCTGAGTTTGAATACTTACAAGCCAACCCTGAGCAGTTGGATAGGTTGACTGAATGCATCAAAAGTAAAACCATATCTATAGGACAAAAATTTTCAAAAGTGACTCATGATCCCCTAAAGAAAAAATCCACCCAAAATAATCTCGTCATTACTCCTCCTGTTTCCCTTGAGAAAATAGAACCTTTATATGTTTTCTTTTTGATTAATGGTCATAAATTGAACAACTATATAATAGACTCTGGAGCCTCTGACAATGTTATGCCTACCAGGTAGCAGACTCTCTCGGTCTTACCTTAACTAAAATTTTTGGGAGATGTTTCTCTATGGAAAATAAGCAAGTGTCATTTTTGAGTCTGATCAAAGATACCCAATTTGCATTTGTGACTTTTCTAGATAAAAGGATTAAGATGACAATCTTAGTGGCTGATGTTTCGACTTCCTATGGTATTCTGCTCAAATGTAATTTTTAGAAGGATGTAGGTGGAGAGTTGAATATGGACCTATCTGAAGAAAGAATACATGTTAAAGGCATCATGCAAAATTTGCTTCCCAAAAAAGACTTAAAATATATTGTCACCCAAACGTCAGACCCTGAAGCTCTAATTTTATTTGAATCCTTAGGAATGGGTAATTACTTTCTGTCCACTAAAATTTTTTTTATTTCATCAAACGAAAGTTCATTGGGTGACAATCAAAGAATTCAGATAGAAAATCAGAAGAATTGGTTGAGCAAAGTTCTGAGAAAAAGGATCTTCCCTCCCTAGTGAAGAGAAATCTTTAAGAAGATCAGATTCTAATGATGTCTAAATTTTAGAATTTGATGGCAGCTACTCTTCTACCAATTTTGAAGTCAGAATTATTTTGATATCTCCACAAGGAGATATTTTCCCTTTTTCATTAAGTTGCAGTTCAATAAAACCAACAACACCACCGACTATGAATCTTTATTGCTCGGATTGAAAGCTGCTCATGCTAAAGGTGTTAAGATTTTTCATGCTTGAGGAGATGCTGAATTGGTGGTTTGTTAGGTAAAAAATTTGTATCAAATAAAAAATAAAAAATTGTGACATTATCATAATCTTGTATGGGATTGTATTAAAAATTTTGATGTTTTCAATATTTCTGTGGTGCCTAGAGAGTTTTATGATCGTGTAGATTTATTGACTGTCTCTGCAACCCTCATGGTTCCTCACAAATATTTCAAATGGATCTACTACACTATTAAGTTGGTATTTCAACCAAGTGTACTTGATAATGCTGACCATTGACAGGTGTTTAATAGTGATAATCAAATTGTCACTTTTTTAGAAAAAATGGATGGTTTTGAAGAGCTCTATTTTGAAGGTAGTACCTCTCCAACACAGGAATCAATTCACGAACTAACAAAGAGTTTCTTCAAATCAAAAGGAATAAATTTTCAAAAAGTTTGGTTTCTCTTTAGAAACTATTTGATAAGCATGACAGGTGTATCAAGCATCAACTAATGGATTCAAGTTCATTCAAATAGTTTGATCAAGTAAATCTGAGTATTGAAGAAAATTTTAAAATGGTCAACATTGATAAATGTTGCACTACCGATGAAAATCTCAAATTCATCACTCTTTTTCACCGTTACATTGATGTTTTGGCATATTCATACAATGACCTAAAATCCTTCAGGCCTAAAGAAATTCATCATAAAATTTCTCTCAACATTGGGTCATTGCCTTACAAGTAGAAGCAAAGGCAATACAATCCCAATATATCAGGTACTATCCTTTCAGAGATCTAGAAGATATTGAATGTTGGGATAATTTTTCTAATTCACTATCCCACATAGATCGCTAACATAGTTATTGTAAGAAAAAAGAATGAAAAAATGTGTATATGTGTGGATTTCAATAATCTCAATCAGTCTTCTCTAAAGGTCAACTACCCTCTACCTATCATGCATCAAGTGTTGCAAAGAGTAACTGACTCAGAGATGTTATCAATATTAGATGGTTTTTTTTAGGTATAATCAAGTAGAAGTTGATGAAGTAAATCAACATAAAACTACTTTCACTACACCTTAGAGCACGTTTGCATATCACAGATGTCTTTTGGTTTCATCAATGTTGGGGCCACATTCTAGAGAGCAATGGACCTTGCCTTCAAAGATGAATTAGAGAAGTTTATCATGGTATATCTTGATGACTTAACTGTCTTCTCCAAGCATCATCCTGATCATATGCATCATTTACAATAAGTACTAGAATGTTGTCGGCATAATAGTCTTTCTCATAATCTCAAGAAGTCAGTTTTTGAGGTCACAAAAGGTAAACTTCTCAGCCACATTATATCCCAAAAAGGTATAAAAATTAACTCAAAAAGAGTCAGATCTATCCAAAATTTTACTCTACCTACTGGTAAGTCTGCAGTCCATTCTTTCTTCAGAAAGGTGAATTTTCTACGAAGGTTCATCCTAGAATTTGTAGAAAAAACCTGCCACATTATCGACATGATGAAGGATAAAGCTACTTTTTGATAGACTATAGAAGGCATAGAAGCATTCAAAGATATCAAGAAGGCTATTGTTCATGCCCCGATTCTAGTTTGTCTAGATTATACCAAAGACTTCATGGTATACAGTTATGCTTCTGAGCACACACTTTCAGTTATTTTAGTTTAGTAGGACAAGGAAGGTGTGGATTTTTCCATATCATTTATGAGCTACCCTCTCAAAGATCATGAATTGAAGTATTTAATTATGGAGAAATATGCTTATGCAGTGGTTAAGATGATAAAATATTTCTAGTTATATATCTTGAATTCACACACTGTTATTCTGGTGCTTGATACCACAGTGAAGACTATTTTAACTCAGCAAGAGTTTGATACAAAAATGGGCAATTGAATTGCCAAAATTCTAGATTTTGATCTTTATATCAAGCCTACTAAGCTAGTGTGGGGAAGAGGTCTCTGTAAATTAATTACTAAAAATGTATCAGAAGAAATAGGATATGAAGAGGCAGTGACTGATGACATGCCAACAGTTTTTTTTATTACTACTACTGATGAGTGGTATTCTAATACCGCTCATTTTCTTACTTATAGTGAGTCTCCTACACATATGTCTTATAAAGAAAAGAGAAATATTAAGTCGAGAGCTATTAACTATGTTTTGTGGGACAATGGTTTGTATAAAAAAAACTTTGATGGGGTATTTCTTCACTGTGTGGATAAAACATAGCAAAGTAAACTTTTGGAGTCTTTCCATAACTTGTCTTGTGGAGGACATTTTTATACACCTGTGACTACTCATAAAATTCTACGATCTAGATATTATTGATCTGTTGTATTTCAATATGCATATAATTAGGTACGTAGATGTGATTTATGTAAACAGTTCGTTAAAAAATCCAAGTTGGTCGCATTACGCCTCAAATCTGTGGTAATCGAAGAGCCTTTTTAGAAATGGGGTATTGACTTCATTGGCACTATGAACCCATCCTCAAGTGTTAAACATAACTATATCCTCACTACAATAAATTATTTTACTAAGTGGGTGGAAGCCATTTCAGTCAAGCATGCCACTTCAAAAGTGGTGTGTAATTTCTTGAAGGAAAATATTGTTTCTCATTTTAGAGTTCAAAACAAGATTATAGTAGACAATGCTTCATGTTTCTCTTCTCAAAAAATTACTGAATTTTTCTACAATCACAGAATTATTCTTTCCCACTCCTCAAACTATTATCCACAAGAAAATGGCCGCACAGAATCGAGTAACAAAAATCTGGTTACTATCATCAGAAAACTGATTGATGACAATCAGAGGACTTGGCATAAATCATTATTTGATGCTTTATGGGTAGATAGGATTACACCTAAAAGGGAAATAAGGATGTCCCCATTCCAGCTTTTGTATGGTCTAAATATAGAAATACCCATTACCTTGGAATTACCAGCATTGAAGCTGGCAAAGGCAGTAGAAGATTCAACGTTTGAAAGTTCTATTGACAAAAAAATCATGTGTCTGACTGAGTTAGAAGAGCGACAAACTATAGTAGTGGACTTCATTACTGAACATCAAAATCAGGAGAAGAAACTTTTTGACCAGAAAGTAAGGATTTGCAAGTTTCAGATTAGAAATCAAGTCTTGTTACAAGACAAGAGGAGAGAACCAAAGGGAATGCATGGAAATTTGATTCCTTATAGAGAGGTCCATTCACTATCCATAAATTTAGTGGCGATAATAGTTTCTTATTGAGATATCAAGATGGGATGCCATTCTCACTGCCTTGCAGTGGGCAGCGTCTGAAGCACTTCAATCTTTGAAGTATCAGATAAGTTTAGTTGTACATTTATATAGTTTTTGTTTATTTTATATCATTTATTTAGTTTTTTTAACATCTTTCTCTTTTTGGGTGGCTTGACTCCATGGCCTAATGGCATGGATGAAAGCACTTAGAGTTTGGATTCTACTCCCTACGTTTCTTTCAGAGTACAATCGATGGAAGTTCCTCAACTAGAGCCTACTATTGTCCCCAAAATTGGCCATTCATTTTTGCAGTCAACATGTTAACCATTTTGGTCCTACAGGCCAAAAAATAGTTTTTTCCTTCTCAAAAATGTTCTGAGCAATCAAGTTATCCAATTACCCAAGTATTTTCAGTAAAAGGAAATCTCTCATTTTCAAAGGATTTTTCAGTTAAGAAAATGAACAAGGAATAATTCAAAACACTTGAAGGCATTTCTTAAAATTAATAAGGATGGTTTGACATTGAGGTTCAATGATTTATGGTTCAACAGTGGGGTTCAATGATTTGAAATGAACACCACTGAATGATTAAACTGTTGAACCATTGAACTCCGCTTCAAAATGGTTCAAAATGATTCAAGCAAAAGGTTCCAGTGAAAGGTTCAAATAGTTGGTTCAATGATACATTAAATTGAATTTATAAAAAGATTGAGTGAATGCGACTCCTTGCAAAACATAAAATATTGAACCACCAAATCATTGAACCATTGAACCGTTGACCCATTGAACCGGTGAACTCTAAAAATATGGTTCAAGGTTTGAAATGGTTCAAGCAACTAGTGACATCCCCATGGATGTCAAATTTAGGATAATGGAATAACTGTTGATTTTCAAATAACACAGACTCAAGGACAAACTCAGTGATCCGCTGAGAAAGGAGATGAAGAAGCCAGTAGAAGGTGAGAAGATAGCCCCGAGAGCTCAGATCAAAAAAAAGAGAAAAAATATAGTAAGGAAAGAGGGAATTAAATAGAGAATCTAAAAGCATCAGTGGAAAAGTTATTCCAGTGGGTGGAACAGTCCACTAGATGGATATCAGAGAGCGCAAGCATTCAATGGCATGGCCTATTTCTTTTCATTTGAATAAAGACGAGTGGACAGTTGTGTAAGTATCATAAAGAGGAGTGGCCTTGCCTTTTAGAGGATAAGGCAACCCATGTTTTGGAGAAGACATTTGATATGAGTTAAATGCCAAAGTCAGGACTAGTAACCTGCTCCAGCATGGCCCTTGCACATAACTTTTTCTTTCCAATGCATTCAATGCAGCATGGGCCATTTTGTGAAAATAAGCACCAAAGTCTTTCTTTGGATGATATATATTTTAATCTCTCATTTTTAATGAAAGATACCTCTCAGTTATTAAAAGCAAAAAAATTTCTAAATTGAAAGGCATTTTTGACACTTTGAGCTCAGATTGTTAATCATATTTTATCAAGTGAATGACAATACAAGTGACCTTTCAAACTTTGTGTTGAAATAACTTGTGTTATGTAAGAAATTTTTCTTATATCTTTTTTATAAATATAGGCTTATCCATTTGATCAAATAAGCAGAGCAAGTGAAAATAATCTGAAAGATATTCTGAAGCCGATTGTAGAGACTTTGTGCCACCATAATTATCTTTAGCTTGTGTGTTTTACGTTTCAGCACAAAGGATATTAGAAAGGCTTTAAAATGCTTTTATCCTTTGTGATTATATACTCTATTGTAGTTTGCGATGGAGACTTTGGGTTATACTTCATTCTATAGTGTCTTATGTACTTAATCAGTAAGAGAATCAATGAAAGACTTTGTGCTTTCATGGGTTTTTAGTGGATCCAGTGATCACTCAGGAAGTTTTTTTGTTGTTTTATGAACATCATTTATAAAAAAAGAGAAATAGATTTAGTTATTACATAGGAGTTTTCCTCTATTTTGTGAACATCATTTCTGAAAAAAGATAAATAGATGGTGTGATTCTACCCCCAGTTAGTATTTAGTATAGGTTTATTTTATAATAGTTTATAGGGAGCCTCCCCTTGCTGAGAGGAGAGATTTATCTCATTATGTTGTGACTGATATAACAATTTTGTCCTCATTTAGTTGACGACAAAATATTCACCCAACAAAGCAAAAGGTTCCCCATGTGGTGGTGAAGGCGATCTTGTGTTGATCTTTCAAGGCAATTAGGATTTGATTGTAACCTAATAATCCATCCATGATAGATAACATCTTTTGGCTAGCTGTAAGATTAATTAGTTGGTTGATGCTTGCTAGAGAAAAGTCATATTTAAGATAAGCAAGGTTGAGTTCACAAAATTCCACGTAAATGTGTAGTCCCCATTGGCTTTGGTGATAGGTACAACATTCGAGACCCATTGGGGATAGTCAATGGGTTAAATGAAATTGATAGGTAGGAGGCACTGAAAAAAAATTTGATGAGAAGGGTTATGTGAGGGTACATGCATTGAATATTTTTATTGATAGGCTTGGCATCATGGTTAGTGATTATGTTATGGGTGGTAATGACAGGGTCAATTCTTAGCATATCACTATAAGACCAAGATAATGCTATACTATAGTCTTAGAAGAAAGAGAAAATCCTAAAGTTCCTCAGCATTCAGTGATTGGCAAATGTTGATAATACAGGGGCTCTCCAAAGTACCCAAGTTGATATCGATGGTGGATTCATTCAACATGGTCAAAGTCTCAAGAGAAAGGGCTTTGTGGATGGAAGAATCCAGGGCACCAAGGTAGGTGAGAATGAAATCATCATCCTAACACTGAATAATGTTAATGGTAGGAGAGTTTTTTCCTATCATCTTAAGATGGGTCAAAGGGATGGTTATGATTTCCCATTCATTTTGATAAGCCATGGGTTTGAGGCTAATCATGTTGATAAAAAAATTTAGGTGGGATGATAACATCATCCTCACACATAAGCAGGGGAGAGGTTGGTGAGGAAGGGGTGTCTTCTTCAATAAAGGTAATGGTAGGTGGTTTGAATTTTTTTTATTAGGTAAGATGAAGGTAAGGCCATGTTTCTTATGAGGCTTTCTAGTCTCAATGAAAATCAACTCATGTGGTCCATGCTCTTATCACCCAAGGCCAAATCCTTTCTAAGCACACCGATGGAGGTATGTCTTGGCAAAGTTTGGTTTATCCAAGTAGGAGAAGCTAGCAGTAAATGGTTGAGGTGAGAGAGATGTGGTAGAAGTGCCAAGGGGTTTGTCTAGTCCCCCATAGATAAAATGTGTCTAACAGTAGGGAGGTCCAAAGGGAACAATAGTTTTGATGTTGGGGTCACATCCTAGTTGGTTAGTAAGTTACCCATACTCGTGAAGAGTAGTGATGAGTATCATTTAGCGCTTCATTTAATAAATATTTCAAACTGATATCTATCAAACTAGGGCTAGTGTCCAAAGTTATCTATAGTAAGGTTTATGGTGGTAGATCTATAAGTTGGTCTTGGAAGAATTTTGATTATTCTAATCTAACTTTTACCAGTGAAATAATTGTTCTCAGCTAATTGCTTCACACACTTGCTAAAAGAAGAGATTAACCATTACACTAACTAATTCAATCTTTTACTTGAAATTAAAGCACCCTTAATCTACTTGATTGAAATTGTAAATTTAAATCTAATTCACACTTGCTGAAACTATAAATATAATTCTAATTCACACTTACTGAAACTGTAAATCTAATTCACACTTGCTGAAATTGTAAATCTAAATCTAATTCACACTTGCATGGAAATGTACACACTTAGCTAGAGAGATAAATCTAAGCTAACTCCTATGAATTAAATCAAAATAAATACTAAGACTAAGTCACACTTGTTCTGAAAGAAGATAGTTATTTGAATGTAAATTTTTGAATTTAAATTACTAATATTTATAAGTATTTAAGATATTTTGATTATCTAGTAATAAAAAATTAATTCAATATAAATATAAATATTGTAAAAAAAAAATTGGTTCCAAGGAGAGTGGGCCCTTGCTCTTTTTAGAGTCAGAAACGAAGTTTACTCAGTACTCAAAACTGAAATGATATTGCATTAATTAATAAAATGTTGGAACATTTACAATATATCCAAAATTATGAGTGTAATAGTTATTCATCTCATTTTCAGACAAAATATTTACATATTTATGCTAATACAATTAGACTAAAAATATTATGCAAGAAAATAGGACTTCTTAGTCAATATATTCATCCTCAAAATAGGATATTTTGATTGATCAAGATCATAAAAATCTATTTGTCTCGATAAGACAGTTATACTATTCCTATAATAGTTTTAAGGTCCAAATATATACAAAATATATCAAGATTGAATATTTCAAAATAGGAGGCAAGTATTTCATTGATGTGATTCAAGATAGAGTAATCTTCTTCTTCGGATCATCTACAAACTATTTTGCTTCTTAGATTTTGGATCTAGAGAGTCCATAGATTCTAGACTGGCAGAGTCCATAGATCCTGGACTAGCAAAGTCCATAGATCCTGGACTGGTAGAGTCTGTAGATTCTAGACTAGCAAAGTCTGTAGCTTTGAAAAATTGAAGTCAAAACTAGAACTTATCCAAAATGTTATTTCTATCATCTTTCTTATGTATTCTTCAAAACCAAAACACTAAAACATGTTACTTGTTAGGTATAAATAACAAAATGATAACTCAACCTTTGGTTTGACATAATTGAGATAAAGTAACTATTTTCCATGCAATAGTTAGCTAAAGGTCTGTGATTTGCATAAGATTATATCCTTAGAGAGATGAAATGAAGTAAATTCCATGTCAATAATGAGCTATATTTTGGGCTCATCATCTCCCCTAGACTTTACCTTTTACAAGCCCCATTGCAAATATTTAGCTAGCTTCATTAGTTCTTGGCCTATTTTTAATGCCCTTGTTAAGATCATACTCATCAAATTCATCTTTGATATGTTGATCTATATTACTTTTAAATCATTTATACATTTGAACCATTCTTTTCCATATGCTAAACTCTTCATCAGATTATGGTGCCCAATTCTGCCATCCAAGAACTAGTATAATAAATAATGGAGGTCTATACATCATTCCAATCCATGTTTTTTCTCCTCTAAAGTTTATTTCTTTTATAATTTCTTCAAAAATTACTTCAGCTCTTCTTTTGATCCACCTTAGATTGTTAGGAGACATAACTTCTCATCTTTTGGGAGATACTGATAATTGGTCCCATCTTTTCACACTAGCAGCAATAACTGAATCAAAGATTTTTCTTACAAATAGGTCAAATGAAACAATACAGTTATACAAAGCTTCCAAATAGTGGTTTTTTATGGCAATATTTAAACAAGATCCCTTGAAATTGTGGTCAATCAATCTCAGAATAGAGAAGGCTGATCCGATGCATAACCTTGTAGTTTTAATATGATCAATATATTTTTTGAATCTATTTTTCTATGACAACTTATTCTTGAAAGTGGAATGAAGTTCTCTCAACTAAAATTCTTATACATGTAAATTTATCTATTGTTCATGATGTCCTATTATCAAATCATACAAATAAAATTCACAGAGGAAATCCTGAGTATTAGACCTAGAACTATAGAATATTTTCAAAAATGTAGATGGATCTAGCTTATAAAGAAGATGGTAGGATATCTTAAGAATTTACCATCTACAAAATTGTTCAAATAGGAATAGACTATATTCAAGAGCTAGACTTCTACAAGCCAAAAAAATCTCTCCTAGTTTGCAAGCATTCTGCAAGTCTTCCTCCAAAGTTTGAGTTTTAGTTTCTAATATTTATTTTTTACTTTCTAATTTCTTATTGGTAATGATTAAAACTTCATTGTTTTATTTGATTGATTGATATTCCTCTTGAACTTGATGTAATATTTATAATGGAGGAATATATAGATAATTGGTCTGACATCCTTGGTCAGTATATGTTTTTAGAGAAGAGGTAGGATGACTATCCTTAACAGAAAATGTCTGAGAAGAATTCAACAGTTTTTGTTTTAACCTTCTATTTTCTTTCTCAATACTATATATGTCCATGAATTGACTTCTTCCTCCTCTTTTTATTCTATTATTTCTTCTAGTTTATTAACTTTCAAAGCAAAATTCAAATATGTTGTTTCTAATTTGTATACTAACATAGAGTTGAAATAATCCTTATTTTGTAGTTGGTTGAGTAGACTTGAAATATCTACTACTTTTTGTTGAATTTACTTTGGGGCTTTAGAAAGTTCCATGGTTAGTTGCATGATAGGATCCTTAGGACTAGATGGTTCTCCTTATTCAAATGTATATAGAGTTTTACCTTTGTCTAATAGAACTTCAATTTGATCATTTTGTTCTCTTATTGAATTACTTTGTTCAGATTTTGGTTCCCTTATTGAAGAGCTTTCTAATTCCTTCAATGGTTGCATGGCGGAGCTCTTAGTAGGTTCCTCTATAGGAACTTCTGTAGGATTTTCTTTTTATTTATTATTTTGTTTTTCTGAAGGTTGGGATAGTTGTTTAAGGTTATCCAAAGTATTGACTACTTCTTATTCATCTTCATCCAAAATAATCAATATTCTTCTTCTTTTAGTCCTGAAGGCCACACTTGGTATTTATTATATTTTAGGAGTCAAGCCCTTCTCAGGTCCCATTGAGATAGCAGTGTTTCTTTTTAGTTTCCTTCTTCCCATGTAAAGGACTGGTTGTTCAACTGGTTCCCAAGGTTCTTATGGAGGCTCTGAAATAATGAGGGTTTGAGCAGCGTGAGATCTGGTAACCCTTCTTGAAGAGAGAGGAGTTTTTTTGTATAACTACAGGTTGTTTTGGTTTTTTTCTTGAGCTCACTTTCTTGGTAGCCGTAACAATTGTAAGAGATTTCTTTTATGACTGGATTAAACCTAATGTTCCAGCTTCTTCCTAAATAGATAAGGCTGTAATTTGTCTAATGACCCTATTTTTAAATTTTTCCCAAACCTTTTTCCCCTATTACAAGAAATGGTGTTGAATATTATTATGCATGTTTGAATTATGGCATGACACGGTGCCAATTTTATTGCTCACGTGGATGGAATAGTTACTACTTCCACCGCTATAAGTATTTGTTATGTCTAATCAATAATGATTAGAATCCCATTTATTTTGAGATTTTTATGAAATAATGTCATAATGTCCCATCATAATGATAATGATGCTAATTGCATTGGATACATGTATCTATTGTGGCATGTGTTTCCTTATCCCTTTCTTTTACATGTTATGATTATTCGTCTCTTTAAGGGGATAGATGATTGTCTAATTATGGTTTTTCATCTTTGTAGGATTTTTTATTTAAATCAAAAGACTCTAGTTCACTAAAATATGAATAAATAAAATGTATAACTCATTTATTCTTACCTCAGATCTTGTTCTTCTCTTACCATTTGTCCTATACAAATAAGTTTACATGAATTAGTTAGCATAATTCAAAAGAACAATCTGAAGTTTCATTGTATGAGGAAATTAATCAAGATTGCATAATCAAACTTCTTTTTTTAGTTTTTGTCCATTGACTAGCCATTACTGGTTTTCTAGTCAAGACCCTTTTTAATAATGCATAAGCAATCAGCAAGTTGGTTTTCTAGCTATGCATTGTCAATAGCATCTCTGAAAGGGTTTTCACTATTGAATTTATTTATTTATCTATTTTATTATCGAAATAGATATCAATCATTAAAGAATAAGTTCCCTAGAAGAAATTGATTCCTTCAAGAAAGTTATTTTAGTTTTTATTTTCTGTACAAATTCATCTTTACTGAGAGGTTTTTGATAAAGTTTTAGTCTATGCTCATTGACCAGAAGAGTACTTCTACTGTCATCAATGGACATCAACTTGATAGAACTATTTTCAAAGACTTCCTCTATTTGATATAGTCCTAACCACCTTGTCTATAGTTTACCTTTGAATTGTTAAAATTTTGAGTCAAACAATAAAACCTAGTCTCCTTTCTAAAACTTTTATTACTTGATGTGTGAGTCATTCCAAATTTTATTTTGATTTTGCACCAATTCAATCCTCTAAACTGCTTCAATTCTCATTTTTATCAAGTTGATTGAGTTGTATGAGTCTCTCCTTCTGTACTTTTTCCAATTCAATTCCCACTTCTAATATTGTTTTCAATGTTTGTAATTCAAATTCAATAGAGAATAAGGGTCTCTTACCATAAACTAGCTCATAAGAAGAGAAAATAATAATTGTTTTCCAGGTGGTATTATAGGCCCAAATTACTTTTGAAAATTTATCTACCCAATCTTTTCTATTGATACTAACAATCTTAGTCAGAATGGTTTGTAATTCTCTATTGGTGACTTCAACTTGTCCATTAGCTTGTAGGTGATATGGAGAAGACTTCCTTTTTTATGCTTGATATACTTTCATGAAGTACTTTATCATGTTTGACATGAACTTGGGTCCTTGATCTAAGACTATCTCCCTTGGAGCACCAAATCTCTGTATAATTTTAAAATATAATAAATTTGATACAGCTTCTTTTCGAACATATGTTAAAAATTCAACTTCTGTCAATTTGATAACATAGTTTGTGTAGACTAATAGATATTTCTTTCCTCTAGATGGGGGATCCATAGGTCCTACAAAGTCAATTCCCCATTTTTCAAATAGTTTTAAAACCAGATGAAGATGAAGAGGCATCTCAACTAAAAGAGTGGGTTATCACATTATTTGACATGCATCACATTGTCTGATACATTTGTTTACTTTTCTATGAAGGGAAGGCTAGTAGTAGCCTAATCCTAGGATTTTGTGTATAGTCCTCTAAGTTGATTAATGTTCTCCTCATGATTCATCATGATAAGCTCTGATGATGTTATAGGCTTCATTATTAGTTACACACCTGCAAAACACATGATCATGTCTGAATTTAAATAACATTCCATTAATCCATTTAAAAGAAGAAATTTATATGATTAAATATTTTCTTTGATTTCTTGAAAAATATAGAAGAAACTTTCATATAGCAAGGTAATTAGCTATATCAACAACCATGGAGATTCTGCTGATATAGGAAATAGTTATTCATTTGGAAAATCATCTTCCATTGGTTTTTCTTCACCTAAAGTGTCAATTCTGGATAAGAAATCAAGAACCACATTAAATTTCTTGATTTATCTATAATAGTTATATCATACTTTTATAAAATCAACAAGCCATCTGATAATCCTTCCTCCCACTATTGGTTTGTTGGTAAGGCATCTAATAGATGAATGATCTGTATAGATAAACACTTTGCAGCCTGTTATATAGTGTCAGAATTTATTTATTGTATAGACTTTAATAAGGAACTCTTTTTTAGTTGTGGTGTAGTTTTTATCAGTAGGTGTCATATTTTTTTTGATATAATAGATAGCATGCATGTGATCATTCTCATATTTTTGTCCTAGGACTGCACCCATTACTGTGTTAGAAGCATCTATATATATATATATATATATATATATATATATATATATGAAAAGGTTGTGTCTAATATATTCCTCTTAATATTGGGATAGTACTAATCTTAGTTTTGATTGTTTCAAAAGCTTGTTGGCAATCAACACTCCATATAAACTCATTGTCTATTATGAGTAAAGATAACATAGGAGCAACTATTTTATTGAAGTTGTCTATAAAGCATAATAGCCAGCATATCCTAAGAAACTTTTAACCTCTATTTATGTATGTGAAATGGGTAGGTTGGAGATTATCTCTTCAACTTTCTTGGGATCTACCTGAATGCCTCTTGCAAAAATGTGATGTCCTAGCATTATTCCTTGATACATCATCAACAAGCATTTTTATGACTTAATGATAATTGATGTTCCTTGCATCTTGTCAAAACTCTTTCTAAATTAGTAAGATCTTTTTCATAGGTTTCTCCATGGACAGTGAAATCATCTATGTAAACCTCCACACCGTCATTAGTGAGGTCAAAAAATATTGCTAGGACTACTCTTTGAAAGGTCGGAGGAGCATTGCAAAGTCCAAATAGAAGTACTTGATAGGCAAAGGTTCCCCAAGGATATGTGAATGTATTTTTATCCTAATCTTCAACTACTACCATTATTTTATTGTATCCACTAAACCCATCTAGAAAAGAGAAATATTTTTTCCATGCCAATTTGTCTAAAACTTGGTCAACGAAAGGTAACAAAAAATAATCTTTTAAAGTGGCTTTGTTTAATTATCTATAATCTACACATACACGTCATTTCCCATTATTTTTAGGTACAATTACCAATGGTGAAACCTACTGACTATTTGAAAAGAGGTAAATAAATTCTACATCTAGCAATTTTTGAATTTATATTTTGATTGTCTTTCAATGTTGGATTTATTTTTCTTTGTGTCTTTCCTATTGGTTTTGTTGATTCTATGTAGATATAATGTGTACATACACTTGGTTGAATTCCATTTATATCAATGTAATCTAAAACAAAAGCCTTGGTGTGTCATTCTAAGACTTAAAAAAGTTTATCCTCTTCGTCATTTGTCAACCAACTATTGATGTTCAAGACTTTTTCTAGTAACACCATGAGAGGTTTAGTGCCTGAATGATTAGGTTCCACTCGTTTAAATTCACTCATTAATGAATTCAAAGGACATGGATGAGAAAGTAGCATATAGAATGCAGTTATGTTTTCAACAAAAAAATTTCTAGGATGAATAGCTCTTACTAATGGGCAATGGAATGCACTCAAGAAATGGGTATGTTGTGTTTCTGCCCAATTCCAAATATTTGCTTGAATCAGACTATGATCATATGATGAACAAGAAGTAGAAAGGTTGAGAGAATATATCCTATAAAAGTTTGGAGAGTCCATAGATTTTACACTGGCTAAGTCTGTAGATTCTAGACTAGCAGAGATTTCTACTGAATGGTCATGTTCTTCATAACCTTAGATTACTTCTTCATTCAATTCTTCTATATGATTTTTAACTATAATTATAGCCAAAGATAAAAAATTATTTGTTATATTGTCTAGCTTATCCACCCAAACTTTTTTATGTGGTTGACTGATAGTTTTTTAGGAGGGTACAAAGAAATATTTTTAGATTTTAAACCATTAGAAATGGTCATGTCTCTTGACCTACAATCAATTAGTGCTACCACAGTAGCTATCCATGGTCTTCTTAGGATTAGGGGATATCTTAAATTACTGGTTTTGGACTACAACACCATAAAGTCAACTGGATGCTCCCAAGATTCAATAAGTACTGTAACATTCTCTATAGTTCCTTCTGGTTTACCCACAGATTGATTTTTCATTTGAAGGATGGTAGTGGTAAGTTGAATTCCCATTAGGGATAGTGTTTAGAGAGTATCAATTGTCATGACGTTGATTAGTACTCTTAAATCTACTAAATTATTTAGAATTTCCTTTCCTCCTATTGTGATTGTTATAGCAGGACTACCTAGGTCTGCATACTTGGGTATTAAGACTTTTCTTGCTAACAAATGAGCAAGCTTGCCATCAACATGTATGATTTTTGGATACTGTTTCTTTCTTCTAGGTGTTTTGACGCATAAATTTTTAATGATTTTATTCAATTTAGGAATATCCCTAATATCTTGCAGTAGGGGTACCTAAATACTCATCTTTTGCAACTCATGGATCAAATCTGATTCTTCTTTGGTTTTTATTTCTTGTAATCTCTCAGGGAAAGGAACTACTGGTATAGCGACATTTCCCTTATGTTTATCAAAGTTTTTCTTGCTTTGAGTTTCTTTGTTATTTAGTTGAGATTTTTTTGTTTCTTTATTTCTATTTGATATTTTAGAAATGAGAATTCATGGTTTTTTTATAGTTTTTTATCTTAACTGAATATCATATCAGTTAATTGCTCTTACATTCATTGTGCCATTTTTTTCACTAACATGAATAGGTGTTGGTTTCTTATTCTTTGGATTTTCTATTGGTTGTGTAGGCATTGGGGACTGATTAACTTGTTCTGGATGTTAGATAATAAGGGTGGCATTATAGTTTGTTGTTGTGATGGTCTGCTTAGTTGATTGTATTATGGATTAGGATTCGATTGTGGATTCCATCATGTATGTGATTATTGTTGGGGTGCCCATGGCTATTGTGGCATCATCCATGATTGAGGTGGTATCATACATGGTTGAGGTGGTGTTTATTCTTGTCCTTGCCATGGCATTTGAGTTGATGGCATTTGTATTTGTTCCCATATGGATGGAGGCATTGAAACATTCCATGATGATGTCCAAGGGTTACCTAGATTTCTAGAAGCAAACTATCCTTAGTGTTGGTTTTGTGGAAAAAATATTTGCCTCTAAATATAGTTTAGGTCTTCACTAGGTTGAACATTTGATTTCATTTGAGTTTTCAAAGTGGGCAGATAAGTATAATGATCTGTGTCATGATCTTTTCCTTCACAGATTCCACAAGATGAAATGTTTGTTTTATCCAAAAGATAGTCTCTAAGGGCATGTTTCAACCTATACTTAGGATAGTATATTACCAATGGTTCTATTATATTGGCTTTAGCCTGAAGGCCATCCAATGTAGTATTGAGTGTGACTAAAATGTTTGTCTTCATATTAGTAAATTCTTCCATAAATTTACCCATTTCATTGGATTTCCCTAGTCTTGTTCTCCTAATACCTGGTTTTGTCTTGGAGTAGTTAGTACAGAGTTCTAAAATTTGATGAAAGGCCAATTTATTTATGTCTCCTCCTCCCATTAGATTTAATGCATCTCGGGTTTCTTCATCTAATCCTTTGAGGAAAACAAGTTTCAAGACTTCCTTAGTGAGTTGGTAACTACTTCATTTATGAACAAATGTAAATCTATCTAGATAGTCTTCCAAGGATTCATCATCATTCTATTTGATTTTTTTTTAAAAATCATTTCTTTCTCATACCCTGAAATATTCTTGATACTTGTTTAGAAATGCAGTTTACATTTCATCCCATGTGTGAATAATGTTACCCAGTAGGCCCATGAACCATCTTATGGTTGCATCTTTGAGTGTAGATGGAAAATAAATTAGTTTATGATTACTATTGTATAGTCATAGGTTTGACAAAGTACCTTAAATTCAAACAGAAACTATTCAGGGTCTTCTGTAGATTTTCTCTAAAAATTTGGAAAATTAGCACGAGAAATGTTTTTCATAGAAGTTTGATCATTAGGATCTGAAACAGTGAGAAAGGAAAAATTCTTCCCTGGTACTGCAACTTGCTAATTTTGTTGTTGAGGCATGTCTCCTTCTTTTGATGGTTTTTCAAAACTAGGATTAGCTTCCCAATAAATGTTGGTTGAAGGTTATTCAAATTCTTCAAAAATCTCTTCAGTGATGGATTATTCAAGTGTTTCTTCTAAATCTTTTGCAAACTCTAAATTCTCTCTTCTTGAAAATGGATGTTCAGGGTGAATTCTTCCTATAGGACTTTGTTGAGACAACATTCTAGTCCTAAATAATATTTCAAGATAATCTTGAAGATGTGATTCCACAACTTTTTCAAGGCTCTTAACTAAATGAGATGAAGGACTTCCTTCTTGGAGTTCTAAAGTAGAGCTTCCAACTTTTGTTTTTAGAGGGTATTTAGGGACAAACCTTCCTTTAGAATCTATGGGTCTAAACATAACTTGATGGCTCTTTGTTTTATTTTTATTTACTTTATGTCTTTTTTTACTATAGATTAATTAGGTTTACCTTACTAACATCTAAGAATTTCCCCAACAACAGTGCCATAAATGATGAATGTCATTTAACCCTTCATTTATCAATCTTTTAGATTAATGTCTATCAAACCAGGGTCGGTGTCCAAAGCTATCTGCAGTAAGGTTTATGGTGGTAGATCTATAAGTTGGTCTTAGAATAATTTTAATGATTCTAATCTAATTTTTACCAATGAAAGAATTATTCTAAGCTAATTACTTCACACACTTGCTGAAAGAAGAGATTAACCATTACACTAACTAATTCAATCTTTTACTTGAAATTAAAGCACCCTTAATCTACTTGCTTGAAATTGTAAATATAAATCTAATTCACACTTATTGAAACTATAAATCTAAATCTAATTCACACTTTAATGGAAATGTAAACACTTAGATGGAGAGATCATTCTAAGCTAACTAACTCCTATGCAGTAAATCAAAAGAAACACTAAGACTAAATCACACTTATTCTGAAAGAAGATAGTTATTGGAATGTAAATATTTGAATTTAAATTAGTAATATTTGTAAGTATTTAAGATATTTTGATTATCTAGTAATGCAAAATTAATTCAACATAAATTATTGGTTCCAAGGAGAGTGGGCCCTTGCTCTTCTTAGAGCCAAGATTGAAGTTTACTTAGTATTTCAAGCTGCAATGATATTGCATTAATTAATAGAAAGCTAGAACACTTACAATATATCTAAAATTATGAGTGTAATATTTATTTATCTCCTTTTCAGACAAAAGATTTACATATTTATGCTAATATAATCAAACCAAAAATACTATGCAGAAAAATAAGATTTCTTAGTCAATCCATTCATCCTCAAAATAGGAGATTTGAATTGATCAAGATCTTAAAAATCTATTTGTCTCGATAAGATAGTTATACTATCCCTATAATAGTTTTAAGGTCCAAATATATAAAAAATATATCAAGATTGAATTATTAAAAATAGGAGGCAAGTATTCCATTGATGTGATTCCAACTAGAGTAATCTTCTTCTTCGAATCATCTACAAACTCTTTTGCTTCTCAGCTTTTGGATCTGTAGAGTCCATAGATTCTAGACGGATAGAGTCCACATATCCTAAACTGGCAGAGTCCATAAATTCTAGACTGGGAGAGTCCATAGCTTTGAGAAACTAAGGTCAAAACTAGAACTTCTCCAAAATGTTATTTCTGCCACCCTTCTTATGTAGTCTTCAAAACCAAAACACTAAAACATGCTACTTATTAGGTATAAATGACAAAATGGTGACTCAACCTTTGGTTTGACATAAATGAGATAAAGTAGCTATTTTCCATGTAATAGTTAGTTAAAGGTCTATGATTTGAATAAGATTATATCTTTAGAGAGATGAAATGATGAAAATTCCATGTTAATAATGAGCCATATTTTGGGCTCATCAAGTAGAGAACGTGTCAAGGGATAAAATGTGATATTTTCATAGTGAAAGATGATGGAACATTGATTCCAAAAGGTCCATGGTGGGGATTTGGTCTAAAGGGATAGAGGAACTGGTGGATGCCTCATCAGTGAAAGGGGATATGACATCCACTTTTATGGTTGAAGGTTGGTCTTTAGCTACTAAAGGTGTGCTAGATGAAGGTATGAGGACATCATTAGGGTGATAGGTCATATTACATGTCAAGAAATGACTTGGGTCATCTTGGATGGTGATGACCTGGTCTTCATACTCAAACTTGATGCAATGGTGAAGGTTGGAGGGGACACAACCCATGGAGCGGATTTAGGGTCATCCTAATAAAACATTGTATTGAAATTCACCTTCCACTACATAGAAGAGTTTGGGGAGTGTACAAGGTCCTAGATGGATATGAAGGATGACAATTCTCAAGGTAGTGGCCATGGTATCATTAAATGATCGAAGCATGATTAAGGTTTTAGACATGACATTATCCAATAGGTTGAGTTGGTTATAGTCATGGGAGGAGATGATGTTAATACTAGCTCTCCCATCAATCACAACCTATTTAATGTGGGTTTGGTTGATGTAAGTATTAATAAAGAGAGGGGGATCTGGGTCCTCTAGATAGATAGAAAGTATTTCTGAATCCTTGAAGGTAACAAGGTTGGAAAGTTGAAGGGCATCAATTAAGGTTGCTAGAGGTTTGGGATCTTCAAGTTGAACCTCTATGGATTGAAAAGCCTTTATTAGTGTTTGTCGGTGATGATGGGAGGTAGATATCAACTCATACAAGCTCACCTTCACTTAGGTATAGTGAAGTTGTTTGAGGATAACTCTCCTAATGGATTTTGAGGGGTTAGATTGGGAGGCACCTAAAATAGACACCTTGGGTTTGGTTGGAGGCAGAGATGGTTAGGAGGTGGAAGATGGATATGTCCATGGAATGTAAACCTTGGTCTTCCCCTTATCCTTCTATTATGATCTCGTGACCATGTTGATAATATGGATAGGGGAAGGAGTTGGGGTAAGATATTGGGTAGACTCATCTTCACTCTAAGGTGAGAGTGGATGAGTGGGTAAGTGTTCGGTAAGTGTGGTTATTGGTGGGATCAACATATGGCTCAAGGGAAGTTCATCTATTAATATATCATCTTCATCATAAAGCTGGTGGATAATAATTTAGAGAGATTTACAGTTCTCTGTGTTATGGTCAGGTGTCCTATGATAAGAACACACTTGGTGGTCATTGTACCAGATGGGTTTTGAAGCAAGAGGGTCAAAGGGCCTTATGAAAGGTAAGGCTAAACAAGAAATTTGTAATAACCTATAGAAAATGGTCAAGTAGGATTTAGCTAAAGGTGGTAAAGGTTTAGTGGTCTTGGCCTTAGTTGTTGAGTCACAAGGTTATTTGGAATCAGGTTTGGTGATAGATACCTTGGATAAGGTGGTGTTCTTGGTTGATGGCTTTGGCTTAGATAAGGAAGCTGACGAGCTAGAGGTGGAATATTACAAGGTAGGTAGCCTGGGCATTATTGGTGCAGTGAAGAGAGGTGCATCAGAAAGTAACTGCAAAGGTGTAACCAAAAGAGGTAGTGGGGTTTTGGTAGAAATAATGGGCTTCCTACTTAAGGTAGAGGGATGTGGTCCAAAATTAGAGAGCAAGGTTAAGGGAATTAAAATTCAGTCCTTTAGGCCTTTGGATGGTTTTACCTCTTTGGTTGCTTTAGTTTGGCGCTTGGTTGTTGGTTTCAATGAGGCAAAATCCACCTTCACAAATGGGTGGTTAAGATTTTGCATAGGGAAGGTGCCAAGGTTCTTGATTGGTTTGGTCAATTTGGTCACTTGGGGTTTAGGTGCCTTAGATGTCTAAGAGATTGTTGGATTGGTAGATGTTGTTATTGGTTTGGTTGATAGGGTAGGAGTTCAGATAGTGGAAGTAGTGGATTGGTCTACTAAAGGTATGGTTAGAGGTTCTTGCTTAGTGATATAAGGTATCCCTAATTACTACCAGAAGGTGGCTTGATCCATGTCAAGGTTAGAGATAAATTCCAATTTTTGCACTAACCTAGAGAATGGTTTGTAGGCTAGTTTTATTCCCTAAATAGTGGACTTGAAAGATAAGCCCATAGCTTAAGACATAAGGATGGTAACCTCATATTCTTCCTCAATCAAAGGATGTGAGGTTTAAATGGGTGACTTCTCTGTGGAAGATGCAGATATTTTGGCTTCACCTTTAGGAATGATTTATAAAGGGACAGTAGGTTACTCAGTGGTTGATGAGAAAGGTACAATGGGTGTTTGGTCTAGTATGTCAGTCAAGTGAGGGGTTGATGTCTCCACTACCTCGATAAGTGGAGGAGAAAAAGGGGGGTTTCCTCAATTTGGGTTTTCAAAAAAGGAGAAGGTAACTCTGCTACCTTAATAAGCAGAGAGGGTAAGGGCTAAATAGGTTGGTCAGACGATTCTCTAGTAGTGAATGTGTTAAGAACCATGTTAATAATATGGGCATCATGAGAACATTCAACCATGTTGCTCTCATTATTAACAAGTAAATGGTTGGTAAAATGTTGTCTAAAGATGTCAAGGGATTGGTTTGATGGTGTATTGAGGTTGTCCAATGCTAGATCCTCCTTATCAGTGAGTGATTAGACAAAGCTCTTGAAGGTATTGCACCTACTAATGGATTTCCCTATTACTCAGTGGAAGGCACATAAATCATTCTCATTGTACCAACTAGGTGCAAGATGAGAAGAGTCAAATTGCTAGGGTGGTTTGATAGGAGGAAGTTGGATGATATTAGCTTTCAATAGCTTATCCAAGTTTAAAGCATAATATTTTCGAAGCGGAGTGAATTCCTTTTGGT
The DNA here is from genome assembly GCA_037957365.1 of Torreya grandis. NCBI lineage: Eukaryota > Viridiplantae > Streptophyta > Pinopsida > Cupressales > Taxaceae > Torreya > Torreya grandis. Next base: position 4,687,639 of record JARHVA010000133.1, on the reverse strand, counting down.
TGCTATGGTTTTGGTTCTTCATATTTTGCTTTGAGGAACTAGAGGAATTTGGTTGGTTAACAGATGGTGAAGGAGTGTCTTTAAGGACAACTGCATTCATGGTTCCCTTGTCCTTGGTATTGGTATTGGACTGGTTATTCGGTTTGGAAGAAGAGGCCTAATTGGTTTTGTAGGTGGAGTTCTTTTTATTTAGTTTTAGCTTTCCTTCATCAATGGCTATGTTCTCTAACTTATGTACCATGGTAAAATCTTCATTAAAGGTTCAGAAGCTTTAGACACATAGTGTAGAGGAGATATGCTTGGCACATGCCCGAGCAAAGAACTCTATGAGTTTGGGTTGAGGTAAGGAATAGGAAAGTTGGTTAATTAAGCTCCTATAATGAGCTAAAAAATCAAAATTTGATTCATCCTCAAACTATCAGATAGAGTAAAAGTCAATGATAGAAATTTTGTTATAGATATTGATCGAAAAGTGTTCCAAGAAAGTTTGAGCTAACTGGGTGAAGGAGAAGAGGGAGTGTTTGGGTATGGCACTATATCAATCTAATTGTGGACTAGTTAGGGACATGGAGAAGGTGCAAAGAAGGAGGGAATCATCATAGGTAATCAGATAACAAGCATACATAAATTCCCTAAGGTGTTGTTGGGGATCCTTCTTACTTTAGAAGTTAGAGAACTTAGGTAGTTCTTATTAGGGGGGATATGGCCTAATAGGTACAGATGGATGGATGGTATCATTACAGATTTGGTCATATGATAACATGTTGTGAGGACCTGAGATGGATGACTCTAAGATGGTCATCTTGTCCATAAGAATATTCATTAGTTTTGCTTAGGGTTGTGCACCTAAAGGGTTGTAAGGTGCATATTAGGGTTGGGGTTGAGTGACATATTAGTAATTTTATAGAGGTTGAGAAGTTAACATATATGGGTAGGTGGTCATAAGTGGTTGGGTTAAATCCACATATGAATATGTGGTCACTAGTGGTTGGGTAGAGGGTATGTATTGTTGTGTGGGTGTGGGTGGTGGAATCGTAGGTAATGGATAAGTGGTAACCCTGGTAGTGACAGGTAGTAAGGTCAAAGGTATGGGTGCCACTACATTTGGAAGTGGAGTGGAGGTAACGAAAGGAATGGTAGTGGTGGTGGTAGTAGGTACTCTAACAATAATTGGAGTATGGGTAGGTAAAGGTTGGGTGGTGCATGTGTTGGAAGAATTGTTAGTTGGACTAGGAGGTGTTTGGGTGTTAGAAGATTGAATGCATTGGTTTTGCATGGTTGTGTTAGACAGGTTTCTAGTTGAGGTAGATGCTTGAGTAGCTAAAATTTAGGTGGTGATAGTGGTAATAGAAGAGTTGCCAAAAAATCCCAATGGCATGCCATAGGGTGGGTTGGTAGGTGGTACTAAAATGGGTGTACAGTGAGCTACTATGTTAAGGTAATGTTGCAAGGCTACTAGGTTATTATCTAAAAATGTAGAAAAGTCTGGGTTGCATTGGGAAATTACTCGAATCACACTAGAGGTGTTGGAATGATGAGGATAACTCTCAGCATTTGAGATATACTCTATGGATGAAGAGCTAGATAAGATTGGATAATCTATAGATGGGTCTTGACTTGCTAGGTCCCTTCATTGTTGATGGGTAAGAACCATGCAAGTAGGATGAGAGGAAAACATAGATAATCTTACAATTCACACAAAGAAAAAGCAAAAAAATACTAAAGGAAATCCAACACACATGAGAGTATGTTAAAATCTAATAGTTGATTTTAATCTTGCTTTTGGCTTATGCTTTAAGTTATGAGAATGTGTGATACAAGTTGGTTTATAGATCAAGTACTATAGAAGTAATCTATGGTTAGTTTTATGTTATTTAGGTGATGAAAAGGATTTGTATTAGAATTAATATGTAGCTTGGTATTGGGGCCTAACCCCTCACTTCACACACTACAATGATAAAGGTGTCGAATGCTTAGCCAATATATATTGATTTTCAGAATTTATACTCAACTAGAGAGCTAAGCTAGTTCTTCTTTTGGTAATGACCTCCAAGTAGGATCATTGAGAAAGGGTAAAGCTACCACTAGGTGATGAAATCCTAGTCGGGCCTTGTCTCAAGTTTGTTTGATATTTAATTGGTGAAAGTGGTTTGATTTAGTGTATGCAAAAAAAGTGATGTTATGATAAAATTATTGTGCCTTAATTCAAAGTGAGCTAAAATTAGAAGAAAGCAATGGATGCACTTGATTTTAAACCTAAAAGATATTTTAGTTTTGTTAATGAATATAGATAGAGATAAAAACATACATATGCAAATAAAGGAAACCCAAAGTAAAGACTCAAGGTCCTATCAGGTGTGTCAAAATATTTCAGTGAATTTCAGCTTATTATTTTGAGAAAGGACAAGAAAAAACTAAATACAGGTATGGTTTAAAAACTTATTTTGATTATGTGTGCATTGGATCATAAGATTATGAAGAAATCATCTTTGACTTGGGAGGATGGCCTCTAAATAAAAAAGTACTAACGAAAATTTGTTTGTTAGATAGATAGTTGAGTGAAGTGCCTAGCGATAGCTAGATCCCAAAAGCAAGAGCTTCTTCAGGGGATATCAATCCACATATTTTAAATAATTAAGTTTATAAATAGAATAGAAATTACTTGCATCAATAATCAAAGGGTACTGAAATTGAACACAAGAGATACTTGCTAAAAAATAGACTAAAAATGATTAAAATAGCAATAAGATAATTAATACTAATGATAGATAATGAGGGTCTACTTCAGAAAATCAGGTAGGAGTATATGAATAGGCAAGGACATAAAAAATCAAACTTGATTAAAGGTAGGTAAGTAAAAATAGCTTGTTAGAATTTACTATCATAATGACCATCAATGATTAAGGTGACCATCAACAATTAAGGTGATCATCGACAGTCAAGGTGATCATAAGTGGTTGAGATAACCATCAACAATTACTATGTGCAGAATTGAGTTGGTGAATGATTGATTGATGGGATCACAAAGAGGGATTATAGGAGATGGTTAGTGTTGGGCTAAGTGTGAAAAGCAAATAAAATAATTGAATGTTAAAAATAAAGTACTTATCTTACATAAGGTTGATCAGATGATTGATTGAGGTAGTTGACTCATTGATGGAGTTTGGCATGATTCTAATCTAGTAACGGTAATTGGTACTTTGGTGGAGCTACAGTGGAAAGTTGGCTCTCTAACATACTAGCTAGTTCATTAGATTGTTGATGATGATTATCCTACAAAAAAAAATTCTAGATGTACAAACTCTTGATAAGAATTATAAATTATTTTCACCTCTTTGTTTCTCTCTTCTTATAGGCAAGGCAAGAGAGTTACAACAAGATGTGAACTAGGCCTTCCTAATTTTAACTCGCTCATGCAATGGTTCACACATGGATTAAGACAAGTTATATTTATAAAAGCAAGGTGGATGGATTGTATGCTAGTGGTTAAGGAGGTGGACCCTAACCGTCGATAGTCAAGGTGACTGTCGGTGATTATCCTGACTATCAATGGTTGAGGGTGAAGGGTAGAAATAGGTAAAAGGTTAGGTTAAGCTAGTTTTATCAAACTGACTTGGGTTAAGTTCAATTAGGGCTCATAGGGTTAGATTGGTCCCAAGGGGGTCCTAAGGTGGTCTAAAGGAATTACAACATTCAGAATCATGATGTGCATATTTTTGGTGTCTACACATACATTATGGGCTTAGCTTTCCACTAATGGAGATGGTTTAACCTCTCAAACCATCATCCCAATAGGGCACCCAATTTATATATCTCCCATAGAGAGGGGTTGAATATGATGTCAGGAGATGAATCCTTAGATCAAATATTCTCTATAAAACTTGTGGGAGGTAATGAAGTCCCCCTCATTAGCCAAAATACATTAAATAAAATTTAAGTAAAAAGGGTTTATAAATTGTTTTTAAATAACCCAAACCTTGTGGGTTTTAGGGAGAACTTAGATAACTTTCATTTTACACCTTTAGACAAAGACATAATTTACAATGAAAATAATACTTTTGATCCCACAAGTTTCCTTTAGGGGATGGGGGGTAAGTATATACACACAATTTTTTTTGCTCAAATAATTTTAACAAAACAAATGATAGATGACTTATACAAAACAAATGACTTTAGTTTTAAATCATCGAATTGAAGTGTTTGGTGATGTTATTTGGCCCCTTGGCCTTAAATTGCAAAAAACTTTTGAAAAACAACCACAAAACATTCAATATAAACCAAGCAAATTTTCCTTTTAAACCAAATGAAAAGATTACTAATTTTTTTAAGCACCAAAAAGGAGGTTAAAAAGACTTAATTAAGCTCAATTGGTACTTCTCCATGTAGATCCTGCATAAAAAGTTAGAGTTCTTTGTTTGTCTTTGAAGCACTTATCACTTTGAGAAAAGCAAACTTGATTTTATTACTCTCAGGTCTACGTTTCTTAGAAATTAAAGAGACCATTATTAGTACTATTGACCGATGGTAATTCTTGTAAGACCATCATCGATCGATAACCAATTATGTTAGGTCAAAAACAACCACTGATAGTTAGCTATGAATCTAAAAGCAACAACATTATGTTTTAAAATAGTTTTTAGGATAAAATCTCTAGAAGTTAAGCTTCTCGATCAAAACTATGTTCAGATTAGAGACTTACAAAATCCAAATAATTAAAAAATAAACTTGTATAAATCTCAAAATGAAAAAATTTAGGTTGTGTTTTCCCTATAACCCAACTGTGGCTGATTGGTCCTAACCATCGACGGCCACCAAGAACTATCGCGGTCATTATGTAACCTGTGAGTATACAAAAATGTTAGAAACATTGTAAAATAAACATAAAAATTATTATTTAAGGACTTTTTAATGACTAAAATAGAAATTGGAAATTTCCTCGATGTCTTCCTTGCTTAAATGGACTCCATAAGTCCCAATGGGTTTATCAAGATGTAGGATTGGAATACAAAGTTGGTTACTCAAACATTAGTCAATAAATCCATGAAAAATGCATAAAAAAATTATCAAACTAAGCCAATTTATTTCAACGAGGTTTGCAAATGATAATGAAGAATAAATTGAAAGAAAGCAATACCAATTACCTTCTCAAATGATTCCACCATCCAAGAGCGGCTCCAAGCATGTTTTTCCCCTTGATATAGTGTTGTTGCCTTTATCAATAATAGATGCTAAGCTTCTTAGTTACCTCAAGATCACTATGTATAACCTATGCTCAAGATAAGAAATCTAATATATGCCTATCAAATAAAGCTTGAAAATAAAACACAGTGATTAATACAAAGAAAGGTTGTGGAGGCAATTTTGCATATAAGTTTACAAAAATTTAGATTAAAAAAGATGTTATATGCCCTTATATTTATAGATTTTTCTAATGAGTTATGATCAACCATGACCTTCCATCTCAAGATTGAGATGTGTAGTCATGAATTAATTTAATATTTGTAATTAAATTCATAAATATTCTCATAATGATTTGAGAGGAAGGGGCATTAATTAGGCATAGGTGCTCATAAACCTGATATTTGTTACATTTATGGCTTATGGATACCACCCCATAGATCATGTCACTAGGTGATGTAGATATTGAGAATCAATTTCCAATAATGAAATAATTAATAACCTCTATAAAAAATATACTCAAGTTTTTGATTTGAATTAATTATCTTAAACAAGATTAATCAATTTTTGTGCAATTCTTTAGAAATTGATGCTCAATTAATCAAAATAGTCAAAAAGTCAAATTATTGTACAAGAGATAGGTTTTATTCTCTACAAGTGTTGTATGAGTTTCATGGAAATATCAAAGTACCTGGTGAATCCACTAACTTATGGACTCATAATTTCAAGGAGACATATGCCAAACAAATAAACAAGATCATCTACTAAAGGTAAGAGGGCTAATTTCTTAGAATTATCATTTCATGTAAAAAGAGAATAAAAGCAATCACCCCTCAGCGTAAGGTATATCTTAAAGTTTTATTCCCATCCCCTTTGGTCACTCATATCATTTTTATACCTCCCACAATGGTTAGAAATCAGAATTTTGTGGATTTCAATACAGGCAGTCCACTCATTTTGGCCCAACATGATGATATACTAGTCTCAACCTTAAAAAGCCTACAATATTTTACTAGTAAAACCTCTACCACTACTTCAGAACACATACAATATATTGCTAACCTTTGTCCAATCCATAATGTGGTCCAAAATAATGTTGCGATCATACTCACTGTCTCCTTTTTCAAAGGGAAAGCTTTACAATGGTATAGAGGCCTTGATCCTGCCTCAATCTAAGTTTGGGATGAGTTAGGCACTACGATGTTCACCCATTTTGAGGACAAGAGTGACCACATTTGCTTGGTTAAACGGTTAACTACTTTTTAATGAGCTCCTCATAAGCAAATAACTGACTTCAATTACTATTTCTAGAAGACCTAGAATAGAATCCCAATCTTGGTTAAACCCACTGCAAATAATGCCTTCTTATATTACCTAAAATTTCTCAATAGATATATAGCTATAACGATTTAGTTAATGGGTGGCACCATACTACTTACAACTTACGATATTGCAATAAGGGCAAAAAATTGTTGAACTCAAATCTTAAAAATTGCACCAAGGCCCCCAATGACTCTATTTCCAAAAATAGCCCCTACTCCCCCACCTGTACTTGCTCCAATCCCCACTATGAGAAAGGCACATGCCTTGACCCATATACCTACGAATGATTTATATGAGGTCAAATCATTACTCAAAATTTTAGGAAATGAGTTAGTGGTAATGAAAAGGTAGCAAACCCAAAACTATAGACCTTTTCAACCATCTAACCCTGCATACCAAGGGAATAAGCAACCATGTCAAGCTAGCAACCATCAACAAGGATATAATTCATAGCCAAGACCTCCAAACACCCAAGCTTGGCCAGTGCCAAGAGATTTCAAATCCATTATCTCTATTTAAAAAAACTAGGATCAAGAGTACGAGTGGTGTTATCCTTAAAATCAACCCCATAATCAGAACACTTTCCCTAATGATGTAATTAGTCAAGCCTTAATGGTGCAAGATATATAAAATATGCAAGGACAACAAGAAGAATCTATTTCCCAAAAATCATCCACACAAGAACCAACACAAAGTGAAGCAACTCTTCGAAATTGGCAAGAGGATGATTTTGGTGGGATAGACCAAGATGAAGTATTTTTTAATGGTAGAGGCCCCATAGCATCTAATACATGTTATAAGAAAAGAATAATAGAAGCTAATCAGACCCTAAGGTAGACCAAGATTCAAATTCTAAAGTGGTAGTAGAACCAATAAAGAGAAACATATTGCAAAGGCCACCCTTCATACTTACAAATTAATTCAAATTAAAGGTGTCCACCCCAAATCTTGTAAAAGAGGATGCAACCCATACAAAAGCATCAATAAAGGTTGGTAATAACCCTTTTCTCATAGTGGATCAAATTTAGAAGCCTAATTTGAATGTCACCATGTGGAAAGCACTATCTATACCAGGACAAAGGGACTTGCTACAGGAGGCTCTGAAGAATTTTTAGATATCAGAAAAGGTTCCAAGCAAGAGGCCTACACATATAATAAATTTATGCAACCTGAAGCTGATAGTAAAATAGGCAAAAATGGTAAACCTCCTCCCTTATATCTTTTGCTTATAATAGGGAAGCATATGGTACATAATTGCATGGTAGATTCAAGGGCTAGTAGTTTAGTAATGCTTAAGAAAATAGTTGATGCCTTGGGAATAAAATACACACCTGTTAATAAGGGAATAGTGTAAATAGATGGGATTGTTTTTCAAATAGTAGGAACCATAAAAGGACTAAACCTCACTATTCATGATTTCTCAAGCCTATCAATTACTAAAGATATTTCAGTCATAGATCTTCCCCATTACCTTATCATTTGTCTTTCAAGAGACTTCACTAAAAATATGGGTGGGTATCTATCTACAAATTGGTCTCACATGCTACTTAGAACAAGATATGGGACTAGAGTAATAATAAGAGTTGAGCCAATCACAAAAGATCATATTGAGTTGTACAATCTTATTCCCCCTGTAAAAATGAATTATACATTTCAAGATCAAGAAGAAGAATAAATGGATCAAGAGAATGAAACACCCATAGAAGAGATTCCAAACACTCATTTGGATGAAAACGGATCAACCCTACAATTCAATTCTTTTAACTATGTATAGGTAATGGAGTTAGGGACATATTGTATTCATGAGAAAGGTACAATTATTCTGAGTTTAGTCAAATTAGCCAAAGACCTCTAAAGGATCTGGAAATAATATTTTGATGGATCAAGAAGCAAAAATGGTGTAGGTATAGGAATCATATTGATCTCTTCATAGAAAGAGAGCTACTTCTACTTGTTTAGACTTCAATTTAGTTATACTTACAATAAAGCTGGTACGAAGCCCTGATTTAAGGCCTCCAGTTGGCTAAAGATAGAGGAATCAAGATTTTATAGATATTTGGTGATAGTGAACTCATCATTCACTAAGATAAAAAAGTGTAACCAAAAATAATTTACGAAGGTCTTACAAACACATGATGTGGGACATGTTGGAAGCTTTCACCACTTTAAATATTCAAGCGGTACCAAGGGCACAAAATAAAGATGTTGACTGCATGGCCTTAGTGGGGTCCTAGTGTAGCCTATTGGTCAAAATAAATAAGAATAGTCAACATGTGAGGTTGATCATGAGGCCTTATGTCCTGGATAATGCAATAAATTGGCAAGTCTTCAAAATGACAAGTATATTATAAATTTTCTAAGAGAAAAGGCCAAGTTTTTAGAGAGGAACTAGCCAAGGCTACAAGACCAATATGGTAATCATATTATTCAGCTAAAGATGAATAAGTTGCCCATGGTTCTTGTTACACTAGAAAATATCTTCAATTTGGATGACCAGCTAAAATGTGAGAAGAAGAAAACTACTGTTAATGAAGAAGATTGTGAACCCGTCACCATCTTAGAAGGCAATTCTCTCAAGATATGTAATATTTTGAGAAACATGATTTTATTTAATTATGTCAAGAGTTTGATGATAACTTCACTTGGATTTATCATGATTTAAAAGGATTTGATCCAAGTTTAGCACAACACACTATAGAGCTGGATCCAAATACAAAACCTGTCAGGCAGAAACAGAGACCCATCAATCCTAATATTGAACCCTTGATGAAAAATGAGCTCTCTAAGTTGATAGAGACTAATATCATATTTATTATTAAACATTCATCTTGGGTAGAAAATTTGGTCCCTGTCAAAAAGAAAAATGTTGAAATCTGACTGTGCATGGATTTTAGAGACCTAAACAAAGCCTCATTGAAAAATCACTATCCTCTCCCCCCTATGGAATAAATTCTATGGATAGTATCAAAATTTAAATGATTCTCTCTTTTACATGGTTATTCAAGTTATAACCAAATCTTGGTACAAGAATCAGATCAATTTAAAACTTCTTTCACCACCAAATGGGGTATGTACGCATACAAGAAGATGTCATTCGATCTGACAAATGTAAGCATGACATTTTAGAGAGCCATAGATATACCATTCAAAGGTCTGATAAATGATATATTTTTATTATATATAGATGATATTACAATCTAATCAAATCATGTTGGTGCACATCTAGACCACCTAAGAAAGATTTATGAAAGATATCAAGAATTTAGTGTTTCCCTTAACCTAAAAAAGTCCATGCTTATAGTACATGAGGGCAAGCTATTGGGACATAGTGTCAAAAGAGGGTCTTAAAATAGACCCTAAACAAGATAATTCCATATCTGTATTAGCACTACCAAGCCACAAAAAGGGCCTACAAATCTTCCTTAGGAAGATCAACTTCGTGAGAAGATTTATATTGAATTTTGCCTCCTTCGCAAAACCCTTGACTGCAATTTTAAAGAAAGGAACTCTTTTTAGCTAGATGCAAGAGGGAAAATAAAGTTTCAAATATATCAAATAGGCCATCTCCCAATTCCCCACCCTGATTAACCCAAACTATGAGAAGGATTTTATCCTTTATGCGTTTGGAGGTGAAGGAAGTATCTCAACAATTCTGACTCAGCATAATCAAGAAGATTTGGAGTAGCCAATATCTTTCTTCAGCCAATCTTTGAAAATATATGAAGATAATTATAGTTTTATGGAGAAGCAAGTATATGCAGTAATTAGAGCACTCAAGAAGTTAAGGCATATGATCTCCAACAACAAGGTACATCTAATGGTGAGTCATTAGAGCGTCAAAAAAAAATTAATGAGTAAGAAGATAAATGAAAATGAGTAGGATGGATTACCAAAGTCATGGAGTATGATGTGGATATCATGATCATGAAGTTGGTAAGAGGAAAAAGATTGTGTGAATAACTAAATACCGACATCAAGACTGTTGAACCAATATCTGACATGGTGTATGCTTAAACCATACCTCAGCTAGGTAATCCACCTTTTTTCAATAGCTAAATTCAAGACATGACTCATTTCTTATAGACTGGCGAAGACCCCTATGACTTTTAGCAGTCAAAGAAAAGGTTTTTTTGACTTCAATCAATTCCCTATGTCCTTATTGATGGAATTTTATTTTAGAAGGATATGAATGGAGTCCTATTAAGATGTATTGAGCATGAGAAAGCTCCCAAAGTGCTTGAGTAATTTCATGATGGACCGTTAGAAGGACATTTTTTTGCAAGGACTATGACCATCGAGGTGATGAGAGGAGGCTACCATTGGCATGGACTATTCAAAGACACCCATCAGTGGATAAGAAATTGTGAAAAGTGTACTTATTTCATCGGTAAACAAAGACTAGTTGCACTCCCTCTCAGACTAATTCAAGTAGATCAACTATTTGCCCAATAGGGATTAGATTTCATTGTTATGACCAATCTGCCATCAAGTGTGGGTCATAAGTGGGTTCTCACAGCATTATATTATTTCACATGATGAACTGAAGCAATTACTCTGAAGGATGCCATAGAAGCATCCATTTTGGACTTCATAGATAACATAGTTTCAAGGTTTGGTGTTCCTCACACTATCATATCTGATAATGCTAAGGTATTTATGGGCACTCAGGTCAGTGAATGGGCCATCATGTATAATGTGTACATGAGCACTTCTTCAAATTATTACCCCCAGGGTAATGGCCTATCTGAGTCTACCAACAAGAATTTAGTTAGAATTATCAAACAAACTATGGAAGACAACCAAAGAATGAGGCATATAAAACTGAAATCAGCACTATGGGCTAGTAGAATTAAACTAAAGAGATCCATTAGTAATTCCCCTTTTATGTTGGTATATGGAAGAGAATCCCAAGTACCACTATAAATTGAGCTTTCATCTCTAGATCTCAATCACCAGTTGGACCTAATTGACAATGATAAAATGCTGGTGAGACTAGCTAAACTCGTAGAGCTTGAAGAAATTAGGAATTAATCAATGAAAGTCTTGGAAGTAAATCAAGAAGATTTTTGATAAAAAGGTGACTACAAAGGGCTTCAATGAAGGATACTTGCATCTCAATTGGGATGTGGATAAAGTGAAACCAGGCAGGCACACTAAATTTGATGTAATATGGAGTGGTCCATATATCATCACTTAGTGCAAAGGAGCCAATGCATTCTAGCTCTCCAAACTTGATGGAGTAAAAATGCCAATCCTAGTTAATGGGATATACCTCAAATATTTATTTTGAGTTAAGGAATTTGTTCTAAAATTATTTAAAAAAATTAAATAATAGGTTTCCTTGTGTTTTCAATAAGTGCTTGTGCACAGGTCAAACACTTTAGGAGTTATTTCCTTAGGTTGTGTTTTTTCTTTCCTTGTTTTGTTTTTCCTATTTTGTTTGTGTCAAGGAAAATCCCACCTTTTTTTCCCTAGGTTAGAATTTGTTAGACTAGGTTAGAATTTGTTATAATATATAAAAGTTGAATCCATGTCCAATGATAAGAATACTAGATTCAAAATGATTAGTAGGCAATCATCCCACAGAGGTCACAAAAAAATTTGAGATTTTTGTCTCAAAAATCTCATTACATCTAACATCCTATGGGAGACCCCCTTTGGTTTTTAAGAAAACCTCATTTCCCCAAACATAACCCATTTTCCTTTTTATGTTTGATGGAATCCAAAACTATAAATGCAATTTTCACTTATGAAAATTGCTTTACGGGCTTTGGATCTCGTGAAGTACCAAAACCCAAGAACCATGGAATCTAGATCCTTGTATGCACTTTGCACATTATGAAAATGTGTAAGGTGCATGCAAAGATCTGCTCCCCACCAAATTATTCAATCAATACATAGAGAGTGGACCTACTCTAAGCAGGTCTAACCTCCACCAAACTTATAAAACCTTTTCACTATATGTGAAGCTTGAAGTGCACATTGCACATTTTTACAATATGTAAAGTACACGTCGAACCCTAGCTCCCACCAAGACAATCCCAACCATAGAGAGTGGACCTACTCAAAGCAAATCCAACCTCTACCACCAACCACCATGACTTGCATTAAATTTAATTTTTCCTATAAAAGTTAAGTTGATTTGTAAAGTTTCTTATCGATTGTTATCTTGAGAATTGCACTTTTTTGAGATCCATCCCTATTCCATGACCTTGTACCATGAAGCCACATCTATGCACTAGTTGCCACATCACTTGCATCATTTTCATGATACTTTCCTCATTATTTTTTTACCATTACCTTTCATTTTGAATCTTTTCCAATCTTCTTCTTTCTTGTAAGGATTTAGATAGAAAATCATTTAGGGTTTAGTGTTAATGGTTTTTCTGGTTTAAGGTTTTCTTGTGAGTTAATTATTAGGTCTTTTTCATGTTAAAGACGTGTTCTTGGTGTCGATCTAGGTTCTTAGGGTTTTTTTTTACAAATCCTATACATCATCGAAGAAAAACTTTGTTTTCTTCCCTCCTAAATTCATAATCAAATTTTCGGCCTTTTTAAGTGAATATTCCCAAGCATATTCTTCCATTTCAAATAGACAATATTCCCTCTAATATTTGCCCCCACCATCCCCATGAACACTGGACGTGTTCCAAGAACCTTTGAACCCTATTAACTACCAGTGTACCATAGAGAGTGGACATGTTCCAAGCATGCCCCACCTCCATCAGAGATTCTAAAGCCCTCAAGCACTGTGGAAAGTCGATGTGTTCTAAACACCTCTAGGTTCTGTTGGAGTATACAACTGCTCTAGACACTTACAGTTCTCACCAATTTTCACATTTGGTTTCTCAGAGGATTTTATATAGTGTCCATGACTCCTAAAGAGATGAAGTTCAAATCTAAGGGCCCTAAAGTAACTTCTTGTTTGGAGTCCAATCTCATAGAGATCAATGATACAAATTTAGGTCACATTAACCTAGGAGACTTATGGGCTAGACTAGGGGAAAAATTCAAAAATGATTGGATACAGAGTATTTATGACTCTTGACTTTCACAAGCTGTAGCCTTCCCATTAACTATTCAAAGTCCTGAGTTCATCCTAATAATGACTCAACACTATGACCCCAATAGGTGGCAAGTGTATAACAATAAAGGGTAAAAGATTTTGGATCTTGACTCTGACTACATCAACACAGTGTTTTCCATTCCTGAGTTTGAGAGTTATCTAGATATAAATCCCTAAAAATATGCACATTTCTATGAAGAAAATAAAGATGGATGTTAGAAAATTATCATTAAATAATGGCTCAAGAACCCCAAGCATTCCTCTACCATATTACCTACAAATGTATAGATCTGATTTATATAGAGGTGGGAGATGTTATAACACTATTACATAGAGCCACTGGCAATTTTGATGCCCAGTGCTACGAATAGTGCATGTACCAATATATATGGATGATCTGAGAGAATAAGCAGTATATACATTAGGTATAATTAATTAATGACTCCCTATATTAGTAGTTATTGGAGGTTCAAACAACAAATAGATTTTACATGACATCATATATTGTTTATATCTTGGCCAAAGGAAGATTATTCATAGGCCTCAATTTTGTTCCTGATGAAATAACAAGAGTGTACAACTACTACCCTAACCTCACCCTTAAGGCTACTAGACAATAGTTCAGAAGAGTTAATGATGCTTTCATCTACAACACCATTATCATGTTCAATATGCAGCTTAAGAAGGAGAGGTTCTCAAGGGAAGCAAAGGATGAAATCACAAAATGGGGATCATTATTCATATAATTCCCCACAGATTCCTACATCAGGGCAATAGGTTTCAGTGGTTGTCCCTACATTCCTCCTAGATACGTGAACGACAAATGGGCATTGTTGGAGTTGGTGTGGTAATAGTGGAAACACATAAGCTCCTCTCTGATAGACACAAGGTAGGGATACATTTCCCTATTTCTATTGGCCATTATACATGCCAAACTCTTTTGAAGGCTAGAGGTACAAAGGTAGAGATGTGTCAAATGACATTGAGGACTCTAAAGTCCAAGCCATATTTTGACCCATACGATAAATCCACTCATGCACTAGATCTGGAAACATTTGAACATGTGCCATACTATGAGAATTATTGGGATGATTATGATGATGAATAAATGGTCAAAATGAGGGACTACTCAAAAATGTCCCTATAAAGAATAAAGGATTATGATCTGACACCAATCCCTGATGACTTGGTAGATGAAGATTCCAGAGTCGATCCACTATACCTCACCCAAATCATTGCAAGACCCCTACCACCAATTAGGTGGTCAGGTCCCAAATAATTTTCTCTGTTTGATAAAACAGCGCTCATCATCAATAAAACTATTAATTGGTTAAGGAACAAGGGAGTGCAAATCATATGAGAAACTATAGGGATGAAGGAGAAGCTTTTAAATATTAAGGCAGAAGGTCTTGCTTCATTAGAGGAGGGTCCTAAATAACCTTCATAATAACCTAAGAAGAAGAAAAAGATAAATATAAATGCAAGAAAAGGGGAATCCAGCAGTCAAGGAGAAGTTGTAAACAAACCTATTGACCTTTCAGCGAAAGAGATAGCATTAGCAGCACAGGGATCTATAGCTTTAGATCTTATATCATTAGCCCCCATTTCCATTGCTCCCCCTTATCTTACACATATTATACAAGAGGTTTCAACACCTCCACTAGTTGCCTCTCCTCCTCAAGCACCTCAAGTTCCATTGCACCATAAGTTTTAGCTCCTTCGCCTCTAGTGTCAACCCCTCCACTCGTCCCCACTTTATCTAACACTCTATCCACCTTAATAAGTTGAGTGCAAATAGCACAAACAATTCAAGTGGACACTCAAGGTCCCCCTATAATATAATTTCAAATTTCCACTTCACTTTCCTTTCCTCCCACTTCATCTTCCCCATTCGATCCACTCCCACTTTATATTCCATTTATAATTCCTTCCATTTCATCACCATTCATTACCAACACCACCCAACAATACATTACCTCATAGTCAATCATCTTGACTACTATTTCACAAGCCACCTTAACCCCTAGGGTGAGTAATGTTCCCCCTTCATCTCAACCCACCATTTCACCTCACAAACCCTAAGTGGTCCTACGCACCTAATTGACACATTCAGTGCTTTTGCTTCCACCCTTCCACCAATTCTTAAATTCATAACCTCTATGTCCATTCCATTCCCCACTTCCCCATGAAGCACAATTACTTTTATTGCTTCCACTTCCCCATTTCCACTATTTCATCCATACCATCAGTTGAGGTTGGAGACACCCAAACACTTGGTACGGATATGGGTTTGCAAACTATTGGTGAGGGTGAACCCTCACAGGCACCTCCTAAGAAACCACCAGTATCATCTTCCCAGGAGGCTCCCTTGGTCATAGTATCAGTTAGTGCAGATACATTAGTTGTAGATTATTTGGTGACCATACCAAATCAATAAAAGGCTATCCCTAGTTGGTTAACCCAATTAGTGAGTAAAAAGAGGAAAATAATGATCGATCCCAACACTTAAGACTTCGACATGTCATAAGTGAAGAATAAATATAAGCCTACTCACATGACCCTCTCAATAAAATTTATTGATGATAAGGGGGAGAGGTATGTTAAGATTGCAATGCCCCTACTAGATAAATCAAAAGATCTTGTGGTGGCAAATTACTAAATTACTCAAATACACCTTGGTCGAAAAATGAGAGAAGGTCTCAAACATGATGTGCAGCTGGGCATCAACTCTCTCTCTTAAAGATAATTGACCATGAAAAATCAACCAAGGATGAGCTTAAAAGGAAAGTTGATCAGTTGATATAAGTACTCAACTAGTTCATTAAGCCCAATGAAACACCACAGCAATTGCAAGCAGTGCAGCCAATAAATTCAGATCAAGCTACAATTGATTATGTATGGGAGATTGCTCACATGGGGAGGGATACGAAAGAATGGTCTAAGAAACTAATCATAAAAGGGAACGAAATTCTTGTAGCCATGATGAAACATTATGGAGTCATCATGGAGATAAAAGAGATTTTAAAGGAACAGATTAGTAGCTATGAAGGATAAATTTAGCTCCTAAATATGTATTATCTCAAGTTGACAGCCATAAAATCAATTGACATGAATACCCTCACTGCAGAGAAAATATTAAAGGATGATGATGATGAGCATGAGAAACTACATAGGGTTGCCCAATTTTGGATAAAATTATTTGACAGAATATGTGGAGTGAGCCAAGGAGGCTCATGATAAGGTTATTGATGTAATATACAAGATTGATGGCATGATGAATTTAATGTCATGCTGACCAATGGACGATGCCAACAATATCCTACAGGCAGAACAGGTCTAAAATCATGTTAAGGTAATAGTCAAGAAGTCTATAAAATTCATGGTCTTTGTCTTAACTTTAATTCACAGGTTCTTGAAATACAAGAAGGTAATTGATCAGATGATAACTAAAATGTAGGGTATAAGGACCTTCAAAAGAGAGTTGTTTGATGTATAGTTATATTGTGTAGCCTCTAACATTTATTCTTATGGTCCAGACACAGAGAAAATGTAAGAAATATTAAAGGCCTTTGATACATACACAGAGAAGCTATGGGCAAAGAATGATAAGAAAGTTGAAGAGATTTTGGACATCGATTAATTTTCCCTCCTTTGAATATTTCAAATGTTAATTTGTATTTTCATTTTGAATACATTATAATTTATAATTTATAATTGTAAGGTGCAGTTGTATATTTATTATAACTCTTTTTGAAAAAGAGAAAAACATATACTTTACACTTTATTTTTTATGATGTGAAAGTTGCAAATTGCACCTATTTTGATAAATGTGAAATGTTAAAAAGGTGCACAGTCATAAAATGTAAATTGCACAGTTCCTTTTTTGTAAAAAGTGATAAAGACCTTGTTGTAAAATTCTCACTTTAGATTTTGCACTAGGGTTTGTATGAAAATAAACTTGAAAATTTATTTTCAATGTTATCTTTTATTTAGAAAATCCAAGTTCTATTTTGGGCACCGCTTCTTTCATGGGGAGCTATTTTCAGCCAACATCAAATAAGGGGCCTTGCATGAAGAGCTTCAATTCTAGCCATGCCATGACTATGCCTAGGATCATGTCTAGCTTGTGCATGTTACGTTACAATTGTTCCATAAGTCCAGGATGCTAAAAATAGAAGAGTTCACCTCTTTTTGCATGAGTATTTTCAAATTTGCATGATTTTTTGAATTGCGTGTTCATGTTCCAATAACTACATGTCTTCCATGGCATATTTTGTATAAATATGGGAAAAACCCATGGCCCTATCTATCTTTTTTATTGTTAGTGATATTTTTATACATTTTGAATGAATTTACTACAAGTTGTAACCTTTGAAGAGAAATAAAGTTGAAGTTTTACCTTTCTTATCTTTAAAATCTCTGTGTTATGCAAGTTTTTTGATTCTTTATGTAAGCTTTGTCTTTTATTTCAGTCTCAAGAAAATTCATCTATGGTATTTTACCCTCTTGATAATATTGTTTGGAATAAAGATCATTTTTCCCTTTTCTGAAGAAAAGCTAAAATATTGCCTCTGATTTCTAAATTTGCATGAGTCTGTGCTTAAAATAAATTTAGCCTATTTTATTCTTCTTTGTGTTATCAAAGCAAGCAATAATACCCACTATAAAACATTTGGTTTAATCACTATATTTTTAGTTTTCTACAAATTTCAATTATTCAACCCTTTTCCCATCAAAATCTTAGTTTACAATTCAAAACCATTAAAGAGCGAGATTTCCACAAAACTGGTATTTTATCAGTTTGCATCAAATTTAGTGAAAGGAAGTTGGCATTCTTCAAAGATTCACCTTAAATTGCCAAGGTCCCTTAGATTTGGAGATTTTTCTATTGTTTCATTAGGAACTTGCAAAACAAGCTACAAAATCAAGACAAGTGTAATCCTATGTGATAATAGGTCATAATTTGACTCGAGAAGAACTAGAAGGCAATGTTAGATGCGTTCAAACCATATCTCACTTAAGATGTTGTCAATATAAAATAATAAATGTACGTGATGTGTACTAATGAATTAAAATAAAAAAGTGATTCAGAGCACAAAAAGGCAAAATCATCATTTTGATTCAAAATGAATTGATCAAAGTTAGAAATTACGTAAAATGTAAATACTTATTTAGGGATACATTAGTCTAAATCAACACTTGTATAGGACAAGATCAAACCATTTAACGTGTTTTTAGTTTTTTTGGCCTAAATTGTCCATTTGAGTATAATTTGAGTAAGATTGACAATTTTAATACAAATGGTGTTAAGAATTGGATGTTTACACCATACACTTCTGATTGGAGACACATTTTTTAAGTAAGAGCATGACCAATATGGAGATCTGTTAGACCTAATTAGGGGATCTCTTACCTTAATACACCATGCTAAGGAGGGTTCTAAAGCCTCCAATCTAACACAATCATGCAATAACCCTAAGGGGATCCTAAATTTTAATATTTCATTTATACTAATAACAAGTAAAGTAAATATAATCTAGTGCTCACCAAAGCTTATGACACAAAGTGGGGGTTAGAAATAATAAAACTAAACATGCATAGAAGACATATATTCATGTTAATGTATACATATTCTTAATGCATGAAATAAAATCATAAATACATATCTATCTACTCTTACAAAGGAGAAATAAATTTAGGAATACTTATCTTTGAAGACGAACCCGTTAAGCCTCAATTTCTCCCTTGTTTATGGTGCTTCGCAATATATTGTTGTGGTATATAAGGATGACAAAGACAAATCAGCTCTAGACTACACAACCTATCAATACATCCAAAAGACTTTTCTATAAGACAAGATTCATGTTTCTAAAAAAATTATGGAATCCTAAGTTTTAATTCTCAATTAGAATGGTCAATAAGCAGATGTTCATTAGCTTTTACTTCTTATATCACTTTTTACTGATAAATGATGGGAATGAACTTGAATATATAGGCAGATTTGACCCTTGACCCTTCTAAAAATTGCGATTGATAGGGTCTAGCTAATCCACCTAGCATAATTTTAGATAATTATTCACTAGGTCATAAACTAAGTCAGTCAAAGTTTAACCTAATTTTTAAGTGAAAATATCTCAAAATTATATAGGGTCAACCTAGTCGACCTAGCATAGTCGACTGACAAAAAGGGATTTAGGTAAGGAAAAAGAGGATAAAATGTAGCAAATGCCTAGAATGGGTACAACAGAGAAGAACAAGCTTAGAGATAATGGTTTCAAGAGATAAGTGTGTATATAATAAGTGATAAAAAAGATAACAATATTGTGAAGCACCAATGATCTACCCACCTCTTTTTTGGTGCATCCCTTAATGCGTGAACTCAAAGAGATTGAGACTCGATGGGTTTTTGTAAGATACAAAGTGTTAGTAAGTGATAAAAAATTTAAAATACTATGTGTATACAAGGAAGAGGTGGAGATAATTTTCTTGAACTCCTATGATGAGGAAGTGATGGCAGCTACTATGGTAGCTTCATCATCCATAATAGCTGATGTGATTATTCCCCCTCTTACCCAATAAATGTTAGGACTTATTCTAGAGTCTTAACTTAGCTTAAAATTTTGGTAAGTTTATTTTAAATAATAAATGTAAATGGGGCATGCTTATTTTTATAAAGACACTCCATAAATAAATTAACTTATTTTTATTAAGTTAGTTTTATATTTGTGTTAAATATTTAGAACTACCTTTCGGGTAGAATTATCATGAGAGTTAGTTAGTAGGTTAGTTGGTTTTTACCATTATGTGATGAAAACTTATAAATATATGTTTTTCAATGTAAAAAAGTTAATGGCATATTGACACCCTTTCTATGTACTTAATTTTTTTAAATTAATAAAATGCTTATGGACACACACTCAGTAGGCACAAGATTCCATCTAATTGGTTTATGTGATATCAATGATATCAAAGTATAGTTTTCAAGGGCTCAATGAATTCATGTGAAAGCAAGGTGAAATATTTATTTACAAGGACACAAAGAAGCCTCATGTGAAATCAATTCTAAAAAATTCAAATTTGTTCAAATTATAAGGTATGCCCTTTGTGACTATGGTATAAAGTTGATATTTTGAAACATTATCAAGTATTAAATTTTTAAAATACTTTATACTGGATTATGAGTAAAATTGCATGGTAAACCCTGTGTTGTACAGCCTTGTACTTGAAAAGTTTTTACATAATTCAAAGCTCAGACACTTCATTTTTTAGCACTGTAAAATGATTTTGAAGGTTGTAGTTTAACTGTTTGAGATTTTAAAACTCCTTTTTAATACCCAAAAGCCATTTTTACAGCGTTTTACAAAACTTGAAACTTCCCTGATAAAATAGAGTGGGCTTGATTTTTAAAACTATTAATCTACTCAGTGTTCTACTGTTTTTACCTACTACAATGTTAAATCTGGTATTCAAAACCCCATCTAGAATGTTTTTCTAAATTTTTCAATCCATATTTGCACTTATATGCCCTACTTAACACCCAATGCTTCAAAAATCAGATTTACTTCCTCAAAATTCTCTCTGACAATCTCAAACTGAGCCAAATATTGAATTGTATAGCTTGGTACAATTTTGTACAACCTGGGAGAGTGAAAATCTAGTTTCAAAATTTTTTTGCAAGCAGCCATGGCATTGGAAAGTTTCAAGCAAATAAAAATCTCATTTTGCAAAGTTTTCTATTAAATTTTTTCAAACAAGGGTTTTGTGGGTCCGAGTCCAAGCTAAGCAGAGAGTTTGAATTTCTTGGTAATTTTCCTAGATGCATGAATTTACCACACCTAAGTAATTTTTTTTTTAATTTCACATAATTAAAAAATCAAGTTTATATATAAGTTTTTGTTATTATGACTTGTGAATGCTTTTAGAGCAATTAGAAGGGGATATTTTATGTAAAGCTTTGTAACAAGGAGGTCAAGGGTTCAAAACTCCTTTTTGAAATAATATTCTTTTTGGTATATGCACTTTGAAAAGGGAATTTTTTTTGAAATCTTTTTTATATGCGTTGCAAGTTGTGAAAAAAAAATATTGTAATAGCTTGAAATAAGGGTGCTTTTTTGATGAAATAAAGGTGTATTTTAGCAAAATAAAAGTGTAATCATTTTATTTGTTGGTGAGGTTAAATGTAAAACCCATCAAAAATCTTTTTGTTCTTTTCTCTACGTAGAGGTTAAGTGAAAAACACTGTAGAAGCGTTGTCTTGTGCAAAGTGCTATCAGCGAGTGTGTTACTTATTTTATTTCTCACATTTATTTTGCATTGTGTCACACTTACTTTTATTTATTGTACTTGCTTCATTTCAAGATGCCAAAGATTTAGAATTTTCTTCTAGATGGTGATAGATTAACGATTTTAAATTATTCAAATCAGAAACGTTTGATGGAAGCTTCATTAGTTTTTAATGAGCTATGAGATGTTGTAAATAATGAAAATCCTACATTGTCTATAAAACAAGCTAAACTTGATGTTTTTAATCTACATGATTCTAAAGCCCTAGATTTAATCAAGTGTTGTACTCGAAATACATACACATTGAAAATTCTCCTCATACTTACATTGCATGGAAAACTTTATCTGAGTTGTATGATAAGAAACCTAAGTATAAAAAGATAGACATTCACATGCAGTGATTTAATTTATCATTAAAGGAAGATAAGAATATGGGAGAATACATGTTTAAGTTGAAGAATATTGCTACTAAGTACACTAAAGTTAGGTTTAAAAAACTAGATGATGATCTCATAGTTACTGTTGCATTGAAAGCACTACCTGGATTTTATAGAAACTTTGTAGAAATATTGCATGTCTCTGACAAGATCATAAGCATCACTTTTGATAAATTTTTTGAGTTACTTATTCAACATGACCTTTTACTACCTAAGAAATCCAAGAAAATCAAGGAAGCTTATGTTTCTAAGTCTAAGCCTATTTCATCTTCTTCTGATCAACAAAACAATAAAGGGAACAGTTATAGAGGGGGTTTAGGTTATAGAGGAGGCAGATATCAAAATCAAGGTAGAGGTTATTTAAATCAACAATAATGTATCCATTCTCATTCAAATGAGATGAGTGATACCGGATGTGGTCACAAGTCTTATGGAGGTAGAGGTTGAGTTAGATCAAACATTCAGTGTCATAGATGTGATAAATTTGGTCACATTGCCTCTCAATGTAGGATTCCTTTTGACAAAATTCATAGGCCACAAAAAGTGACTACTGTGCTCAATATGCTAACCATGACTATGATGAGTCTAGAAATGTTGCTCATGAATCTGCATTCATTGCTTTTGGGCACATTGATTATATGGAATATGAGGCTAGAGATGAGGTCATAGATGTATGGGTTTTAGATACAGGATCAACCAAACACATGACATTTAGGAGAGACTTCTTTCAGACTTTCAAAGAAGCTTCTTTCTCTCTGATATCCTTGGCAGATAAGTATTTGCATACTACACAAGGTCTTGGGTCAATTCGGATTTTGCTTCCTAATGGATCAATGAAATACTTGGAGAATGTTTGGTATGTTCTCACATTGCAAAAACATATTCTTTCCTTGGTAACTATTTGAAAGCAAGGTTATCAAATTGTGCTTGAAAATGGGCTCATTTATATCAATTCAGTGAAGGATGGATATAAAGCTATGTATATGGGATATGAGGATGGAAATTTGGTTAGATTGCAGTGTAAAGTGATTCCTCCCACAGTGAAACTTGCAGTAGTTATTGAAATAGGTATAGGTAATATGTGTACACAGTGGTTGTGGCATCTCTGTTATGGACATTTGAATTTTCACTCTTTAGTGGACTTGTAGAGATATGGTATGGTGAGTGGGGCCACTTTTCACAAAGATAGTATTCTTTGTGAATCATGTGTTTTAAGCAAATAGAATCCAAAAAAAAATCCTAATAATTCTTCATGGAGAGCTAAGAGATGTCTGCAGCTCATTCATAGTGATGTATGTGACATGAAGAAGTCATCCATTGGAGGGTGTAGATATTTTATGTTGTTTATTTATGATTTTTTTAGGATGACTTGGGTGTTTTTCATGAAAAATAAATCAAATTTTTTCACTAATTTTGTTGATTGGTTACACTTAGTTAAAAAAGAAACAGGTTCACAAGCCACTCTTCATTCAGACAATGGTGGTGAGTATACTTTGAATGAGTTTTCAAATTATTGTTAGGAGCATGGCATTCATCAACAATACAATAATGCTTACACTCCACAGCAAAATAGAGAATCTGAACGAATGAATAAAACTTTAGATGGCACAATATGAGCTATGTTGCACGATAAATAGCTCGATGATAAGTTTTGCACTAAAGTTATTGGTACTAAAGTGTATTTGAGAAATGGGTCCCCTACAGTTTCACTTTTGGGGCAAACTCTAAATGAGACTTGATATGGGTTTAAAGCAAAAGTTAAACACTTGAAATTTTTTAGATGCCTTTATTTTGCTTTAAATCCCACTAAACATAGAACTAAGTTGGAACCATGAAGTTAAAAATGCATCTTTCTTGGATATTCAAAAAATAAAAAGGGGTATTGTTTTCTTGCATAGGATACAAGTAAATTCATAGTTAGTTGGGATGTAGTATTTGATGAATTTGGTACCATGAACACTACAGAGATTGATTCTCAATTGATAGGTTAGAGAGGAAAATTATAAAATGTGATAAGGGATTGAATAATGAGGAAATTTCTCTAAGGTTTTGGTATGAGACTAATATCTCTTCAATTTTCTCTTTTTCATCTACTAATTCACAATTTGACTTAGTAAATGTTGAAAATTCTCTAAGTCTTCCTTTGAATGGTGCACATGATGAGAATTCTGGTGTTCTTAATTTGAATAATTTTTATAAGTATCCAAAATGGGCTCAAATTACTTTTTCTGACTTGAATGTAGATGAATTTGGTTTAATAGGTCCCAAGAGTTCTCATAAACATGTAAAATATGTAATGGTTGTTACTACTTCTTCCACTAAGCCATCTACTTTTGAGGAGGCCTCTACTAAACATGTTTGGCAACAAGCAATGTAAAATGAGTATGATGTAATACTTAACAATAATACTTGGGTTTTGGTTGATCCTCCTCCACATGTTCAACCCATAGGATGCAAATGGGTTTATAGTACTAAGTATAAATCGGATGGCTTCATTGATAAACATAAGGCAAGACTTGTTGTGAAAGGATATGTGCAACAAGAAGGTATTGACTATGAGGAAACATTTGCACCAACTACCAAATAGCACACTATTCATATGGTACTTGCATTAATAGAATAGAAAGGTTGGAAAGTACATCAAATGGATGTTAAAAGTTCTTTTTTGAATGGTGATTTACAGGGAGAAATATACATGAAACAACCTCAAGGTTTTGAGAAAGTGGGTGTAGAACACAAAGTGAGTAAATTGATAATAGCTTTATATGGGCTCAGATAGGCACCTAGGGCTTGGTATGAGAAAATGGATTCATAATTGAAGATAATTGGCTTTCAACATAGTGAGTCTGATGATACTTTCTATTTTTGAGTGCAGGATAAGAAATTGGTGATTCTTATTCTCTACGTGGATGACTTGTTTATCACAGGCAATGATGAAAACTATAAAAAGTTTGTGAAGGAATTAAAAGATGGGTTTGAGATGATAGATCCTTGACTTATTCACTACTATCTTGGCATAGAAGTAACTCAAAAAGAGCATAGTATTTTCATTTCACAAACTAAGTATATATTTTTAGTTATTAAATAGGTTTGGCATGAATGATTGCAAACCTGCCCTCACTCCCATGGAAAGTAACTTGAAATTGTCTAAGGATGATGGCAGTGTCTTTTTTGATGGCAATAAATATAGATAGTTAATGGGAAGTTTGATATATTTTATGACTATTAGACCTGATATATCATTTTTAGTTAGAATTTTGTTTAGGTTTATACATAAGCCTAGAGAAATTCGTTGGCATGCAGGAAAAATAGTACTTTGTTACCTTCAGGGAATGAAAACATATGGCCTTGAGTACTGCTGTAACAATAACTTCAAACTAATTAGGTATTGTGATGCAAATTTCGATGGATGTGTGGATGATAGAGTATCCACAATAGGATACACTATGCATATGGGTTCAACTACCATTTCGTGGTGTTGTCAGAAATAAAATACAATGGTAAATTTATCAACAGAATTAGAGTGCATTACAACATGGGATACTTCTAGAGAAATTGTTTACTTACAGCGTATTCTTAAAGATCTTTAAATTTTTTAGATTATTCCTACACAGTTATACATTGATAATTAGAGTGAAATCAAGATGTCCAAGAATCTAGTATTTCATACCAAAACAAATCATATGGATGTCAAATATCATTATCTATGAATGTTGATGACAAAGAAAGCACTTAATCCAATATATGGTCCAACTGTTGATCAAACAACTAACATTTTCACAAAACCCCTTGATAGAATCAAATTTAAAAAATTTAAAAAAATTATTGGCATGTGTCCAAATAACTGACTTTGGATCATGGGGGGTGGGGGCGGGGGGGGGCGCGAGCGGGGGTTGTTATGACTTGTTCCAAAGTCTTAACTTAGCTTAGGATTTTGGTAAGTTTATTTTAAATATTAAATGTAAATGGGGCATGCTTTTTTTTATAAAGACATCCCCATAAATAAATTAACTTAGTTTTATTAAGTTAGTTTTATATTTGTATTAAATATTTATAACTATCTTTTGGGTGGAATTCTTGTGGAAGTTGGTTAGTAGATTAGTTTTTACCAGTATGTGGTAAAAACTCATAAATATATGTTTTTCAATGTAAAAGGGTTAATGACATATTGGCACCCTTTCTATGTATTTAATTTTTTGAAATTAATAAAATACTTGTGGACCCGCACTTAGTGGGCACAAAATTCAATCTAATTGGTTTATGTGATATCAACAGGTGACTACTCTATAAGCTAAAAAAACAACAATGTGCTATCAAAGGAAACCAAGGGGAGAAAGACCTCAGACCCCATCCACGAAGGTAACCAGCTAAGAGGCACAACCTTCACTTGAATATGAGCCAAGTCAAGAGGTGGATGAGGAATAGATATAGAAAGACAAGGTCTTGAGTTTGCAAGTATTAAAAGCAAAGACATCCCTCAACAGTGATCAATCTAGTAAGGGTGTTCCCCTCACTACTCCCCTAGGCCTTTCTTATCTAATGTCATTACCCATTTATTCTATTATGCCTTTTCTATTTATTTCCATTTTAATTCTTCTGCAATCACTCTCTACTAGTCTTTTTTGCATTTCGCTAATCATTACTCCTTCAATTACCACTTCTACTTCTTCAACCACTTCCCCTGTAGTCTTCATCCCTTCAACCATTGTTCATTCCATCCTATCCACCTCTGCTCCCACTCTTGCAGTTTCCACCTCAACCACCATAACCACAAACCAACCCATCACCCAAGTGATTTCCTCCTCTACCCAATTGGGTTCACCACTACCTTCTTTAGGACTAGTTCAAACCAAAATAGTAATAACAACTAAAAGGGCCCTAAAAATAGAAACTTGACTATGTTGTGCACCCATGCCATAATTTAGAAACATAGATTGGTCCAAGATAATTTGGCCCTCAATGCCTAAGCCTTCCACTAATCCTAAAGAGCATGCATAAATAGAAGCCCAACCATTGGATCCATCAAAGTTGACTCTTCTAGAATAGACCAAGGATTTAAAAGCATTAGATTCTAAGAGGCCCAATTGAAGATCATTAAGCTTCCCACTGTAAGCACACTTTTTGACAAAGCCACAACTTCAGTGCAAAGGGTCAGAAAAATAATGATTGAGGATAGCAATGGTAGAGGGATAATTTTAGAGGAAAGAGAAATAAATTGCTCTATTTTGAAGAGGTAAGATAGAAAGAAGGGTCAGTTCCTGTACATTAGAAACCTCAAGTACTACATGGAGACCCATATTGAAGCAGTATTAGCCATCCATGATTAAAAAGAGTTGGTTAGAATATAACTAGAAGAAGAGTTGGAAACTCTCAAAGAGTAGCAGTAGGTGATATGAGTTCCCTCTAGTATAGAGAATGATGTACAAAATGTGGCACTAATATTTTATGAAATTTTGGACACAATTCATTCTTTGAGAGTCTAATTGGCTCTGCATGTAAATTCAATAACAAAATTTTTTAAGCTTCTCAGAGAAGATAAAAATAAATTGAATTTTTTGGTATTATACACCTTTAATAAACCATTTAGCCACTTAGATCTAATAACCCCTTTAGAGGTAACTAATGCATTGAATTTAGCTATCATCAACACTCAGGAGGCCCAAGATTAGGTGTATGCTTCTGAAGCTTTAGTCAATAAGCTTAAAGAATAGGAAAAATAAGCAACACAAATTTTGGATGAACTTAAATTAATAGGATCTCAAGGTAACATGGGGAAGCAGGTAGCTCATACCACTTTTGATTAGATGATTCAACAAGTTTTAGATAGTTTCAAATAGAGTCTACAAGGACAACCTAGAGAACATTGAATCAAAGTTGATCACAATAAGGAAGAAAGCAACAAAAGTAGAGGTCTTTCGAGTTGGATTCTGATCCACCAAGATAAATCATGCAAGGCTGATGGAATGGATAGGTAGGGTAACCAAACCTCATCTTCTTGATATGAATTTAATTCATGCACATCAAGCTAAAGCATAAAAACATTATCAAGCTTTGAATGTAAAGAAGAAATAAATATCAATGCCACCTATCAGTTCTGCTCCTCAGACCCCACCTATAGTGTTAGTTACAATATTGTCATCAACTTCAATCCCTCCTAACTCAATAACTAAATCAATGTTGCCTCTTAGTTTAAATCCAATTGTAACTCCAATCCAAGAAATGGGTGCATCCCTAGCCACAATTCTAGTCACCACGTTCATAACAACAAGCTCAACTCTAGTTACCAGCACAGCTTCAATTACAATTACAGTTCCAATAATAACTTTAAAAAGTGTTAAGAAGGAGTCGATTTAGCCTAAGTCAAAGGTTATCTTTGTATAATTTTGCATGTAACGATTACAAATGAATGGTTAGTTTTTGTTGCATCCATGTTGTAATTAAAAAAATTGTTTTTTGTTAGCATGCACACATTGCATGTCTGATGATTAACTATAAGTTATAACATGCAACTAAGACTTGTGATTTATTTATTCATGATGTAATGAAAAAAAATTATATGCTTAGAGGATGAAGCGACCACTTCCCCAAGTCCTTTATATACATGTATAACTCTCTTTTCAAAATGTCAAAGTTTTGAATCAATATACGAAGAGAGATCAAGAGATCAATTGTCATATAACTATGTTTTTTCTTTCTTATTCCCTTTCTATGTTAATGAAATTTAAGTTTCTTTGTCTATATCAATTCACAAATGCTAAAGTGTGATAATGTTATAAATAAATATGATTGTTTCAATTAGTGAATGTTGATCTTAGATGTGCAATAACAATTGAAGATTAATAAATTTCATCGGTTTAAGTAGTTAGTATAGGTTGAATTGATAATTCGATGTATGTAGAGGAATTTATTTTGGTATAGTCATATAAGTGTGAGCCATAACTACCCTAGATAACTTTATGGTTTGATCTGTAATATCTCAAATAAGGGTGCATAACAATAGCCCAAAAGAGAGTAACCTTCAGTTGAGATAATTGAGCATCCTATATTTATTTTCCCAAACTATTAACCATATTTGTTCGTGAGTATGCAATAGTTGCAAGTTATAAACATTGGTATTAGAGATACTTATCCACCAAGGACACAGTCTTAGAAGTGACCTTTTAAGAACACAGAAACTCATTTTCTTCCTTACCCTTATTTCCCCTTTTGAGTTTATTTGAGATCTTCCCACCTTAGAATAATTCTCCACACATCAACTCACCTAGTGATTAATTTCTATTAGATTTTGTGCATCTATCCATAAAAACTAGTTAAATAACCCACAGGGTTAACCTGTTATTCCATCACCTAGTTGTTTAAATCACATACATGCAACTCATACTCCAGAGTCAAACCTTATTCCATAAATATCCCAAAACATTAGAGGATACCTTTTTAAACCTTTTGTGATGTGCATAAAACAAACATCAACAATACCATCTACAACCTCTAGGTATGTAATCACACCTACTAAATCCTCTAATATAGCCTATCAGTCCATCAATATCCATGTAATCTTGAGGCCTCGCATTGGCACCCTCTAAAGTGACATCCTCTAAAGTGACCATGGCCTCTCCAGTTGGCAGATGGAATGTCAAGGTATTTGAATGCTACTTCTTTACCAGTGCTGACAAATAAGTCCTATCTACCTAAATCACTAGCAATTGTGCTAGGTGATATAGCTCCATGGCCTTGAAGACACTCACGAGATCATCTGTCCATATCTCTTGTTGTTAGAGAACCTATGATCATCTCTACCATGATGTGATCACTTCGACTCATTCCTGAAAATCAAAATAGAAAATTAAGTCAATCATTTTCTTCTAATTTTGAGGCCTAAACTAATCATCTATGGGCCTCACTCTCTCTTCTTCTATTTTTGGGCCTAGATTAATCTCATATGGGGCCCCTTTTACCTTCTTTTGGAAAATTCACTATTATTTCAGTTATCTCATCAGTTTGCAAGATGATTTCATTATTTTATAGGGCATTATCATCATTTATATCAAACCTGCTGACATGCAAGGAGTCTTTGCCAATCCATAGGGTGATATTGCCATTAGTAGTGAAATCATCATTTGATTGGGCAAAATCATCATTTGACTAGTGACTTATACCCAAATATGCAGATTTATTGATGAAGTGGTGAACTAACCATTATGACTCATGACCTTCCCAAAAGAATGATGAATTTATTATTCTCGATTGTGATCCCATCATTATTGAGGGTGACCTTGTCGATTGAAAATTTAGGCAATCAACAGGATAATGAATATTCCTACTTCCTACTCATAATAAATGCCATAAATACTAAAAAAAGCTACCTACTGATGGTCCTCTCCCCTGTAGTCTCTAATACCCTCTCATGCACTCTTCAAGGTGATGATGGTGTGGGATATTAGCCATCTTTCTTAGCACTCTCATGCACAAATCTCAGAGCTCTAAATTACTAAACTAGGGGTGCAAATGAAATATCTTTTCCCCCTAGGGGTCAAAATATGGTATTTTTTTCAAAATTTTCACCCTCTAGGCCTATAGTTACTCCATTCAATCTCTCTTGGGCTATTATTTTTTCCTCATTTATCTGTTTCTCCTCCTACTTTCTTATAATTACTTCATTTTTTAGTCTTCTTTGTTGAAATTAATGTGATTATTATTTCCTCTGATTGAGGACCAAACCGTCAAATATTTCAATTTTTCCATCTTCCCCTTGAGGGGGCATCGTGGGTTGCCCAAATGATGTTTGAGACATTTTCATAAGCCTATTTTTCTATAACTCATGTAAAATCTAATAAAAAGAACGAACGCATTTATTTCTTTTGATTATATCAACTTTTTTATTCTTCAAAAAGATGTTGCTTCGACCAAATGTCTCACCATGCCTTCTCAAATAGGGTCAAAATGTAGACATCCAATTTCTATCACTATTACAGTGAAATTATCAATCAAAATAAAATTTCATGATAATGCACAATCTAGACAAAAATCACTAAAATGCTCTAAATTATTCAAATTTGTCACGTATGGGTGTCAATTTGTGTTAATGTATCCCTAAATTGGACAATGCATTTTATGTGATTATTATCTTTTCTTAAATCATTTTGAGTCAAATTACAACCATGTAAAATGATGTCCTAGAATGCTAAAATATTTTAATTCGACAACACACATCACGTACATGTGTTATTTCACATCCATAATACACTAAGGTATTGTTATGTACACAATTTCTACCTTATAATTATACTCTAGTCAAATTAAGACACGATAAAATAACATTTTTGACCAGGGTAATTAAACATGCAACAGGTTTCTAAAGAATTAAAAAAAAAGCAAAGTTACTTAAGCAAATTAAATCAAAACAAGATCTTAAGTAAAAATTCCATGAAAGTTGTTGAATATTTATTTACTATAAATTCATTATTCAATTATGCATCACCTCATGACATCATCAATGTGGTGGCATGCATAAACCATTAATGGGATAAATTTCAAGATTAACCTCTCCCATGCCTCATCATTGTCCCTTTCTTCAAAATATTCATGACATTATTTATGACTTGTCTCTCTAAAATTGAATCAATCCATGGCCACACATATTGATCTCAATATAGACGATCATGGTTGATTTTGAATAATTTTGAAAAGCTATAAATAATATAGCCAAGACCGTCATTTTTAATCTTCAGTTGTACAAACTTATTATAAAAAAATTGCTATAGAAAAGCTTCATGTATTCATCCAATTAGATCAATAATGAAGAACCTATGCCATTGGTGAACTAGGAGATGATGAAGGCTCATGCTATACACCTTATTAGCAAAGACTTAGAGCACCAAATTTAGGGAAAAGCATGCTTCTTGACCATTTTATAGAGAGAATAGTTATTTGGAAGGTATAATATCATTTTTCTTTCATATCTACTTATTTTAATTCATTATCACCGCCCTTTAAGGGAGTAAGCTTGATAAGTTAGTTACTTATGTTTATTTTGAAGATTTATTGACTAACGCATGAGCTAACTTGTCTCGTAATCTTATTCTACATCTTTAAGTAGTTGTCTTTTAGTACAAGATTTCTTAGGTTTAGTGACAGGATCCTTATGAAAAGGTATATATATAATTAGTTTTAACCACATTCAGATATTAAGAATTAGTATGATATTGATCATAATTAGCATTGATTGCACAAATATTATCATTTGAATGTTTTAGATTAGAGGAGAATTTTTAAGATTTTAAGGGAATGGGTTTGGTAAATTATCTTTTAGGATGCTTTGATATAATCAGGATGATGTAACTTGATCATAGAATCATGATCAAATGTATCGTCTAACATAAAAAAAGCCACAAATTTGATAAGTCTATGACAAGTCTCATGAAAATGATCAATGTCAACATGGAATCAACAAAATTTATTCATACTATGGTGGGGGTGGTATTTTTTTAAATGAAGGGTTTAAATAGAGATAATAATTATTTCAATTTTTACATAGTTAATAGTGAGTATGAAGGAGTTTGATTATCTGATTTGACTACTACTATTTATGTTGGAAGCGAATGAGAGTGTGAATTTGCACTAGTAATCACATTAGTTGAAGTTTGTAAGATTCTTTGATTGTATTTTATGATGGTTCAAATTGGCTCATAAGGAAATATTGTCTTTTAGCTTGATCAAATGCCTCTTTTAATGTTTGTGTGGAAAACAATTGAACCTTGTATTGAAAGAAATATTTTAAAGCAGTGATATATTATTTTTTCATATTATCATCATTCATGTGTGGTTTGATTTATGAGCTAATGATTTTCATCATTTAATGAAAGTGTGAGTTAATTTAGAGTAAAATTGCTTAGCTTTAAATAAATGACCAAGACAATTTTCTAGGATATCATTTTGTTGAAATTATTTAACTAAGACATTGACTAAATCCTTTAATTATGAAATGAAATGTTGAGGGATTTGATTATACCATTCCAAAACATCTCTACTGAATATATTGGCCAGAATCTTAGTGGTAGTAAAAGTATTGGTTTGGACCCATTCCTTGTAGATATTATCAAATAATCTGAGAAAAGAGGCAAAGTCTTTAGTTTCATCATATTTAATGGTTGGAGAAATATTTTCAATGTTGATGGATAAAATGAAGGAAGCAAAAGGTTTATTTTTAAGATGTTGAAGCATCTTGTTATGCATAAGAGATTAAGGGATGATATTCCCATTGGTATCTCTGAGAGGAGGTGGAATAAAATTTTGGTTATTTTGAGGCATGAGAAGAGGAGGTTGATTAGTCATATTCAAGACGTCATTTTGAACTTACATCATTTGAAAATTGTTGGTTGTTTGCATAACATTCGTTTGAGCAAGAATTTGAATGATATTTATAAGTGTATTTTGATTACTAACTATGGGAGGTGGAGGATGAATAGTATGTTTAATATTAGTATTAGAGTGAGGGACATTCCCAAGATTAGAGATAGCAATGTTTCCTATAAGGTGATTTTCTACGAGAGGATTTTTATGTTATTATTTATCGCTTTGATGGTACAATAAGGAAGTTTGGATAAGATATCACTAAGAGTATATATGGTGTTATCATGAGAAGTATAAAATGGGTTGGATCTATATAGGTCATCATTTTGGGTAATTTAAACCATATTGAAATCAATGGATTTAGACGAAGGTCGAGAATAAGTGCACCATGAGGGATTATCATCTTGGGTGGCTAAGGTAGGTAAGAAGTAACAATCCATGTATCTTTTAAATGGATTAATATTATCAAAAAATATTTTGATAGGTGATTTCATAATGTTAATCAATGTAGAAATAAAAATATGTAAGTGCATATTTTTAGAAGAGAAAAATACTTGAAAATAAAACTAGATCGACCACTAATGGGACCAGATTGGCCTAATAATCAAAGAAATGAGATTTGTAATAAATTATATAGACAATACATGATCAATCAAATCTATATAGTTAGAGATTTCAAAGGAAATTAGAGTGTGATATTAAATTAAGTTAGTCATGACCTACACAATCAAGTAGGTCGATCTAGTTTAACAACAAGAGCCAAGTAAGCTTAAAATAGAATACTGAGTCATGTTGATCAACATAATTTTTTCACACATGAAACTAGATCTAGAAAATTGATTTAATTGAAACACACAGCATATAAAATGTATCAACGTTGTCTGATACAATATATATATAATAGATAATAGTAAGCAACAAACAAAAAAAAAAAAATTAACTACTAATATTAACTAATTATCTGAAAAGAAGATCAATAAATTTTACGAAAAGGTTGTGTTTGACAATGTAGGCTTCCAAAGATATTATCTTGTTCATTAGATAGTGATGGTCCAATATTTTAGAGTGCTAACTATGGAGGAAGT
Source organism: Torreya grandis (assembly GCA_037957365.1). Classification (NCBI taxonomy): domain Eukaryota; kingdom Viridiplantae; phylum Streptophyta; class Pinopsida; order Cupressales; family Taxaceae; genus Torreya; species Torreya grandis. The sequence continues at coordinate 4,652,918 of JARHVA010000133.1, read as the reverse complement.
GTCATCCTCATAACCCACTAAACTTAATTTCAAAGGTAAGTTGGACATAACTTCTCGGTGCTAACCACTAATAGATGCACCACACAATCAAACATATGACTATATTTTTAAGGCTCAATACAAAGAAAAATCTTAGGTATTTCTAAAATACCATGAGGTGTGTGAAAACTTAATACTATGTTTATCTCTATACTATGGTTATGAATATGGGATAAACACCCTCAAGCCATGATATTTGTAAATGATAGACAAGAACCATAAATATAATATCATGTAGCCCTTCATGATAGTAGCTAAGTAGTTTTAAAATTGTTAGTTCACAGTTTTTATGAAAAACTAAACAAGATGAAAATAAAGACGAAAAACCAATTTTTCGAAAATCAAGTTACAAATTTTGAAAGAAAATAAATAAGAAACCAACTCTTTATTTCAAAATTAAAAGTGATTATAATTAATATAAAAATAAAAGTTAATTTCCTTTACTTAAAAATGAAACATACAAAATAAGATCGAGCAGGTTCATCTAGTTAAGTAAACAGTACAAAACATGATCGAAACATGATAGATTTAGTTGATATAGTCTTTTATAAAAGTAGACCCAAATAAATAAATCAAATAGATCAATATAATTTGATGGTAGAAAATACAGACACAAAACTAGATTGAGCTAGTCGATTTAGTTTACTTTGTGGATATAGTCTAACGAAACTAACAACTGAGGAACATAGTAATATTTTTTTTAACTAAAGAGAAATAATTGTAAATTGATTAAAAGTGACAAAATATAAATTCTAAGTTGTTAAGAATGAACATGAAAGATAGAATAAGCTTGACCAAGTTGATTTATTTATATTGCTAATTTTTTGTTGACCGAGTTGGTTAGGCAAGATTTTAATCATGTAAACATAGTTAATAAATAGATTCAACTAAATCAACCTAGTTTGTTAATGCTGAAAATACAAATTTTAAAAACTAAACAAAATCAAAAAGATCGATTTAGTTGACTTTAAGTAAAATACAAAAAGTATAAATATGACCAGATTAACTAGTTGGATTTAGTTCGTTGAAACTGAAAGTTGTAAATAACATAATCAAGTAGATTGATTTTGTTAGATATAAAATAAAATGAAAAATACCAATTAAATGATTGGATCAACTAGTTCAATTTTTTTGGCCAAAAATAAAATCTGTAAAGAGAATATAAAATTAGGTCAACTAGTTTGACCTAGTTGACTAAAACCCTTGCACCTACAAATAGAGAAACTGACTAGATTGACTAGCTTGATCTAATTATATGAAAACCCTATACTTATAGACAAATAAAAATAATAAATCGACTAACTTGATCTCGATAGCTGAAAAATAAATTTGTATTGATAAAATGAAACTTGATCGATCAATTCGATCTAATTTATTGTGACTGTAAAATTAAGAATGCAAGGTTTAGGTTCACATCAAGTTCATGAGAATGTATGTAATGAATTAAGATAGATCTATAACTTGTCCAACTTAGTGAATTATAAGTTTAGAGAATATAATCTTACCAATAACTCATTACATAGCGATTTATATAAGTGTATGACCAATTTAGATCTACTAAACCTACATTGGGGATATCTTATTACACAATACCACTAAAAAGGTTTCCAAAGCCTATAGTCAAGTAGCACCACATAATAACCCTAGATAAGCCCCCAATACATTAAATAAATATAATCTAATGATCATGAAATCTTGTGGCACAAAGAGGGATAATTAAATAAATAAAACATAAAATGCAAAAGAAAAACTATACTCAAGTCAATGTAAAGGTAATTCTAAGCAAGGAGTAAAACATTCAACCTATTACTTTGTGAAATATATATCTAACAAAATGAAAGAGTGAAAGTTAAGAATACTTATCTTAAATGAACTTATGTTTCAATCTCTCCCTTAACCAATGATGTTTTACAAAAGGTGGTCATTGTTTTATAAGGATCACACTATAAAAATAAACTCTAAGCTAAAAGACTCATATTTTTCATCCAAGACTTTCCCATAAAACAAGTTTCTTTTCTTCCAAGGCAAAACCCTAAGTAATGGCTCCTCAAAAGTAGAATTTGAAGAATTGTGAGATGTAACAATGCAAAAATGAATGTTCCTCTCTATTGTATTGAAGGAGAGTTGGTATTTATAGCCACAGATTGACTCTAAACCCTCTCAAAAGTTTCACTAACATGATCAACCAGTTTGATTTTGTTAGGAAGGAAAGGTATCCATTAGGTCTCAAACTAGATTGGTTAGGCCAATTTAGTTCTATAATGTGTGTTGAATCTTTAACAAGATCGATATGGCCAACTTAGTAGGAAAATGAAAAAAAAAGTGTTTGCTTAGTAAGAGGCTATCTTGAAAGGGGAATTTCCTAAAAGAGTGAATAAAATTGGTTTTTATTACTTAGAGAGTTAAATAAAAGTGAATTATAGTGATTTAAGGTAATGGTATAAGGACCGACAATCTTTTGAAACACCAAATGTCTGCCCACTCTTTTCCTAGTGCACCTTGAGGCATGCATTCAGAGATATTGAAACTCAAAAAAAAATTGCAAGAGAGAAAGTGTCACTAAATGATAAAGTTTAAAATTTATACACAAACCACCAAAGGCTTCATATGGCTAGGTTGTTGATTTAATTATTTTGGGAATAATGGAGTTTTATTCCTATTTTAGTTAAGGGTTTGGATTAATAAATCAACTTATAATATTGTAATAATTACAATCTTGATTTGTATATTTTATGTCTTTTATACCTTTCTAAAAATAATAATAAATTAAGAGAAATATAACTTAGTTTAAAATAGGTTGAAATGGTTGTTACAAAGTCTGAAACTGGTTGTGCAGGCTTGGGATAGTGTTGCAAATTAGAATCTAGATTTTATTTTGTGAAAGGATAGGACCGCTGAAAACAGGACACCCTGGGGTCTGACATTGTTGTCCTCTTCTGGTATTGTTGTCCAAACTACTCACAGAGACCTAATTTTTTTGATTTTTTTCATTATTCCTATGTGAGCATGCCTGTGAAATTTTGAGTCCTGAATGTCGAAATAACTCCTTATAGATTTGATTCAATCTTGAAACCCTAGACCTTCATTGTGCTTAATAAAACTTGAGAAAGAGAAGGGGTTAGTGTGTGTAAGATGCACTAAACGTGTATCCACATCTCTTGTATGGGTACATTGCGTACATACTATTACTCTGAATAGGGATCAAACCATATATAATTCTCCCACTTTATGTGCTTTTTGCAATAGTGTAATGTGAATGCAAAAATGTCAAATTGAGTTTGCTTGAGGTGGCTAGGGACTGATGTGAGAGTTTGAAGGTATTTGTAACTGTGTTTGGTGACTGTATGGAGAGAATATGAAAGTTTATCTTAGTGGTTTGTTTGTATTCTTGTTTACTTTGTAAGATTTGTCACCTCCCTTTGTAAATGACCTTTGGATGGACTTTTATAGGGAACTATTGATCATGGGTTAGATGTATTTTTGCTGAGCTAACATGATGAAGGATAGGTGTTGTAGAAAAGTTCACTCTATTGGTTTTTGTACTTGGTCATACACTTAGCTATCAATCCAAGTCAGTTCCAGACTTGGTGGAGCTAGGTGCGAGGTTAGTAAGGTCTAGCACACAACATTCAATTTTGCTACACTGATGGCATTAGTTTCAAATAAGACATAAACCTTATTCACTCACCCAAAATGCAATAGCGAAGAGATCGGGCCCATGTTGGGCTAGTTGTATCATGACACAACTCAAGGTTCAAAGGGGCCTAGTCATTAGATATAATAGTTCAGGTGGTCATCCGACACTAGGTTCTTTAAAAGAGTTCAATCAACACATGTCCTCTTAGTGACCCAAGTCTTAAGGTGCAAGTTCATACTTGGAGGGGCTGGGCTCTAAGGGTCACAAGCTGTGGGATTAGCCAATGGAGTCATTTGGGTACTTATCTAAATATTGGGGATGGCTTGGCTCAAGGATTCATTCTTAGGGTAGCATTCTAGGTACAGGTCTTAGAAATTTGATATAATCCAGTTCTACCACTTAGTCATTATATAGGTGAGTCGAGGTCACTAAATGGCACAAGGATGCCATTAGCGACCAGGGTTGAACCTCCATATTCCAATATATTATCTAAAACTACACAAAGCATAAAGGAAACTAGCTTATAAGCATACCATCACGTAAATCATAAAATACAGATTAATACTTCATATTTCTTCAATAGTATTCTTCATTAACTTATAGTTTATCAATAAAGTTCAATACAGTAACAAAGTGTATGCTCTTCTTAACTCTACTCATGCCCAACGGCTCACATGTGAGTTTGAGCTATACATTCCAATCTCTAAGCTACTAATTACATACTAAGAAACACTACTAATTTGCTCCCTATTTTTCCAGAGCTCTGCTACACTTAATCATGCCCTTTTACTCTTTAACTGCAAGCCTTCTTTTATAGGCAGATGGTCATCTCCTACCAAGTCGGATGGCCATGTTCTAAGTGTTAAGCTATTGTTGGTCCTTCAAATCCACTATGCTATCTAGGTTGGACGAATGAATGTCGTGTGTTAATCTATCATTGAGGGGTTTCTCTCTCACTTTCCCGACTCTCTGACATCCATGCTTCTCAAGCTGCCATGCCCAAGTCTTGGCAAGGACATCTTTAAGTAATTTGGCATTATGCAACTACCTGCCAGCTAGCATGGAATCCATGGGGACTACTCCAACTAGTGTTAAAATGTACAAAAAGGGGAATGAATAATCCAAGGATTGCCTTGTGATAAGATTTGTCTAGTTGGCATGGTCCACATACTTTCTCTAAAAAGGGTCCCAACATTACCCCATACAGAAGTACTAGTCTTCCTCGGACTAGTCTTTTAGCACCTTAGGCACACAGAACTCGAGCACGCCTTGTTTTAGATCCACCTTCAAATTTTCATAGATTTAGATAGCACCCTTAATTTCATCAATGACACCATTTGCTTCAATGCATGCAGCCTCGAGAGCAAGCATGTCTATGTTTTTCATCTCTTTCCTAAAGGCTTCAAGCCTTTCTTTAGTGCACTTCACCCCACCATCCAAAATCTCTCCCTGCTCACTGGCCTTAGTTTGGAAGGCACAGAAGACTGCCTCCAAGTCTTGCTCCTGGGTTTTTAAGTGAGTACTAAGAGAGTTAACCTTGGCCATCACCTGTACTTACTCAGCCTTGGTCACTGTGAAGGAGTGTTAGGATAAAGCATCATTTTCCTTTTTGCCTTTTTGAGGCACATGTCGATGATTGCCACTTGATTGGTGAAGTTACAAAATATGATGTTTGCTTCCTTGACGTCTTAGTTAATCTCGGCAAAGATCTCCTCGACTACATCCATATTTTTATTCAATTCCTTCCTTAGGGCCTCACATAGGTCCTTTTGGTCCTTGAGTGTCGATCGCATTATGGGGAGTATTTATTCCACAAGTGCATAGACTTGGTCAACTTCACTCTTTTCTAAGGTATCCACCTCACCCAGAAGGGATGGCTCCACCTCTCCTATGCGCTCTATAAGTTGTTGTAGCTTAAGCTTGGTTGCCTTGAGTTCCTTCTCAGCCTTCTTTTCTATTTTCTTTCAATTATAGGTGCAAACATCATTGGTGATGTTTTTATGTGCTACAGTGGAGGCCATTTTTATTAAGGTATTAGATAAGCATATTAGGTTCATGTCACATAGATTTAGGAGTTGGTAATCGTGCCCTTCCTCTAGCTTCTTGGCACTCCAAATTTTCTTTGTCAAAACCTCAAACTCAAGGTCGTCCATATAGCAATCCATCACCCAAGAGACCTAATGGCACCTCAAAGTTGTAGAATTTTTTAGAGGCATACACTCCATTAGGTAGAGGCTCTGATTCTCTTTAAGCTCCTGTTACACCCTTTCCCTATTACCGTGTAAAATCCTCGTCATCTCTTAACTCTTCCTCCTCACTTGTGCTAGCACTTGAACTAGTGCCTTCTTCTGTGATCTTCTCTTATTCCTCTTCCTATTCTTCTTGTTCTTCTTCCAAGGGTTCTTTGTCAAACTTCTCCCCTTCATCCATTGTCTCTAGCAGTGGCTCTGTGGTGCAGATTTGCATTGCACCATCTTTTTCTTCTTCTTGTGCTTCGACTTCCTTCTCTATTTGCTTCAAGGCACCAATATCGCCTTCCTTCTCCTACGCGCCCTTGGTGTAATTTCAGCGCTATATCGATATGTACATGGTCAAATCCCATGGCCTTCTATTGGCATTGTAGCTCTCTTTTTTTGGGGTGCTTGACTATGTCGTATCTTTGGACTCTTTGCCCTTTTTCCCTTCCACACCTCCTTTCTCTACCTACACCTTGTGCTCTTCCTCCTACCATTATTCTTTGGCCTCCACCATTTGAATCACTTCCCTTGGCACCCCTGCCTTAGCCATTTCTTTTATCCACTTTCGTATCTCTTGCACCCTTTGGGTCTCGACCTCGTTGGAGCCAAGTCTTTTCAATCTTCCCCTGGGCTTCTCTAGCTCAGTCTTAGGTAGTGGGGAAGGGGTCCTTTCACTTGATGAGGACTCAACATCCTCGAGCACAATTTAGGTGCCCCACCCCCACTCTTATTCTTCTTCTAATTCCTCTCCCTCTAGCTCCTATTCTATGTCAGAGAGGTCTATTTTGGGCATCAAAATTTAGGCTTTCCCCTTCCTCTTCATGTTAGGGTAGGTCTTTGGTACAGACTTGATGCGCTTCTTGGAAGTGCCTAGGAAGGATGCCTCTTTTTCTGAAGTGATTTTGAGCTTTAAATGTTCTTGTATTTCCTTAAAAGTTTCTCCTCTCTTCTTCTAGGGAGACTTTTTCTTCTTAGTGAGTGCAGGGGTTCCTTCCTCACCAATGAGGACTGAGGGTCTTCTTTCTGTTCGGTGCGTAATCTAGCACTAAATTGCTTCTTTCTTGGCTTCATCTCATAGTAAACTCTATGGATGAAACCCATAATGGTGACCTCCTAGATTGGATTGATGTCTGTTCGATCTGAGGCATCCTCTTCATCTTTAGTCACCCTTCCATCGATGTGGGGAAACCTTTACCTCAACTTTTGTCTTTTTGCATCCATTTCCTTAACCGGTATTTCCATCTACTATGCATTTGAGATCCTGTGCAGCATATCTTTCAAGAATTATGTTGAGAAGCCAAAGAGAAGCTTCAGCCATCCTAACCTATTTCCATCTTGTAGCGCTAAGTGCATGATGTAGTAATACTGCATTATGACTAAAATTATCATCCTAAACATGCTCCTGAGAAGCCCCTGGGGAATGCACCATTCCAACCCAAAGGATTCTATATACTACTCACACCAGTGCATTATGTGCATCTTATACTTAAGGTTGAAGGTGGTGAGGTAGGTGTAATCTTTGTATTTCTACATAGGGGACTCATGGTGTTCTAGAAACACCCACTAGCTATCCTTACCCCCATCTGGGATCCCAATCTCTTCCACTATGATCAGGATGAGGATAGACCCCCATTTGAACATTCCTTTCATGCTATGGCACTCCAGTGCATTCTTGACCAGTTCCTCCATGATGAACTTGGCGATGTTAAATTGGATGCCCTATGCTATGTGATAGGTGATGCAGAGGTATGCTTTTGAGACATCCATCCACCAATTGATATGACATAATTTAGAGATTAGAAGGCATGCCACCGCCCTCATGTTTGGTTCCTCGCACTTGGTAATCAGGAACGTATAGCCCCCCTTGAAGTATTTAAGGAGATTCGCAATGTTCTCCACCTTTTCGACATCATCCATCATTTGATGGATGTCCTACTTGACATCAGGTAGCCTGATTATCCTCTTGATCAGCTACAATGATATCTTCATGCATCATCCCGCAAAGTAGAAGCGGTCCTCTTGGATGTGTGAAAGCAAGAACTAGACTAACTCCTCTAGTTTTTCAAAGCATGATAACTCATATAACTGAGTTGTGCCTGAAGCCTTCAACTTTTCTTAGATTGAGACATCAAAAAGAGCATCACCTTCTGGGGTCTTGAACCCTATATCCACCATCCAATCCTGCACCAAGTCCTGGAAATGGCTCGATGTCTGATGGTTATATTTTTTTAGTTGGCAGTTATGCATGAAAGAGCACCAGCTTTCCCCTACCTAAACCTCTGGGGGATACTGCATACACTGATAGGATAGCTTGGTCAATGCCTCGGTGTCAATATCTATGATGCTAATTGCTTTGACCAACTTTGCTTTAGTCTTGGCAGCCATCGCTTCCTCTATAATCCTAACCCTCTTAGGTTCTAATTGTGCCTCAATGGAGCTTGACACCTTTCACTTCTTCACCATTCTAAAGCAACTTGTGTTGAACTTAGACAGATGTGGTTTTTTGAAAACTCTAATGATGATCAGCACTCTTATAGTCAGAGGATCTTTGCCTGTATGTCTGACTCTAAGCTTTGTTGGCCATTAATGGTGGCCTGACGATAGTGTTATGTCTACTCGACTCTTTGGTTTCTCACTAAGTTTACACTAAGTCTTTAGTTAACATAAACTCGATAACCTAAGTAAATCCATCATTTTCTCTTTTATACCCTTCTTTGTCAACCACCATTATTAATATAGGCTTAATGACATAGGTGCCTTGATCTTCTTGGAAAACATGAAAATCTATGAAATCTTCAAAAATCTCCAATCTTGTACACATTAAATGCATATCTTTGTGCCATCTTTGCCTCATTGAATACTCCTAACAATTTTTTTGATGAAGTGATGTGTAGTTCAAATGGTCACTTCCTACTCCTTGGGTAGACACTAGTTGTCTTGGATGACTTCCTTCTGTGTGTGTATCCTTCGACGTGACCTTTGCCTTTCTTATGGTAACCTAGGTGAAACACCTCACATGTGCATGATTCAACCTCCTCAGTTCCACCTCTTCTCTAGTTGTGCTCATATTTCAAGTGCATTTTTCTTCCTTGATCAATTTCTTGTACAAATCCCTTACACTAGTCCTCTAATGCTTTGCTTTTCTCTTGATGCTCTTGTGCACTTTTAATACGCATGCCTTCATTGTCTACCTTGCACTCAACCATGTTGGGTGTCTTCCCTTCTTGCCTTCGAGTTTATTTGACACCAGATCAATTAATGCACCTCCTTGTGATTTTGGTGCAAAGGTAGTACTAAAGTGGTTCATTCTAGAGCCTCGCACTTTTCATTTTGTGTATATTTCACTCTTAGCTACTTCTACTTGCACCTAATAAGCTTCACACATCTACTACTTAGATGTTTGTTCTCATGCACTTATAGACAACGCAAGTGTTCGACTCATCCAATTGAAATTATACGTGAAGTGTTGACACAAAAGTTATTGTGACCTTTGCGTGTTGCTCACTACCTCTATACACTGTACAAGGGACAAAAGAAATTAAAAAAATGGTTTGGCTTATACCAAACTTTATTTTGGTTAGATCAAATCAAATCAACTATTAACCAAAAAATTAGAGTTTTCATGATGCAAGTGCCAGCCTACTGCCTATATGGCTTCAGTTGGTTGCCATTGAAATTCCCAAGGAGCATTTTGCTAGACAATGTGCACAGCGTACATGTGCCTATTTTTAAGATGTGGTGGATGATGTATGGACCCATCCACTAGATTTATAACTTGCCTTAGTGCTTGAGGTACTTTGAATCATAGAGAAGCACCAATGCTCATTTAGTCAGCTGCTTATGCTTGATGTGCTTATCATGTCACCACTTTTGGTGTGCTTTTAAAACCTACTGACTCCATTTGGCTTGGATGCGCTTCTCATCCAATCACTCCAAGTCTTCCAACCTTGAACTTAAAGATTCTTGGTCATCTAAGTGACTAATTCGTGCAATGCACAAGGAGGGCACCATGAATTTTATGGGTAGAACTACTTCAATGCCAAACACTAGTTGAAATGTTGTAGCCTTATTCAAGTGTTTGTAAATCATGTGGTATGTCCATAATACTGTTGAAACATTATCATCCTAGTCCTTATGATCAATGTCGCATATCTTTTTCAAGCACGTTCTTAGAATTTTATTAAAGGCTTCAACTATGTCATTGGCCTAGAGATGATATGGGGTAGTCTTGTGGTGCACCACCATGTATTCAGTTAGAAGAATGCACACTATTTCATTGATGAAATGAGTGCCCCTGTTTTTAGTTAGACTCAATGGGCACCCAAACCTACTGATGATGTTCTCCCATATAAAACATGCAGTTGTCGCAATTGTGCAGTCTTTGGTCAGTACGGCTTCAACCACTTGGTGAAATAGTCAATGGTCACTAAAATGTATCTAACACTGATGCATCATGTTATGGGAGTGATTGGCCCAATAAAGTCAATGGCTCATTTTTTGAATGGTGCCTGGGTGAGAATGGGAATGAGAGGCATCCCAATGCACTGATATACATCACATGCCTTAGCATACCCCTTGACATCTTAGAATAGGCTTGGCCACTATAAGCTTCACTGTAATACCTTGTGTGTCATTGCATCACCAACGCAATGGCCTTTTATGATCCCTTCATGTGATTCCTAGAGGATGGAGTCCCATTCGTGTTCCAAAACACACCCATGTAGACTTTGTCCCTACTTAGTTTATAGAGCTCTCCTTCAATGAGCTAGAAGGAGGTGGTGTGGACTGCAAGTTCTTTCTTTTCCTTAGTAGACAAGGTCTGGGGCACAAACCCAGACGTTAAGAAAGTGACAATCTCTGCTAGATCTTCAAGAATGTGTTGAAATCTGTACAATTACATGTCTGGCATGTCATCCTCAATGGGTGCCACCATATCACTAGAGTTGATGCAGGACAAATGGTCTGGCCCTAAGTTTTGCTTCCCAAGTTTGATGACTACATAGAACTAAAATTCTTGGAAGATAATAATCCATTTGCATATGCACCTATGTAAAATAGGCATGTTCACGAGGTACTTAAGCACCTCATGATCTGTGAAGAAGATGAATGGGGTTGCTAGCAAGTATTGTCTAAATTTTTACAAAGCATAGACCATTGCTAGTGCCTCACGCTCAATGGTGGTGTAATTCTATTCTTCCTGCATAAATTTTTTACTTGCAAAGGAGATGGGGTGGTCCATCTTGCCCTCACCCGATTGCGTTAATATGGCACCAATGATAGAGCCTAAAGCATCAATGTGGATGTGAAAAAGAATCATCCAGTTAGAAAATTATAGAATTAGTGCACTAGTCAGCTTCAGCTTTAGTGTCTTAAAGGCCTCCTCTTGCAACTCACCCTAGAAGAATGGACCATCCTTGTGCAAGAGCTCCTCTAAAGGCACTGCGATCTTTGCATAGCTCTGAATTAAATTTCTATAGTAGTCGCAATGGCCTAAAAAGGCACGAACGTATTTATACATTGAGGGAGTTTGGAGATGAATTATTATGGAAATTTTTGTTGTATCAACAAGCAACCCATCATTGAAGATGATGTACCTGAGCAATATCCCAAATAAAGTTGTGAAGATGTACTTCTTCATATTTAAGGAGATCTAGAGCTGCTTGCACCTTTCAAATATGTGGTGCAGGTTGTCATAGTGGTTTTTCATAAGACCATACATCATCCAGTCATCAAGATACATTTGAAGGAACTTATGGATAAAGTACTTAAAGGTTGTGATCACCACCTTGGAGAATATGGCTGGTGCATTCTTGAGTTCAAAGGGCATCACATTATAGGCAAAACAACTCCATTCGGTCATAAAGGTTGTTTTGGGCTTATCCTTCTCTTCAATTTGCACCTGATGGTAGCCTGAGAAAACATTAATGAAAGTGTAGATCTCACAGCCTACGACTCCATCTAAGGCCTCATCGGTGAATGGGATCAAGAATGGATCATTAAAGCAAGCGGTATTCAACATCCTATAGTCGATGCCCATATTTCTTGATGTTGATGACCATTGGGCTCACCCACTCAGATTCTTGTACTAGGTAAATGATGTTGGTAGCCAACATTCCATTGATCTTGATCTTTACCTCAGTGTGGAGATTGGGATTCATCTGATATGGGTGCTTCTTAACTGGCCTCGCATCATCCACCAGCCTGATGCTCATTTTCCCAAGGGAAATGTGGGTACCATTCATGTCCTTGTAACAGCATAAAAACAAGTATTCAAATTCTTTTAGTAGGTTTACAATTCATGTCAGCTCTGACTCAGACCAGTAAGTACCTATAGTGGTGATTTTTGGCTCACCTTCTACATTGATGTTCACTTTGGTGGTCTTGAGTGGCTGCGGTAGGGTTTATTTCGCCCCTGATGAAAGTCTTCAACTTGCCTTATCCCCTCTAATGTTTCAATCCAAATATGCATTGGATACTCATCATCTGGGGTGTTGTCGTCCACAAGGTGCACAAGCTTTTGTCTACCTATTAAAGGCTTCCAATTTCTCTTTCCGAGTCTCATCTTCTTCATTGGAATCACTATTGAGCACTGTCTCTTCAAAGAATGTCAAGAGCGCTAGTCATTTCTCCTCGAATAATTCCCTTAGGTGTTATTCTAAGATTGCAGTGTCCTCAAAAACTGCCCTGTGGATAACTTATAACGGCTCAAGTAGCTCTAAGCTTTGCAAAGAAAAGGAAAAAGTGTGCCCAAACCTCTCCTTGAGCATCTCCTAATTCCCCATCTCGTGGTGTGTCTTGTTTACAATGTACCACACTCGTGCCCATGTCTTCAAGGTCTTATAAAATCCATGCACCCACAGGGTTCTCAATGCATTCTCACCATAGACAGTCCACGTTTCTTCGCATAAATACACATGATAATTGGGTCATAATCACTAGCGTAAGAGGGTATGTCTAGATCCTCATTATTCTTGTCAAACCTAGTGTATATTGATGCCTTCACATCCTACCAAGTTGGCAAGTTGGGTCTTTGTAATGCCCATCAATGAGTGGCAGTGCTTTTCAAGGTATGCACTAGTGTACCCATTCAATCTATCTCCTTTGGGATGTAGGATTTAATGTCTTGGACATACTTTTCTATGAGCTAGCTCCCTTCATATTTTGAAAGCACTGCAAGCTTCCCTTTATTGAGTCAGAGTACCCTTTTCTCCATCCTCCAGGCATGGGAGACCCATTTTATTTTGAGTTGCTCAATCCTAACCAACCCTATCTTTATTGGTCTTGGCTCAGCTATACATACTATGCGGCACCTTATAAGCCTCTTCGACCCATTGCTCGTAGGCTATGTCAGTTGTGTCAGAGATTGATTGTCCATCCTCCCATTCAGGCATGCCTTGGTCATTAGGGTTGAGCTTCTCATCACCTTGCATTGTGATGTTATAGATGTGGTTGATCTCATCCTCGAGATCAACACTTTTTATGTATGGGGTCCTTGGTCACTTGAAAGATGAATCACCACTCTTTCCTTATCATTCTCAAAAGTCATATAGTGTTTCTTAAAGTACATGTCAACGTTATTCACATAGCACCAGAGTCTTCCCAAGAGCACAAGATAGTTGTCTTGTTTTGTCAGCTCGATGACCTTGAAGTTGGCTTAGAACTTGGCACCCATGATCTATACGATGTCATCTTTCAAAATCCCAATTGGTTGCACTCGAGTCTTATTAGCCATGAACAACATGTGAGGTGAAGGCCTCAAGGGTGGCCACCCCATCTTTTCTCAGATGTTTTGGTCAAGATATTGACCTCAACGCCCGTATCTACTAATACTTCACAGACTGACCATCTATTGATGGTGGCATATATCAATAGTTCTTGTTCATACTCGATGTTCTGAGTATGCCTAACTTCCCACCTCCACTTCATATGTGGCACTGTAACTTCTATCGCTTGAGATGTAGCCTCTTGTGTTGGTTCTTTTCCTATATGCTTTAGAAGCAAGTCCTTTAGTAGTGGCAACATTCCTTCATTTTATAAGAGGTGCATAATCTTGGTCAACTATTGCACTTTAGCCTCTTGGTGATCTTGATTCCTACATGAAGCAGTGGCCTGTGCCTCTAAATCTATGGCCAACTGAAGCTTGCCCTACAAGTTCTATATCACACTCATGGCCTGTCACAGGGCGTCCTTCTCTCATGTAGGGTCAGGATATAGCACAGCTTTTAGCTTCGATCATGTTACACGCATAGTGTGGCTTGATTCGCCATACTTCAAGCATAGATCTTGGTTCAGCATAGTGGCTAGTTGAGTGGTGAACCCACTCCTACTTATGAATTGTACCTAATATGGATCTTTGTGAGTCTGTTGTGGCTCAGGAGCCCACCTTTCCTCTTTGGACTCGTGCCTAATCATTGCAGCACCTCTGTCTACACCATGTCAACTTTTTGTACAAGTCAAGGCAATCCTCAAAAACATGTAACCCTCGATAATCCCTGTATAATGGATGTGTGAGGTAATCATACTGATAGTGTTCAGTAGACCCACACTTGTAGCACAATAATGGTGGGAATCTACCTCCACCACATCCTCCTCCTTGTCCACACGTGCCTCTCTAGTTTTCATAGCCCATATTGTTCTAGCTATAACCTTCATTGCCTTGACCTACCTAACTACCACCTGATGTCATCACCTACCTCATACCTCTTTCCATGTTCTGGCACATCTCATTGATGAACCTACAATCAATTATTAAGTGTGTATAGGCATCACACATCTTGCAATAAATGGTGGTGTTTACTTGTCTAGTGCACTACAATAGAGAATAGTTTTACGAGTTGTGTAACCCATGACAAACCTCATAGTTGAGAAGTAGGGTGTGAACATTTCTTTGTGGGAAATTATTCTTCTTATGTCCCTCCATCTCACAATCGATGCACCATATCCCATTACAAGTGTCATGTGCTGAACAAGCAGTCAGTTTCTATAGTTGGGAGGTCATTGACATAATTTGCACCTCCATGAATTAGTTAATCCCCATATCGACGCTACTTATCACTTCAGCCTACAGCATGGCTTCAAGCAACCTCAGTGGTCTATGAAGGTCATCATAGACAACACTCTTCTAAATGGTACCAATAAGCCTCCAACAAATCATTGTGCATATTGGGATGGGTAGATGTCATATGGAAGCTTAGATATAAGAGTTTTAAAATGTGCATCATATAGGGGCACGCTCTCGAATAACCCTTGGTTGATTTCTTTGAGCACCGTAATGCTCTGTTGCTCAAACTCGGGGATATCAAACTCTTTCAAGAAGGCTTCCTTTAGCACATTATGGTCAACCATAGCCTAGTTCAGATAAAAATTTTGATACCAAGTATGGGCATGATCTAGCAAGGTGGTCATGAACTGGGTTGCCTTACGCTCGGACTGAGTGATGCCCTGAGCATGCCATTATAACTCACACTTTAGCACATGTTCCATGGCATTTTTAACTCTATGATACTCAGGTAAGTGCATCACCATCTTGTAGTAAATTTATTGAGGGGGTGGCGCTAGGCTCTGAGACGCTTGCCCCCTTGGGTCTAAGTCAAAGGTGGCCATCCCGTGCCTCCACTTATAGGGTTGAGCATCAACCCTAATCGAGTAGGCTAAGTTGTTGAAGTTATCAGTGTAGTACTACTTACTGGCAGTGTTGTGCCACTTCCTGCACGCTATTGTCTAGTTGGCACAGCTGACATTCTCTACACGAGAATGCTTATGCCTATGTTTAATGCTCTTTGGATGGTGCTTGATAGATTCGTCATACCATTGCTCAATTTTTCATAAGGAATTACTTGATCAATCACAAATTCTTGATCCAAATTTTGGACCTTATCAAAGTATATGTTGATAATAGGTTCAGTTACTATTCTTTCTTTTGGTGGAGAATCTAGCACATGAGCTTACGCTTCAGGTTCAAAGGGGGTAAGTGCTTTTGGCACATTCTTGAGAACCACCTCTTGCAGGAACCTACTGCATCTTGCATTGCACTACTAAGTCTAGTCTCTTGCTTTCTCTTCTTTCTCTTCGCACTACTGTAGTTCAAAGGATCTTTCCCAAAGCCCTTCTCGCCCGCTATGGGTCCTCTTGGCACTTCCAGGTTTCAAATCCTCCATCAGCCTGTGCCTTCACTTACTATAATTTATCCTTCGGAGCTCTTGGGTGTCAAGTTTTTATTCATCTTCCATTACACCTTACCTACACTTCCCCCTCTCACCCTCTGTAGTAGCTCATACATGCAAGGACTTTAGCCTTCCATTCTTATAGTTTCTATACCATAATCCACCAAAAGCTTCTTCAATTTGGTATCGAGCCCTCTTATGAATGTATCCCTTAGTTCGCAAAGAAACTCATACTCTTCTTCTGGGTACGAGAAGGTCGACACTATGAACTCCAACACGTAGTTGTTCAATGCACCACTCCACCACTTGTCCACAACGTGCATCCAAGCTCTCTAGCCTCTTTACGTGCTCTACAATCCATTCGAGGCATTGTATCTAGCTTCACCTCCTAATAGTAGTATAAGCGACCAACCATTGGTACACATGCTCAGGTAGCTCACAAAAGAACAATTCATATAGGGCATCATACAAATTGGCTTATACCCATTTTCTTGACTTATGCCATTTGCATGTAGGATGGCTCTACACAAAACTATTTTCCACTTGATCTAGCTAGTGCTTGATGTTCTTGAGTGATAGTCAGAGTATCACTTTGTTTCACCATTTTAGCTAAAAAACTCAACACGATTTCTGGCACTAGAACCAAAATGTTGTAGAAAAGTTCACTCTATTGGTTTCTATTTTTGGTCATGCACTTAGATATCAAGCCAAGTCAGTTATAGAATTGGTGGAGCTAGGTGCAAGGTTAGTAAGGTCTGACACACAACATTTAATCATGCTATGATGCTGGTATCAGTTTCACACAAGGCACAATCCTTATGCACTCACCTAAAGCACAATAGCGAAGGGACCGGGCCCATGTTGGGATAGTTGCATCATGGCACAACTTTGGGTTCAAAGGAGTTGTCATTAGCCATAGGAGTTCAGGTGGTCATATGGTGTTAGGTTCTTCAAGGGAGTTCAATCAGTACAAGTCTTATTAATGACCCAAGTCTTAAGGTGCAAGTCCATACTTGGAGGGGTTGGGCTTTAAGGGGCACAAGCTATGGGATTAGCCAGTGGAGTCATTCAAATACTTATGCAAATCTTAGGCATGGCTTGGCTCAAGGATTCATTTTTAGGGTGCATTCTAGTCACAAGTCTTGGAACCCTAGTACAATCTAGGTCCACCACTTATTCATTGTATAGGTGATCTGAGGTCGTTAAATGACCTGAGGATGCCATTAGTGACCAAGGTTGAACCTCCATATTCTAATCTATTATGTAAAACTACATAAAGAATAAAGGAAACTAACTTATAAGCATACCATCATGTAGATCATAAAACATAGATTATACTTCATATTATTTCAATTCTATTCTTCATTAACTTGTAATTTATCTACAAAGTTCAATATAATAACAGAGTGTATGCTCTTCCTAACTTTATTCATGTCCAGCGGCTCTCGTGTGAGTTTGGGCTATACATTCTAATCTCTAATCTACTTTATGCATACTAAGAAACACTACTAGTTCACTCTTTATTTCACTAGAGCTCCCTACACTTAATCATGACCTTTTACTCTTCAACTGCAAGCTTTCTTTTATAGGCAAATGGTCATCTCCTGCCAGGTCAGATGGGCGTGTGTCGAGTACTGAGATATTGCTAATATGTTAACTCCACTACGATATCTAGGTTGGACGAACACATGTCGTACGTTGATCTATTGTTGAGGGGTCACTATCTCACCTGCCCCACTCTCCAACATCCATGATTTTCGAGCTTCCACATCCAAGTCTTAGTAGGGATGTCTTTAAGTAATTTGGCATTATGCAACTACCCATCAACTAGTATGGAATCCATGAGGACTTCTCCAATTAGCACCAAAATATACAAAAAGGGGAATGACTACTCCAAAGATCACCTCGTGACAAGATTTATCTAGTTGGCATGGTCCATGTACTTGCTCCAAAAGGGGGCCCAACAATAAGAATCAGATAAAAATAATCATTTGGGCTCAAAATGTGATTAGATAGGAATGTCAAAAATAAGACATCCTAGAGTATGATGTTATAGTCCAGGTATGGTGCTCTTATCCTACAGGCTCAGGACTTGGAGGGATAGAATTGCCCTGGGAAATAGAGCCTGGTTGAGCGAGAATGAAGATTTAGAAATCTACAGACGACCGGTAATGAGCAAAAAGATGTTTAGAAGGGTCATAAAAGCATGCAAAAAGGAGCTATGGCTAGGACGTCACAAACCACACTCAAACTGCCAATTTGAACATTTTATATGACATGTTGCCCCTCTTTATTTTAGTGATGCAGCAAAGTGAAATACTAGGATAAAGAAAAAATAGAAAGTGTAATTAAACTTACCTACAAGGGTGAAGTCTATGAAACTGTATGATGTTGAGTGTGCATACAGAAAACACATCGTGAAGTGTAAATCTGCAAGAAAACAACAAAGAGTAGATCAGTTCTTACTAGATGCGTTATATCTAAAATAAGAACGTATAAAATTTGGGTAAGAGAGAGAGGAAGAGAAAAGAATGAATACACCTCATCGAGTACCTGAACCAATATAAAACTTATGCTATTGAGTGATATTGAGTGATGTTGAATAATGTTGGATATGTGCTAAACCAAAAGTAATATCACAAACAGAGCTAAGTGCTCAACTCTTTGAGAGTGGCTCAAGAATGCAAAAGTTGATTTTTTAGCTCCATCACCTACTATGTGAAGCTATGTGATCATGTATGTGTTAATCGATGTTTGGACTGTGTGTCCAATCCCTCTGAGTAGGTGGCTCAAGAATAGAAAGCTAGTTAGACCTTTGGGTCCATCATTACCCACTAAATGAAGTTATAAACTGATATCAGTATGACTATGTGTCATATGAGATGGATCATATAGCCCATGAATACCCTACAATCTTAACAATGTAATGTGGATAATCGAATGTGTATTAGAAACTAGGCCAATATTGGTCACTTTGAGAGGTGGAGATAAGGCTTGTATGAAAGCCACTTCGAAACTGAGAACTAGACTTATGTAGAAGCCACTCGAGAATGATGTCAACCACCTACAAATAGAATAAAGCATGCAACTACTGAGAATACCTAGGTAATGTACTGAACTGAAAAGAAAAGAAGGTCAATGTGCCATGTACATTACCACCAATCACTAGTGTTTGTAACATGGATTTTGATCTAGAAGTTATACCAACTGTTCAATCTGAAACTAGAAGTGAAAGCCATCATGCCACATATGATGCCCCCTATATTTGGATTCTCTAAGAAAAATTATACTGAAACTATTGATTCTGAATTGAATTATAGCTAACAAAACTATAATTAATCTTACTTTTCTGTCTATTTCTGAAAATTTTGGGTTTTTTGTTGTTTGGATAAGAGCATCAAAAATAGGACACCTTGAGGTTTGGTGCTATTGTCCAGGTCTGACACTCTTATCTTTTGTTGCTTCTGATCATTGTTCTATAATAATCACTATTTTTCTAGTTTGTTTTTTTTGGTTTGATCTCTGATTATTGTTTTGAGTGTTTTAAAAATTAATTTTTGACTGATAGAGGGCTATGATCTTTATGACAAAACTCCTGATTATTTCCCCCTTTTATGAGGGT
Source organism: Torreya grandis (assembly GCA_037957365.1). Taxonomy (NCBI): domain Eukaryota; kingdom Viridiplantae; phylum Streptophyta; class Pinopsida; order Cupressales; family Taxaceae; genus Torreya; species Torreya grandis. The sequence goes on along the minus strand of JARHVA010000133.1, from coordinate 4,633,220 downwards.
AGAAATGAAGACTCTGCAATGACTACCCTTAGAATAAAGAGCTCTGCAAGTGTGTTATGCTACAAAATACATGATATAGGAATTATAATCAAAAAAGATGTCTCAAAATATAGTATAATTTGTATTAAAGATTTTTTAGATCAATAGGGATATGCTTAGAGAGATATAACAATGTAATAGTATGTGAAATATATTAAATTGAAACTAAAAATGTTAGTTTCTAGTTGTTAGTTGTTAAGAATGGATGGAACATGATGTCCATCATGACATCCAAAAAAATAAGAAAATGCATAATGTGGATCATGGTATTACAAACAATGAGAAACAAACAAGCAATAAGAACACAAGTCAAGAAGTAAGAAGCATACAAGAGTGAACAAGGGGCCAATTAAACAAGAGACATGGGCACATATCACTCAAAATAAAAAACAAGTATACAAGGCATGTTCAAATACCCACATACACATACAATTGAGAACATGTAAGGTTGGCACTAGGGCCACAAGCACATAGAAAAGTACAAGTAAAAAATATTGACAAATGTCCTAAGACATACACAAGAATAGAAGTAAAAGACATTGGCAAATGTCCTAAGGCACACACAAGAGATAAAACAAGTACTGAGAAAATACAATCAAATCTAGTTACGCAAAGTAGGAAAAGAAGGCATGTAAATGCTACAAATATAATCGCATCTAAATAATTAAAGCAAGAAATGAAAGTATGCAAGACATGGAGTATAAGACTAAGTAGATGCTGAAAAATATGTGTTATATATTAAGTGTTGATAGCATAATTTGTGTAAGCTAATAAGTAATGTATATCAATATGATAACTATACTCTGTGGTATAGAAATGACATAATCTGGATGGTGTAGTTATGTAGAAGATGCCATTGTCATTGTATATTTCGAATATAAAAATAGGATTCCCTCTCAATGGGTATAATGAAGCAATCAAGGATCTAGGTGTCACTGCACACACTCAAGAAAAATCAATTGAAACATGGTAATGTAGATAAATCAACATACAATAGCATAGAATAACAAAATATAAATCTAGCATGTTAGTAGAAATGTAAAGCATGGATAATGCATACAATTAAAATATTTTTGGTGTTTTTGATTTATTTGAATGTTTTTAATTTTTTGACATATTTGAATGTTTTTGGTATTTTGAATTTTTATATTGTTTTTGGATTTTTGGATATAAGCTATGTACTATCAATCATAAGAAAACCATGTACAATAAAGTTGAAAGATACTATGTATAAGAAATTAAAAAGAAGCTATGTACAAGAAATCTAAAAAATTATGTAAAAATAAGTTATGAGAAACGATACTAATCAATGAATCTCATGAGAGACTCCCTATCATGGTGCCATGTATCAAGGAGAGGGATCGTGCATGATCATGAAGCACAATGGAAGGACTAAGACTATGACTCTGAAACCTATGTATGTTGTAAGTGTTATGAAATATCTATAGTGAAAACTAACTCTGAGGTCCCCCTATAACTCTGAGATATGGATACAACTATAGGTTTCTTAGGGACCCATATAATAGTAGAAGAATCTCTCTGAACATGTGCTCTATGTGTAGAGGCATGAGACATCAATGAGACTGCCCTGGGTGTGAACACTATAGCTAAAAACTATCTAAAGTTTTGAAATTGTGGTTGCTCTAAAAGAGGCCTGCATGGAAGTGTATAAACTCTTTGTGCTGATAAAGAAAGCCTCGACTATGGCTAAATCTAGAGTGGAGAAAAATTGTAACTGGTAGAGATGCTGAAACTTATAACTGTAGAGTAGTAGATGGCTATAAAATGGGGAGTGGTAACTCATATGAAACTCCAACTATAATATCCTAATTAGCGCGAATGTATTTCATGCATCTATGAACTGTAAAAGATACTGCACAAAGTTTCTAAATCCATAGTTGACCAAATAACATATCAAAAACTCATGCACTGTGAACAATAGTAAATGGTGTGACCACATGTGTTGGACCAACCTATAAAGGAAGTACAATCACTTAATGAACTCTATATGTGCCCACTGAATCCATTGATAACTGTGTTCGTCGAGGTAATTACCTGCTCTGAATATCTTAAATGCTATAGTATTGTCATAATGCACATGTTCACATTGGATCCATTATCTATGAGAACACTATGAATAGGATGATGATTAATGTAAGCTCTAATAAAGAGTGCATGGTAATTTGAATCATCCTCAACTATCCCCTATTCTAAAAATGAGATGCAAGGTCTAGCTAAAACTCTGAAATTATACACACCAATCATGTTACTCAAAGGAGATGCAAGGTCTAGCTAAAACTTTGAAATTATACACACCGATCATGTTGCTCAAAGGATATGACTCAACTAAAGGTGTTTGATATGTAGTTGGTGGAGGGTGTGCATAATGTTTATGATGAACCCCTGATGTATCCCCTATTTTCTATTTAGAATGTTGTGGGAAGGATCCAAGAAAATTTTCAGAGCCTTGTCTTGTGTTTGCTTTGCTTAAGGAGGCTCAACTGGAGTACCAAAATCAATAAAATTGCCATCTATCAAATCTTGTATCTTGTATTTCAAACTAATGCATCTATTCGTTATGTGTCTTGGTGCCCTATGAAAATTATAAAATACATTCTGATCATATCCTTGTGGAAAAGGCTTTGTTGGATCAACTTCTCGAATAAGAGGGTGAGTTATGATATTACATTCTAATAGTTGTTGTAAGACTTTGGCTGAAGATACTGGTAGATTGGTAAAAGTTTCTCGAGGAGGTGCTAATAAAACCACTCACTGAGAGGGCTCTGAAACTCAACTGTAGATTGATTTTGATTTTTGTTGTCATTAACTTTTAATTTGTATGACACTTTACTATTAATTTTATTTTTTGTTTCTAATATGTTTGTGTACTTAAGTTTGACCATTAAAATTAATTTGACTTCATTTTTTGTGTATGACATAAATCAGTGAAGAAAGAGAATCTTTTGAACATTATTGACTCATATAAAACTGACCAAAAACTCTGTTTGAAGAGATTTTGTAACTCTTGATCAACTATGGTGCTAGTCATTTTAGCCAAAATAGTCTTATATCTAATAACATAATCTATAAGATGTTTATTTGATCTTTGTTTCTTTTTTGCAACTTGGGCATAAAAAACCTTGTCATTTATGTTAATGTTGAAATGAGTTAAGAACATGTTAGCTAAAAGATTGAATGCATTGATCAACTAATTCAGTAGACTATAGAACCATTGTAGAGCATAATCATTTAGACTCTGTGGAAATAGCTTGGTTAGTAACTAGTCATTTGGCACATAGTCCAAGCATGCTACATGAAAATCTCTCAAGTGTCTCTAGATCACCCTTGCCATCGTATAGAGTGAGCTTGGGTTGGACAAAAGTTGGTGGCAAGGGTGTAGAAGCAATATGATGTGCCAATGGTATATGAATTAGAGCAAAAGAATCCAATGCCTATGTTGGTCTAGAGGCACCTTGCTCAAAATGTAGCACCTTGGATTGAAGAGATTTTATCTCTTGCACAAGGACAGCCACATCGGGAGATAAAGATGTACTAGTCATGATTGGTGGTGCCTCATAAGAAGGTTGGGTTGCTATAGGGGGTTATTGAGACATATTTGCCTTCATAATATCATCTACAACTGATTGCTTTATGGTTTGAAGAGATTGATCATTGCTCACTTTTTGTTGTTCTTGTAGTATTTTAAGCATGTCATCTTGCATATAAAGATGTTTTGTTAAAAGGTCTTGAAGTTCCCTCTTATGAATTTCATCAAAACTGGTATATTGGACCATTGTTAAAATAGAAAAATAAATTGAAAATGGGTTGAATTTTTTGCAATAAGTTGTAATAAGAAAAATACGATCGAAGGAAAGTACTGAATAAAAGAAATGTAAAGTCTTAAAAATAGAAAATTAGAATATGCATGAAAAGGATATGAAACTCACAAACATGTAAGGTGATACCTCAAAAGCATGGAACCAAGTATAGCCCACCTAGAGTTTGAAAGAAAATATTATTTTTAAATTATTAAGATAAATTTAAAAATTTAAATGAAAATTTTGATTTAAATATGTAAAAAAAATCAAAAAAATACTAGAAAGATACCATGACTTAGTATAGGCAACTAAGGTTTAAAGAAAATTATTTTTAAAATTACTAAAGTAAATTTAAAAAATTAAATGAAAATTCTAATTTAAATATGCAGAAAAAATCATAAAAATACTGAGAAAATATCAGGTCCTAGTATAGGCAATTAGGGTTTGAATAAAATTATTTTTAAAATTACTAAGGTAAATTTTAAAAATAAAATGTGAATTTCTAATTTAAATATGCAAAAAAAATTATAAAAACATTAAAAAAATAACAAAGAATTTACTTTAGGGTTTCTAAGGTTTTAATGCATAAACGAAGTAAGTCGAGTTCACCAAATGATTTAACTTTTTTGAGAATATTAGAATTTTATTTCTATTTTAGTTAAGGGTTTGGGTCAATAAATTAGTAAATAATATTGTAATAATTACAATCTTGATTTGTATATTTTATTTATCTTTTATACCTTTCTAAAAATAGTAATAAATTAAGAGAAATATAACTTAGCTTAAAACATGATGAAATCGATGTTGCAGGGTTTGAAACTAGTTATGCAGAACTGGGACAATGTCGCAAATTAGAATCTAGGTTTTGTCTCGTGAAAGGACAGGACCATCGAAAATAAAACACCCTAAGGTCCGATATTATTTTCTTCTTTCGACGTTGTTTTCCAAACTGCTCATAAAAATCTAATTTTTTTGAGTTCTTTTCGTTTTTCTTGTGTGAACCTGCCTATGAAATCTTGAGTCTTGAATGTCAACAGAGCTCTTTATAGAGTTGATTCAATTTTGAAACCCTAGACCTTCATTATGTTTAATAAAACTTGAGAAAGAGGGGGCATTAGTGTGTGTAATATATATTGAGCGTGTATCCACACCTCTTATGTGGCCACACTACCTACATACCAATACTCCGAAGAGGTATCAAGCCATATGTAGTTCTCTCACTTGATGTGCTTCATGCAATAGTGTAATGTGGATGCAAAAATACCAAATTAAGTGTGCTTGAAGTGGCTAGGGACTGATGTGAAAGTTTGAAGATATTTGTAGCTATGTTAGATGACTGTATGCAGAGAATAAAAAAGTTTTCCTTAGTGGTTTGTTTGTATTCTTACTTGCTTTGTAAGATTTGTCATCTCCCTTTGTAAATGACTTTTGGATGGACTTTTATAGAGAATTATTGATCATGGATTAGATGTGATTAGATAGGAGCACAAAAAATGGGACACCCTAAGGTCTGGCACTATAGTCCAGGTATGGCACACCTGTAATAGGAAGAATACGATCGAAAAAAAGCACTGAATAAAGGAAATGTAAAGTCTTAAAAATAGCAAACTATAATATGCATGAAAAAGATACAAAGCTCACAAACATGTAAGGTGATCCTCAAAAGCATGGGACCTAGTATAGGCCACCTGAAATTATTTTTTTTAAATTACAAAGATAGATTTAAAAAATTTAATAGAAATTTTGATTTAAATATATAGGAAAAAATCAAAAAAATACTGGAAAAATACCAAGACTTAGTATAGACAACTAGAGTTTAAAGAAAATTATTTTTAAAATTACTATGGTAAATTTAAAAAATTAAATGAAAATTATAATTTAAATATGCAGAAAAAAAATCTGAAAAATACTAAAAAAATATCAGGGCCTAGTATAGGCAATTAGGGTTTGAAGAAAATTATTTTTAAAATTAAGATAAATTTTAAAAATAAAATGTGAATTTCTTATTTAAATATGCAGAAAAATATTGAAAAAATCAGCAAGAAATTTACCTTAGGTTTTCTATGGTTTTAATGTGCAAACGAAGTAAGTCAAGTTCACCAAATGATTTAACTTTTTTAAGAATATTGGAGTTTTATTCTTTTTTAGTTGAGGGTCTAGATTAATAAATTAGTAAATAATATTATAATAATTTTAATCTTGATTTGTATATTTTATTTATCTTTTATACCTTTCTAAAAATAGCAATAAATTAAGAGAAATATAACTTAGCTTAAAACATGATGAAATCGTTGTTGCAGGGTTTGAAATTAGTTGTGCAGGACTGGGACAATGTCGCAAATCAAAATATAGCTTTTGTCTTATGAAGGACAGGACCATCAAAAACAAAACACCTTAAGGTCCGACATTATTTTCTTCTTTCGACATTATTATCCAAACTACTCATAGAAACTTGATTTTTTTAAGTTCTTTTCATTGTTCTTGTGTGAGCCTGCCTATGAAATCTTGAGTCTTGAATGTCGACGGAACTCCTTATAGAGTTGATTCAATCTTGAAACTCTAGACCTTCATTATGTTTGATAAAACTTGAGAAAGAGGGGGCGTCAGTGTGTGTAAGATACACTGAACGTGTATCCACACCTCTTGTGTGGCCACACTACCTACATACCAATACTTCGAAAAGGTATCAAGCCATATGTAGTTCTCTCACTTGATGTGCTTTATGTAATAGTGTAATGCAGATGCAAAAATACCAAATTAAGTGTGTTTGAGGTGAATCAGGATTGATGTGAAAGTTTGAAGGTGTTTGTATCTATGTTAGATGACTGTATGCAGAGAATAAAAAAGTTTTCCTTAGTGGTTTGTTTGTATTCTTACTTGCTTTGTAAGATTTGTCATCTCCCTTTGTAAATAACCTTTGGATGGACTTTTATAGGGAATTATTGATCATAGGTTAGATGTGATTGGATAGGAGCACCAAAAATGGGACACCCTAAGGTCTATCACTATAGTCTAAGTATGGCACTCCTGTAATAGAAAAATATGATCAAAGAAAAGTACTGAATAAAGGAAATGTAAAGTCTTAAAAATAACAAACTAGAATATGCATGAAAAGGATACGAAGCTCACAAACATGTAAGGTGATACCTTAAAAGCATGGGACTTAGTATAGGCCACCTAGAATCTGAAAGAATTTTTTTTTAAATTACTAAGAAAAATTTTAAATTTTAAATAAAAAATTTCATTTAAATATGTAGGAAAAAATAAAAAAATATTGAAAAAATACTAGGACTTAGTATAGGCAACTAGAGTTTAAATAAAATTATTTTTAAAATTACTAAGGTAAATTTAAAAAAATAAATGAAAAGTCTAATTTAAATATACAGAAAAAAATTAGAAAAATATCGGGATCTAGTATAGGCAACTAGGGTTTAAATGAAATTATTTTTAAAATTACTACGGTAAATTTTAAAAATAAAATGTGAATCTCTGATTTAAATATGCAGAAAAAATTTAAAAATATATTAAAAAAATCAACAAAAAAATTACCTTAAGGTTTCTATGATTTTTATGTGCAAACGAAGTAAGTCGAGATCACCAAATGATTTAACTTTTTAAAGAATATTATAGTTTTATTTTTATTTTAGTTAAAGGTCTGGATTAATAAATTAGTAAATATTATTACAATAATTACAATCTTAATTTGTATATTTTATTTATCTTTTATACCTTTCTAAATATAGCAATAAATTAAGAGAAATATAACTTAGCTTAAAACATGATAAAATTATTGTTGAAGGGTTTGAAACTAGTTGTGCAGGACTGGGAGAGTGTCGTAAATCAGAATCTAGTTTTTGTCTTATGAACATCGAAAACAAAACACCCTAAGGTCTGACATTACTTTCTTCTTTTGACGTTTTCCAAACTGCTCATAGAAACATGATTTTTTGGGGTTGTTTTCGTTGTTCTTCTGTGAACCTGCTTATGAACTTTTGAGTTTTGAATGTCAACAAACTCTTTATAGAGTTGATTCAATCTTGAAACCCTAGACCTTCATTATGTTTAATAAAACTTGAAAAAGAGGGGACGTTAGTGTGTGTAAGATACAATGAACGTGTATCCACACCTCTTGTGTGGCCACATTACCTACATACCAATACTCCGAAGAGGTATCAAGCCATATGTAGTTCTCTCACTTGATGTGTTTTATGCAATAGTATAATGCGGATGCCAAATTGCCAAATTAAGTGTGTTTGACGTGGTTAGGGATTGATGTGAAAGTTTAAAGGTGTTTGTAGCTATGTTAGATGACTATATGCAGAGAACAGAAAAAAAATCTGTTGGAGATCAACCAACAATGGATTACACTTGTGAAAGCAATAAACGCGAAAATAAATCGGATAGATAAGCAACTGGAATGATAAATAGCACAGAACAAGATATACAAGAAAACACCCTGAAAACTTGTATTAAAACTCTTTACAATAGGAATACAATTGAAGAAACTTCGTTCTTCCACACCTCTCTCAGATGCACACAAGATCTCTCACTAGATCTCTATTCCTCAAGAGCTCTCTCTCAAGTACACTCAAATCCAACAACCTGGATTGATGCAACTCAGTACTGTCCTTCAAACATTCACAATGTTCTACTCATACTATTCAACTCAATAGCTAAGAAGATCTTTCCTACATATAGAAATAGGAAACTTGAGCATGCTCTTACAACAAACAGTTAAGCCACTTCAACAAGGGCTCTAAAAATAATATTGCTAATAATAGAGACGCGAGCTTGAGTCTACAACTCAAACTCATCATGCAAACACTCGCTTCTGTCCTCGAAAATCGCTTTCTGGACACACAGATAACCGACGTCGGTTCCTGCCTGTTCGCCTGTGACCGTCGCCGGCCGACCCACTGCCGACGTCGGCGCCTCTGTAACTGCAACTGACCGACGTCGATCGCTTTTGACCGACGCCGGTGTCTGTGTAGACCCGAACCTGTTTAGTATGCTCCTTGGTGAAGCTTTTAGCTCCACACACCCTAACAATCTCCCACTTGGAGATAAACCAGCTGCACCAGTACCTGTACAGCAATATCTTCTAGCTCCTCCATCTTCAACTCAATCATGAAGACCAATAGAAGTTGAATGAAGATTCAACTTCTCCTTAGTAACCGGCTTTGTTAGCATATCAGCAGGATTCTTGTCTGTATGTATTTTCTCCAGCTTCAACTCACCATCTTCCAATACCTGTCGTATGAAGTGGTACCTTAGCTGTATGTGCTTGGTTCTTGAGTGAAAAGCTGAGTTCTTAACCAAATGGATTGCACTCTGACTGTCACTATACAATCTGCAACTCCCATGCTCCCTTCCAAGCTCTTCCATGAACCGTGTCATCCATATCATCTCCTTGCTAGCTTCTGTGGCTGCAATATACTCTGCTTCTGTAGTTGACAAGGCTAAAACTTTTTGCAACTTAGATATCCAGCTAACTGCCGTTCCACCTACAGTAAAAACATAACCTGTGGTACTCCTCCTGCCATCCAAATCACCTGCCATATCTGAATCTACATAACCATGTAGAGAAGTATCTGAACCTCCATAGCACAAGTGTCTACTGCTGGTTCCTCTCAGATATCTAAGGATCCATTGAACTGCTTTCCAATGTTCCTTTCCTGGATTGGCCATATACTTGCTTACTACTCCCACTGCTTGGGCAATATCCGGTCTAGTACACACCATTGCATACATCAAACTTCCTACTACGGAAGAATATGGAATCTTACTCATGTACTCTACCTCATCATGTGAATTAGGACATTGTTTTTTACTCAACTTAAAATGTCCAGCCAAAGGTGTGCTTACCGGTTTAGCATCTTGCATATTGAACCGTTTCAACACCTTGTCCACATAATCTTCTTGAGACAATATCAACCTGTGATTTTTTCTGTCCTTCTTAATGCTCATGCCAAGGATCTTCTTAGCTGCTCCCAAATCCTTCATAGCAAACGTTTGAGCTAATTTCACATTAAGCTCAGAGATATCCTGCATATGAGATCCTGCAACCAGCATATCATCTACATACAACAATAGAATAATATATCTACCGTTATCAAATCTCTTAAAATATACACAATGGTCAAATTGACATCTACTGTAGCCATGCTCAGTCATAAACCTGTCAAATTTCAAATACCATTGCCTAGGAGCTTGCTTGAGGCCATACAAGCTTTTTTTCAACCTGCACACTAACTTCTCCTTACCCTTGACCTCAAATCCTTCTGGCTGTTCCATGTATATTTCCTCATCCAAATCTCCATGAAAAAACGTTGTTTTAACATCTAGCTGCTCAAGATGCAAATCCTCAAAAGCAACCAAAGACAATACAACCCTTATAGAAGTCATCTTAACAACAGGAGAAAAAATCTCACCAAAGTCGATACCTGATTTTTGTGCAAATCCTTTCACTACCAATCTGGGCTTATATCTCATCTGTCCATCCTCACCTTCCTTCAACCTGTATGTCCATATGTTCTTCAGTGTTCTCTTACCAGCTGGCAACTCAACCAAATCCCATGTTTGGTTCTCTCTTAAGGACTCCATCTCCTCAACCATGCCACGCTCCCACTTACTCCTGGACTCCCCCTGTAATGCTTCTTCAAAACTCTCTGGTTCTCCACCATCGGTTAGCAATAAATAATATAAGGAAAGAGAATATCTAATTGGAGGCTTACTTACCCTTTCAGACCTCCTGATGGATGTCTTGGACTCGTTCTCAACACGCTATCCACCCGAATTTTCTGACAGTGACCGACCTCGGCTACCTGTAGACCTGTTACTGGGCGACGCCGGTGCCTGGTCTGTCGACGTCGGTCTCTGTACGATCGACATCGGTTTCTGTACTGCCGACGCCGGTTCCTAACCTGCCGATGCCGGTTCCTAACCTGCCGACGTCGGTCTCTGTGTTTTCCTGTAAGTGATTATTTCTTTTTTCCGCGAGCTCATTTTGGACCATAACTTCGTCCAATTCACCATTGCTCTGCCCAGATTGATCCAGCTTCCTTATCTGATCACTGTACATCACTCTTTCATTGAAAACAATATCACGGCTCCTAATTACCTTGTTAGTTCCTAGATTCCAAAATCTAAAACCAAAATCATCTGAGCCATAGCCAATAAAAGTGCACCTCATAGACTTAGCATCAAGCTTCTTTCTATTTTCCTTATCTATGTGCACAAAGGCTTCACAACCAAAAACTTTGAGATATGAGAGATCTACCTTTTTACCTGTCCATGCCTCTTCTGGAATTCCACCATCTAGAGTTGTAGAGGGTCCTCTGTTAATCAGATACACTGCGGTGTCAACTGCTTCTGCCCAAAACTCTAAAGGCAACCCTGCATGCAATCTCATACATCTTGCACGCTCCATGATAGTTCTGTTCATCTTTTCAGCAATACCATTTTGCTGAGGTGTTCTTGGAACCGTCTTTTGCCTACGAATTCCGTGAGTGTAACAATACCAGTTAAACTTAAGACTGCAGAACTCACCGCCATTATCAGATCTCAAGCACTTTAATCTTCTGTCTGTTTCATTCTCAACCATAGCTTTCCAAATCTTAAAAGTCTCAAAAACATCAGATTTCTTTTTAATACAGTAGATCCATACCTTCCTTGTAGCATCATCTATGAATGTAACATAGTACCGTGATCCTCCAATAGAGGCTACCTGAGTCGGTCCCCACACGTCTGTGTGAACAAGCTGCAACTTCTGCCTTTTCTTAGTAAACCTAGTTTTGAGAAAACTAACCCTTTTCTGTTTTCCAAATACACAATGCTCACAAAATTCTAGATCCATACTTTTCAAATCTGAAAGCATACCTTTAGACTTAAGAATTGACATCCCCTTCTCACTCATGTGGCCAAGCCTTGAGTGCCACAATTTAGCATCCACATCTGAAGTAGATAAAACAGAAAGAGATTTGTTAGTAACACAATTACACAAATAGAGAGTACCTTCTCTCTTATCTCTGGCCATAACAAGTGCACCCTTGGTCACCTTCCAAGAATCTGCTGTGAGAGTTACTGTACAACCCTCATCCCCTAGCTTACCTGCAAAAATCAAATTTCTCTTCAAACTAAGAACATGCATTACATCTCTCAACACCCATGTGTTGTCATTCTGCATCTTCAGCTGCACTTTACCTTTGCCAATAATCTTACAAGGCTCATCATCCCCTAAGTACACTATTCCAAAATCTCCATGGATATAGTCACTGAAATATTCTCTGTTAGGGGTAGCATGGAAAGATGCACCAGAATCTAATACCCAAGATTCTATATTATCATGCAAAGAGAAAATAAGAGCATCCTGTGCAATACCTGCAACCTTTGTCTCTTCCTTTCCTTCGTGCTGATTCTCCTCCTTAGGCTTTGACCAGCAATCTCTGCTTATGTGCCCCAACTTTCCACAGTTCCAACATTGTGGCCTTCTACCATTCCTGGATTTGGATCTGCCTCTTCCCTTAGACTTAGATCTTGATCTCCTCTTGCTCTTTTCTTTTTGCCTTCCCCTGCTCTCGAGATTTAAAGCGTTCCTAGATGTCTCTTCTGTGCTTTTCCTGCGAATTTCTTCATTCAAAATAACACTAACAACATCCTCTACTTTCAAAATATTCGAAGCAGATGCAGTATTAGAAACTGCCATTACCAAGCCATGCCAGCTTTCAAGCAAAGAACATAATATTAAAAGAGCTTTTATTTCATCTTCAAATACAATATTGACTGAACTTAATTGGTTAACAATACCATGGAAATCATTCAGGTGATTAGAAACAGATCCACCTTCTTGCATATGCAAATTAAATAACTACTTCATAAGATATACCTTATTTGAAGCGGAGGGTTTTTCATACAAATTTGCTAACGTAGTCATTAACTCTATCGTAGTTTTACCCTGTGACAAATTAGATATCATAGTGGAGGCAAGACTCAGTGTTATAGACCCAAGAGTCTTTCTGTCAAGAACTTCTCATTCTTCATCCTCCATGTCCTTGGGCTTCTTTGCTATCCCACCTAACGGTAAGTAAAGATCTTTATGATACAGATAGTCCTTTATCTGCATTCTCCAATGTTGATAGTTCTTGCCATTAAACTTTTCCATTCTCAACTTACTTTCTTCTGCCATTATTTCTCCCACTCAAACAGAAATCCCTACAAAAACCCTTGTGAGCAACCTGTAATCCAAACACACTACACAGATCTGAACCACCTGTTAATGAACCTGAGCTCTGATACCACTTGTTGGGGATCAACCAACAATGGATTACACTTGTGAAAGCAATAAATGCAGAAATAAATCAGATAGATAAACAACTGGAATGATAAATAGCATAGAACAAGATATACAAGAAAACACCCTGAAAACTTGTATTAAAACTCTTTACAATAGGAATACAATTGAAGAAACTTCGTTCTTCCACACCTCTCTCAGATGCACACAAGATCTCTATTCCTCAAGAGCTCTCTCTCAAGTACACTCAAATCCAACAACCTGGATTGATGCAACTCAGTACTGTCCTTCAAACATTCACAATGTTCTACTCATACTATTCAACTCAATAGCTAAGAAGATCTTTCCTACATATAGAAATAGGAAACTTGAGCATGCTCTTACAACAAACAATTAAGCCACTTCAACAAGGGCTCTAAAAATAATATTGCTAATAATAGAGATGCGAGTTTGAGTCTACAACTCAAACTCATCATGCAAACACTCGCTTCTGTCCTCGAAAATCGCTTTCTGGACACACAGATAACCGACGTCAGTTACTGCCTGTTCGCCTGTGACCGTCGCCAGCCGACCCACTACCGACGTCGGCGCCTCTGTAACTGCAACTGACCGACGTCGGTCGCTTTTGACCGACGCCGGTGTCTGTGTAGACCCGAACCTGTTTAGTATGCTCCTTGGTGAAGCTTTTAGCTCCACACACCCTAACAAAATCTTAGTGGTTTGTTTGTATTCTTATTTGCTTTGTAAGATTTGTCACCTCCCTTTGTAAATGACCTTTGGATGGACTTTTATAGTTAATTATTGATCATGGGTTAGATGTGATTGGATAGGATCACCAAAAATGGGACACCCTAAGGTCTAGAACTATAGTCTAGGTATGGCACTCATGTTCTACATGGTTGAGATCTGAGGGGATAGAATTAGCCTGGTAAATAGAGCTTGAATGAGATGGAATGAAGGTTCAGAAGTCTATGGATAACCAGTAATGAGCAAAAATGTGTCTAAAAGGGTCATAATAACATGCAAAGAGAAGTTATGACTAGGATGTCATAAACCACACTCAAAGTGTCAATTTGGACATTTTATATGACTACAGTTACAAAAACAACTAGGGTTCTTCCTATATACTTGAAGGTATGTGGAATCACAAATATGTATAGAACATTGTCTAATGGTTTGTGTACTGGAACATAACCCCTCATTCCATGAATCACATAGAATGATAATTGCTTAGCCTAAAAAGACAAGTTTATATTATTTTTAAATTTGTTGAAACATATTTTATAATCTAAGAAAATAAGAGGAGAAAAAATTGGGCAATAAGCTTTTGTGTCACCACCCTATTACCACTTTCTAACCACCAAGTTCTTGATTAGGCAAGGTAAGAGCATATGGTAGACAAAAGTAGAAAATCATAAACCATTAGAATTACTCTGGAAAGAGCTCTGATACTAGATGTTATGACCCTTCCTGCAATAAATTAGAACAATACTATAAATCCTAAAAATAATACTACAAATGAATGAAAAAAATACTATATTGCATATAAAAAGGGGAACGTAGTGGATTTATAATATCATTGACATATTTGAGAGGGCAACCTCCTTTAAACAAGCTTAATAAAACGTAATTCATCCTCATTCTATTTAATATAATATTAAAATGGGAAATAGAGAGTAACATAAAATTAGTAAAACATGAATATACATATATGATATATTTGTAGTAGAATAATAAATTTATAATATCCATCCTCATATATACATATGTTCCTCCAATTATTGAAGTCTATGTTCTTCCTCCAATGATTGAATTCATTTGAAGGAAGGTTTGTGAATGGTCATGGACCATGGTGTTATAGATGTCTTGAAAGAACCAAAATTAAAAGATCGATGTTAAGAGGTGATCTTATTTTCTACAAGATTGGCCAATACTAATGCTTTCACCATGTTCTTTGGTTTAAACATTTTGATCTCCGCATGAAATATATATTTGAGCCCACTGATGAAACAATTCTTGAAAAAATAGTATTTAACCCTTCGGTTTAGTTGGCCAACTTTTCAAATTTAACTTGATACTTACAAACTATTCTGGTTTGTCATAGTTTGGTTAGGGCTCCGATGAAATCAAAGAACGGGGACCAAAGGAACCAATAAAATCTTGAAAAAATCATCCCAAGTGGCTTGTGTATGAGGTTTTTTATATCATTGGTACCACTTGACAACTTCATTTCCTAAGTGAAATGATTCAATGGGTACCTTGTTTATTCCCAATGTATTATGCAACCTAAATTATTGTTAGGCACGATAAATCCTACTGGTTGGTTATGTACAGTCAAATTTTGGAAAGTCTAATTTAGGGTCACACGATGTGGTTTGAGATAGAAATTCACCTTTAGAATGTTTATCACCATTAAATATATTGAAAAGCATGGTAATTTGTGCATTGATGTCATGTAATAGCTCATTCAATTTAGTGAGTCTGGAGTCAAGTTGAGATTGGAAGTCAGCGTAGAGTTCCTCAATGTTATGTTATATGGCTTGGCTTGTCGCACAAAGGACAACCATTGACTACAGGGTTTGAGGGTGCCAAAAAAGACTAACCAAAGTTATATGTTAAAATAATCAATTCAACAAGATGATCACAATGATATAATTGTCATGCGGGTGAAAAACTATTTTCAGGGCTACAAGTGAAAAATAATTTTATATGTAAAAATTTTCATATAAATTAAAATACCCATTAAAATGATATCTCAATGAGGAAATCATAACGGTGTGATTGTCTTATGGACAAAAAAAATTGAACTATTTTTTTATTTTCTAACAGTTGGGTACTACAACGAACTTAGGTAGCCATTCTAGAACATTTTAATCCTTCTTTGGGGTGTAATTACTATGTTTCTATCAATTGGTAGAACATGAAAAAAAATTCACTGTTGGTTGTTACTGTAGTTTTCATGAAATTAGTCATATCTATGATTGTAGGAATTTTAGGGTTACATGGAATGATACTACAGGGTGTGAACTTTGGTATGTGTGCTTACAAATATACTAATCTTGTTTGTAAAAGTGTCAACTCAATATTGTAAAAGTGTCAACTCAATATTGTAGACTAATAACTATGAGAAATAACTATTATGTAACCCATTATCCTATCTTCGAGGTATAATGCCAATAAATTATCAAGGCTAACCACTTGTTGGTGCATCAAAGAAATAAACCATCAAAGGCTTCCTATAGTTACATTGTGAAAACAACTAGAGGGTCTTCTTATATACTCAAATGTATGTGGAAGCACAAGTCCATGTACAATGTTGTCTAATGGTTTACGTATTATAGCATAACCCATAAATATATGAAATCAAAAAAATTAATAACTGCTTAGCCTAAAACGATAGCTTTCTATTATTTTTAAAATTGTTGCAACATAGTTTATAACTAAGAAAAGAAGAGGAGAAAAATAGGCAATAAGCGTAGTGTCACCACCTTGTTACCACTTTATAATCAACAAGACCCTGATTCGGTGAGATGAGAACATATGATAAACAAAAGAAGAGAACCCTAAACCACTGAAATTGTTATGGAAAAATAGACCTAGAAAGAGCTCTGATACTAAATGTTATGACCGTTCCTACAATAAATTAGAATAATAGTGAAACTACCGGAAAAAATATTGCAAATGAACGGAAAAACACTATATTACATATAAAAAAGGGAGTATAATGGATTTACAATATCACTGGCATTTTTGAGGGGGCAACTTCTTTTGAACAAGCTCAATCAAGGGTAATTTTTGGATACCTGTCCACTAATCTAGGCTCTTATTTATACTAATTTTATCTTAGCTAAACACTACTTTTTGTGTATGTGGTTTTATTAAAATTAGCTCAATGGAGGACTTAAAAAACATATGCACCCATAAATTTTATTAAAGACAATAATTATAACGAAATAGTTAAGAAGGGTCCTAACAATGTCAACACTCCTCAAACCTGACCAGAAGCATCAACACTACTAGTCCCACTATGTTTTGTATCTTTCAAGTCATGGTATACCAATTCCCTTCATCATGAGTTTTTCCTTCTACTCGTTTGAAGTCAAATCACATGCAAATATTGTTCTAATTCAAATTTAATCGTTTATAAATACACAATCATTGTATTTCACTTGAAACATAGAGAACCTATCTAGCACTCAAAGAGAAATCATAAGCACATAAGAGATCAAACAATTACTAAAGTATTTATTATTCTCTGACTCTAACATTTTCCCATAGAACATGTTTAACACATGACCTAAGGTTTTTATATTTTTGAATTTATTTCTATTATATACATCCATAATTTTTATAGTGTGGTTATTGCTCTTTAAAATCTTAACAATTAGCAAGATAGTCATACTATTCACCATCTCTAACATAAGTCTTGGAAATTAAGAGTAAAACAAGATGGCAATATTCTTTGCATGGTTGGATAAAACTGAACTTTGATATGACCTAGACATGCAACCTAGGTATGTCAGGAGGAGGTGATCTAAGAGATGATAAAAGAACTCTGGTGGCTGCTTATGAAGGGAGTATGGGGTTTTAAACTAACCATTTCGCTGAAGCCTTAGCTCTCTTTGAGAAGTTCAAGTCGTTGAATACATTGGTGTTAGCAATGTTTTGGTGGAGGGTGACTCACTTAACATCATTAGTTGCCTTAAAAAGATTAATAAAGCTAGTTGGACTATTGATAATATCATTGAAGAAATTTTAGTCATTGTTCTTTCTTTTCAGAAAGTTCATTACCAGCATGTTTATCGGGTGGTAATCATCTTGTGGATTGTTTTTCTAATAGGGGGATGGTGGCGCCATCCTTTAGAATTTGGAACAAAGATTAGTTTTTCCCAATAATATTATTGACATCATCACTAGAGATAGACCTTGTTTTATATCTTAACTTTGTTTACATTTGGGTTCTTGGTGGCTTATTGCTTTTCCATGTTAAGAAAGATATTATTTTCAGAGAGTGGTGGAATATGATTATGGTTAATTATACCAAAATTTTAAAAGAAGATTACATGTGGAAGAGTAATCATTCTTTGTATTGGATGCTAAGCTTGGCATGTTTTGAGAAAGTTCTTTATGAAAGCGGGTCTAGATAAAATCATTTTTGGGTCGACTACTTTTTCATTGCCAGCTTGTGTGATAAATTCATGATGGGTGGGGATTTAAATAGAGTATAATAGGTGTTGACTGAGAATATTAGGAAAGCACTGGTGGTTTGATAAATTTTGCATATAGGTGGACTGACCAATTTTATTGATAAGATTGATCGGATTGACAAGTACTTATGATGCAGGAGCATCATTGAAAATATGATGAAAGGGTCTTCTCAATACTTTTAAATCATAATAAGCCTTGTTTGAGGCATTAGAAGTTTGTCTTAGGTCATTTAGAGTCTTTGGATATTTTCCCTCCAAAACTCAAAATTTGAATTTTCAAATGTTTCTTTTGGAAATACATAAATGTTTGTAATGAATAAATGATTATGATTATTGGAGAGTTGTCAGTGATGTCATGGTGATGTCATGGAGGTTTTCTCGTGAGTGGATGAAGTGCTTTGATATCTTAAGTAACAATGACAAAGTGTGCAATGTGTTTGTCCTAGTGTGCTTAAAGGAGGCTTGATTGATCTTCAATTTTGACATGATTAGAGATGTTCAGGGATGACTATGGTGATTGGAGCATGTGAAAAAGGTCCCTAAGATGTTATCTATGCTTAGAGAGATTGTGTGCATAAGTGAAATTTATCTAGTAGTCCATAGTTTTCATCTAGATAGTTTGGGTCTAGTGGTAGAAAATTTGAGTAGACAGTGTGTTGACATCACCATTGTCACGTGTGGATGAGTCAAGGGGAGTTGGTCATATGGTTATGATCACATTTGTACCTAGTTGTTATGCACTAAATTTTATTTTATGCGCCTAAGCGCAATCAAAGATATGTGGGTGCAAAGTTAGGCTCCAAGGCATTTTGACAGTGTTTTCCCATACATAGCCAAATTTAAATAATGTAAGCGTTGAGTAAACATTTTTGATAAGGGCATTTATCATACGTGCGGATGTTTCAGGAGAAGTGATCATATAGGTTTGTTCAGTTTTGTGCCTAGTTTTTATGCACCAAATTTCAGATCATGCAATGAATCACGACAAAAGATATGCATGTGCAAAGTTGGGCTCTTAATCATTTTGACAATGTTTTATATGTTCAAATAACACTAAGCAGTTTGTTGACGTCATATCTCGCACGTGTGGACATTCCAAGGGAAGTTGATCATATGGGTTGGTTCAGTTTTGAGACTAGTTGATTTGCGCTAAAATTTAGATCATGCGATGAAGCATGTCAAAAGATATGCATGAGCAAAGTCAGTGTTCCAAGCAGGTTCAGGTATAGTTGGCTCTGTGGAAGAAAATTCATAATGAACATGTTGATCATGGCATATCTCACACATGTGAAGGTTCCATGAGCAGATTGTTATATGGATGGATTCTCCTTTGTAAGGAGATCATATGGTCCAAATTTGAGATCATGCGTCTAAGCACAAAAAAAGTTATTAAGGTTCAAAAATGGCTACTTAGATAGATAAGCAAGGTTCCACACAAGTTAAAGTTCGAGCAACATCGACGGTGCGCATTGCTCCAAGAAGTCAAGAAGCAATGAGATGATGCCAAAGTGTTCTATGTTTAACTTTGAGTAGAGATAAAGATCGAGCTTCTTCCAAGGATCAACGGTGAGCGAGAGATTATAAATATAGAGATCAACGGTGCATATCAAAGTCAAGAGGTCAAAGTGACAATTGTTTAGCATGGTTAAAGACCGAGCTACGTACAGAAGATCGACAGAGCGTGTTGAGTCAAAATTTCTATATTGCACAAGATGAGGTCAATTGTCAGATGTTTAACGTTTGGCTTTGGCAAACTATGCATTAAAGTTTGGACAAGATCAATGGTGCTTAATTGATCTAAATTTGAGAGGACATGAGATGTGAACATAGTGTTCAAAGTTTAATTGTGACCGTTTGAATTTGAATATTTGAATTTTGTAAAGGAAAAGACTAGTGTATAGTTTTTGTGCCATATCTTTCGATCTATACAGAATTTTTTTCATGGTGTAAAAAGCGAAGTTGTAGAGTATTCCAAGGTGCATCTAAAAATATGAATTTGAAAGTCGAATTGTAAATATAGACAAAGATATTAGCTCCAAAGTTGATTGTATGTTCATCCATGTTCTCCAAGTAACCAAAGTTGATTGTATGTTTATGCATGTTCTCCAAGTAACCTGAGACGGGTAATTGAGCTCGTTTTGATGTTGTTTCGATGTCTCATGATGACTTAACCTTTTGGGAGTGTTGTAGACTCCATGGGGATGCTCTGTGTGGTTTTTGAAGGTGTGATCAATCATTATTCGATATAAACAAAAGTTAAGAAGTTGACTGTGAGTTTGTTCATAGTGTTCCTATGCACCAAGACAGTGATTGAGTTGTTTGAGCATATGCAGAGGCGAGCATGAATTATTGTGATCATTTGAGGATGTCCTAGGGGACATAATGAGTGGACCTATGTATTTAGAAGTTGTCATATGTTCATTAAAGTGCTAAATGGGTGAACAGGTCTCCATGAGACCTATAAGGACCTTACTAAAAGGTGTAGTTGCTTAAGAGTGACCCATAGGTGCTATAGCTGACCTATGAAGTTTGTATTGAGCTATGTCTTCGTGTGAGAGATGCCTTAAGGGCGAAGGTGTGCCTAATGGCTGACCAAGGTGTTGTTTATCAAGTATGCTCTATAAATAGTGAAATAAAAGATGGTGATTTCTGGATTTGTGAGCGAGAGACTTAGGAGAGATTTGAGAGAGACTTGTATGTGAGAGACTTGGAGAGCGAAGAAAAGGAGAGGAGAGTGAGAGTGCCAACTGTTGATGCCTTAAAATTGCGCTTGATTTTAATCAACAACAATGGGAAGTTTCAAGCTATGGGAGGATGCGGCTTGAAACAACCTCTAGATTTTAGAGAAGCTGGTCTCTTCTATTTTATGGTGTTGGGGAAAAGGGATAGGAGACTAAACAGAAACACAAAATGCAGGAATTAAAACCTAACTATGGCGATGCGCTTGAGTGTAATCCTAATCCTACCCTGAGCACAGAGTGACTATTATAGGATTCTATTACATTTAAGAGCAGACAAGTGCATGATCAATGTAAAAGATTGGAATAACAGAAACAGAGGCTCACAACAGGGGAGTCTTTTGCTGAGATACATGAATTGTCAACAAAGGCATAGTGTTCTATCTTCTTAATAGAATCCTCCAATCACATAAGAGGCGCAGAAGTCACGCACAGTTATGTAGAACTTCAGACTCCAGAAAACGGAACAGAAGCAAATAACATTTCCAATCACAACACTAGAAAATCTACAGCATATACTACTTTGCAAATGACACAAATAACATCAACAAGGGCATAGTGTTCAATTTTCTTATTGAATCTTTCAGTCATACAAAAGATGCAGAAACACACACAGTCATAAACTTTTTAACTCAGGAAAATGTAACAAAATCAAATGATATTATTGGTCAAAAACTCTGAAAGTCTAAAACTATGAGAATTCCCCCTTTTAATTTACAATTCTTTCAATTTATAGAGGAAGAGAAAGGCCACTTTGGCGCCCTTTTTACCAATGACCCATGTGCTTTTTGAGCATTGGGATGAGGAAGCCGCTCGAAGATAATGCTATGTCAGCGCCTGTCAGGATTCAAAATTATGAGCCGCCCCGTTTGCCTGCTCATTAATGCATAATGAAGGAAATAGGTCACGTCGTTCACTGTTTACGTCTCTTGATGATCTCATGGCAGGTACTGTGTCAACTACTTGAATAACTCCTTGAGTTGACACTTTCTCGCACCACTTAAATCGCTTTGTCTCTTTCTGCGTTTGGCTACTTCGCCTCTTCTGGCTCTTTCTGCTGAGGACGCATCCGCTTACTTTAGAGGGCCTTTTGAGAGCCAGGGGGAAACTGACACATGGCCGCTTCCGCCTACTCTTTCCGCTTAACCTAGAGGCTTTTGGAATTATTTTTGAGGTTCCTGTGGAAGGTGACACGTGGCCGCTTCCACAAGGCCTTTAGCTGCCTTAGAAAACTCTTAGGCCCTGTTCTGATGCTCGCGGGCGCTAATACTTGGCATGTTCTGTATAGCTCTTAGCAACCCATTCGGGCCCACCACAGCGTTTTTTGGAGCCAATAGGGGAAACCCACGGATGTTGACACTTGGCAGCTTCCGCTGCACTTCGAGAGAGGCAGGTGAGGACACGCGGTGACATCCGCTTTCTTGTAGGGTCTTTTGAGGGTCACGCGAAAGTCGACACGTGGCCTCTTCCGCCTATTCCTTCCCTTTAATGATTCCTTTGCTACGAAATTTGACGTTTGCGTGCATGTTATTATTTAGCCTTGTCATTGGACCTATTTCTCGTTGAATTGAAAATGAACCAAGGTATTGAACCGGACATACTTCGGATGCCGCCACGTGGTGGCTTCCGCTTCTAGCAGTCGGGATATGTGGCAACTTCTGTCACTTTTAGAAAAACAACACTGGGACCTTCCGTTGCTGCCACTTGGCACGTTCCGCCTGACTTTGATACTTAGCCTTTTGGAATTCCCGCCGCAAAGAGATAAAACCCGAGTGCCGATACGTAACCACGGACGCTGCCATTTGGCACGTTCTGCTGAGCCGATATGAGACCTGTTGCACATTCCGGCCAAATCACAGAACATAAAGAAGGTGCCCTTAGATGACGACACTTGGCAACTCTCGCTCGACTTCAACACTTAGACGAAAAACGAACCTTCCTCTTGTGTTGAACCAAAACTCTGCCGCTACGTCTGAGGACCAAAATTGCAGTGTTCAACCCAAAATTTAAATACGATGTAGAGTAAAAATTACTCTACAGTTACTGGCGACCATCAGGACTTTTGAGCCTGCTCAAAAAGAACCCGACTCCCGCTCTAGTTAACCATGATAAGGCACGATCCGCTTGGATCAAATGGAAAAATCTTGAACTCGCTCCTTTCGAGAGATGGTACAATTTGCAAAGCAGGTTGTTTCTTAGTCATAACTTCAAATGAGGCATTTGCCTTGTCGACCAACTGTATTAGCATCTTCCCTAATGGGTCATCAACAGCAAACTAGTCATCAATAAAGATAAACTCACCAAGTATTTCCTGATTGTTTTCAAATTGTTTGTAATCTATCACCATCTCAAGTGATACCCCATCTATGCATGCCTTTTGAGTGACCACACCCTTCTTATTTACTGCAGCAAGTTCATCCAGCTCTTCAAGGAGCTTTGGGCATGCAACTCCATCTGTATTGTGACCTTGAATAGGTGATTCTTGATCAAGCTTCTCATAAACATGCTCTTCAATAGCCAACATATCTGCACAAAGCTCTTCAATCTCTAGTAGAGGCTCAAGGTACAGCTGCCAATCATCTTCTTGTTCCTCACTTTGATTTATTTGAACTGAATCAGCTATAATGCTATTTAGATCCTTCTCAATAGGAGATACTTGTAACTCATGTAGGAATTCACTTTTTACCAGTTCCTCTTGAAGTTCCGCTATATTAAGATTAGTCTTCCCACTCTCGGCTATGACTGGGTGCTCAAGAGAAGTATCAATGGGGAACTCCTCTTCAGGCACTTTTGAAGCATCCTCCATACATTCTGCAAGAACTTGTCCTGTAGCTGCAACTTCTTTCTCAATACTCCGGAGAACAGGGTCCTCTTGAGGAAGGGTGATGACGAAAGGGTGATGAAATTTATTTATTTGAGAGGGAAAATGAAGTATGGGAGATTGATCATGATCAGATTTTAGAAACTCGAGGGCAAAGGAATTCTCTAGGGAGTTTTGGAGAGGAGGGAAAGAGAAATTATTAAAGACGTCTGTATTTTGCTCTTTCCACTCAACCATTGCCTCATCAAGGTTTGGAACCTGCTTGTCCTCCTGAACAACCTGAGCTTGAGAGATAATTGGTGAGGCAATGATGGGACTATAGGAAGGTCTAGTCTCATAAATAGCCACTTGAATAGGCTTTTGGATAGGCTTTTGAATGGGCTTTTGATTCCAACTAGGAAGCTTCCTTGGCACACACTGGGCATGGTTAAGAGCTTCATAAGAATAAGAAGTACCATAGCCTTTTGTAGACAATTCGTTTAACTCGATTCTTTGTCTTTCCCAAGCCTCCACCTTTTCTAATGCGAGAATACATAGTCCATTTATCTCTTCTGGATCATTAGACACATTTCGAAATAGACTATTTACTTCCTCATACTGAGAGTCGGAACAAACCTTAAGTGCATATGCCAGTATTCTGAGCTCTATTTCATTCATTTTTTCTTGAAGGCAATACTGCTCATATGCAACATCATAACCATATGGGGAAGATGAAACCCAGTCATGAGACTGATATGGCTCACGAGGAAGGTAAGAGTCATGCTCTTGATAATAAGGATCATGAGAAACTTGATAAGGCTCAACATAGTTTTGAAAGTAGCCTTGATAACGCTGATTAGGCTCATAGATATCATGACCAGGCTGGTATGATCCCTCATTGGGCTGATAAGGAAATATACTATAGGAATTCTCTTCATACATAGCCATCAAAATTTATTCACAATAATTCAATAAAAATAGACTTACTTGGAAGCTGTCCTGGATTTATAGAAGCAATTCCTTTGAAAGATTCATCCCACCGGGCGTGCCAAAAACTGTTGATGCCTTAAAATTGCGCTTGATTTTAATCAACAATGGAAAGTTTCAAGCTGTGGGAGGATGCGGCTTGAAACAACCTCCAGATTTTAGAGAAGCTGCTCTGTCCCGTTTTCTGGAGTCTGAAGTTCTACATAACTGTGTGTGACTTCTGTGCCTCTTATGTGATTGGAGGATTCTATTAAGAAGATAGAACACTATGCCTTTGTTGACAATTCTTGTATCTCAGCAAAAGACTCCCCTGTTGTGAGCCTTTGTTTCTGTTATTCCAATCTTTTACATTGATCATGCACTTGTCTGCTCTTAAATGTAATAGAATCTTATAATAGTCACTCTGTGCTCAGGTTAGGATTACGATTACACTCAGGTGCATTGCCATAGTTAGGTTTTAATTCCTGCATTTTGCGTTTCTTTTTAGTCTCCTATCCCTTTTTCCCAACACCATAAAACAGAAGAGACCAGCTTCTCTAAAATCTAGAGGTTGTTTCAAGCCGCATCCTCTCACAGCTTGAAACTTTCCGTTGATTAAAATCAAGCGCAATTTTAAGGCATCAACACCAACTATTGGGTTGATGAGTAGAGGAGATTAAGGACTGTGTGTATGATCTATAGGTCATGTTTCTGATGACAATATAGTCTTCTTATAGTTTGAAGTTGTGCAAAGAGATATGAGTGTGCATACGAGGATTGTTTGACTGAAGGAGAGAAATTATGGCATGCCTATGTGAGAGGCTTGTATGAGTTAGAGAGACAGTTTGTTCAATTTTCAACTAATCATAGGTCCATCATCAAGTGTTGAATACATCAGTTATAAGGTGGAAGTGTTCTTTTCAAAGAGGGTCTAAAGGACTTGATCTTCCTTAGGGGCAGTTGCTCCTTGTAAAACAAGGTTTCACTAAAGACCTTTGGTCAGAAGGACTTGATCAAGGTTGTAGGTTAGAAGGACTTGATCGAACAGGTGGTCAGAAGGACTTGATCATCGTAGAGGTAGGTGCTCCTTGTGAAATTATTGTTTCACTAAAGACCTTAGGTTAGAAGGACTTGACCAAGGTTCTTGATCAGAACTTGATCAGTCTCTTGTTTGTGATCATCTTATAGGATAGTAGTCCATGTATTTGCATGATTGAGATTAGGTTTTATTCTCCACGAGGGTTTCCCACGTAGATCTTGTGTTGTGTATGTGATCTTGCATTATGTTCATTGTTCACTACTATGAATGATCTATATGATTCATGAATGATTGTATTGAATGCTTAAGTATTTGCAAGGGTTTGAAAATTGAATTGAATTGTTTGCCACCACCGATTCACCCCCCCCCCTCTCAGTGGATTGTACCTCTAACAATTGGTATCAGATCAAGGTCCTTTGGTAAGGACTTGACAGCTTGAAGGTGATCCAAGGTACAATGGCTAGTCAGAATGTGCAAAGTGGTTTGTCTACTAAGCAAGCACCGATGTTCAATGGATCCAATTATGCATTTTGGAGTGATAGGATGAAGACATGCATTATGTCCTGGGGTTTGATGTATGAGAATGTATTTTGGATGGTTATGTTGTTCATGTTATACCTCCATCTAGTGTTACAGACAAGCTGTTTGAGAACAACTCTAAGGCAATGAATGCCATCACTTATGGTCTTATAGAAACTGAGTTTACTAAATTAATTCATTGCACATCTGTTAAGGAAATATGAGATAAATTGAAAACTATTTTTGAAGGAGATTCAAAGGTCAAGTTGGCAAAGTTGCAGACTCATTGAAGATAATTTGAGAGCCTCAAAATGAAAGAAGATTTTGTGGCATCCTTTCTACAGAAAGTTGATGAGAATGTAAACACCATCAGAGGTCTTAGAGAGAACCTTGAAGAGGCTAATGTAGTTCAAAAAGTATTAAGGTCTCTATCCCTCAAGTTTGATCTAAAAGTATCTGCTATAGAAGAAAGTTATGATCTTACTCAATTGAAGATGGATCAATTACATGGAACCTTTACTGCATATGAGATGAGAGTACATGATGATATACCACCAAAAAAAGAAGTAGCATTCAAAACATAAATGAAGCCAAAAAGGGAGTTTCAAGATAAGAAACTCAAATAAGATGAAATTTTTGATATTGATGAAGATGAGCTAATTACTTTGTTTACAATGAAATTGAAAACAGGGTCAGGTAAGTATAAGGGTAAGTTGCCTTTTAAATGCTTCAATTGTGGAGAGGTAGGGCATTTTGCTAATAAGTGTCCTCATAAGTACAAGAAGGATATTGATAAAGAGCATGATTAAGGTCATGATGATGGCAAGAAATCATTCAAGTTTGATAAAAATAAGAAGGGATTCAGAAGATTTGACAACGAAAAGAACTATTCCAAAGACAAGAAGAGTCTCTACACCAAAGAAGATTGCAACTCATCAAATAAGAGTGAAGACGGTGACTTAGAATATGATTATGTAGATGATAGTCCTACTGAAGATGAAGCTATGTTCATTGCTGAGGAAGTTGCTCACATCAAGAGTCTAGTTGGAGTGATTTAGATTATGATGAAGATCAGGTGGACTGTGAGATTGTATTGATGAATGCTTTTGAAGAACTAAAGATTGAGAAGAAGATCGATAAAAAATAAAATATAAACTCAAGGACTATGAGGAGCAATTCAGTGTGTATGAGGCAAGAATGAATGAAGACACCAAGGAGCATGAAGATATGATCAAGCATCTCAGTTGTCAATTGAAATTTTTTTCTACAAGCCTAAAAGCTAAAGACGATGAATGTTCAAGGTATATTTCTAAAAATGAGGCTTTAAAATCTGAGTTAGAAAAGACATCTAATAAAGTGAAGACATTTGTGAGATTTGAAAAGAGCTCATGTGATCTAAACAATACTCTAAGTAGTCAAAAGCATGATAGTGATAGAACTAGTCTTAGATATGAAGAACAAAAGAATGTAACTCAAAATAAGATGAAGACTAATGTGAACCTGGTCAATCAACCATTGAAGATAAATCATCAAACAAAGAATGATGGTGCAAATAGATTAAAGACAAATCAGATCAGACAACCAAATGCCATGAGATATGCAAATTTCAATGGTTACTGTTATAGTTTTAATCAGTTTGGGCATAGAGCTAGAGAATGTAGAAGGCCTGTTAAAAATGAGTTTGCATGGGACTATGATGGGGGTCATCAGCCAAAAGGAGTAAGGTTAAGTGCTTCAATTGTCTTAATGGACACTTTGCTAAGCATTGTCCAAATAAGGAAAGGCAATGTAAATCTTCTTCAAAAAGAGTAGTTTGTTTTAGTTGTCATGACATTGGACACATTGATAGTTTTTGTCTGAACAAGGTAAGACACATTGATTTTTTATCAAGAAGTATGGTTTGCTACAACTGTGAACAGAGAGGTCACATTGCTATATTATACAAGTAAAGGCCATTAAATCAAGATAGATTTTATCAGGCTCCTAGAGTGCAAGGTAGAAAGCAAGTGAATTCATTGAGACCAAAT
This sequence comes from Torreya grandis, assembly GCA_037957365.1. Lineage (NCBI taxonomy): Eukaryota > Viridiplantae > Streptophyta > Pinopsida > Cupressales > Taxaceae > Torreya > Torreya grandis. The sequence goes on along the minus strand of JARHVA010000133.1, from coordinate 4,604,778 downwards.
GTGGTAAGTAGTAATTATGATGAGTCTGCAGGTCCAAATAATTTGTTTGCTATGGTGGAGAATGCTTTTGAAGTTGAAGAGTCCCAATAGGTCTCATTGTCTACTCATGTTGAGAATGAAGAGACTAAGCTCAAAGACAAGACCAAGGTATTGGTTGAGGCTAGTTCTGAGGTAAGTATGGATCCAAGTGAATAACATGTTGTTGTGTAACAAGCTTCATGCAAAGAATATCAATTGTTTGTACGTAGTGATGAGGTTCCAAGTTGCAAGAAAGATTCTACAGATGAATATATATGTCATGAATCTATGTTGTCTCCATGTATTGTCAATCCAATCATAGAAGAAAAGAAGAATGATGTAGTGGTTGAGGAAGTTGTTTATCTTAAGCCTAATAAGAAGAACTATAAGTATCAAATGACCAAGGAGGAGAAGGAATATGATAAGTTGTGGGAAACCCCTAGTTTCACACCATGGTAGACCATTGTGGTGTAGAGGTCTCTGTCTATGCTTCTTAAGAGATTTCTTTTAGTGGAGAAGCTAGTTTGTGTGCTCAAAATCATAATGCCAATTTGAATAGAGACTTGTGTTGATCTAAGAAGGTCTTTAGTTAAGGGGGAGCAACAACTTCATGAGTTTGCTCTATTGGTTTGTGGAACTATAGTATAGAATCAAAATGAGGGGTTCTATTGGCTTAATGAATTTGATGCAAATGTCAAGAATAATTTGATGCTCAGAAAAGTCTATACACATCTTTGTGATGTACTCTAGGTGTTTTTGTGGTCTAAAGGTATGTTGAAGGAAAATTGAAGATTTTTTAGTGCTCTCGATTTTCTCAGTTTTTTGCTTAAGGAACATGCCTAAAATAGGTTATAGGAAGTATATGTTCCCAATGGTGGGGAAGCTCAAATCTTGGTCTATAAGTGTGATGGATGTCTCTAAGTGTGTAATAAGTGTTAAAGGTGTGTGTTGACCAAAAGTTGGTTTGTTAACTTTGTTTGTTTTGAGATTTTAGGGTTTTGGGCTTTGCTAAAAAAAGGGTTTGCCTTATGAGTTGGGGTTTGAGGCTTCCTAATAGGTTAAATGGGCCAAATGGGTTGTTAAATCAAGGTTCACAGAGATTTGAAGGTGTGTGGTTCTCAAGTTATTCTCGTTTATGTCAATATAAAGGGCTAATTGACTAGTAAGTTTGTGAAGGAAGTATGTTGCAGAGGATGAACTTGATGATGAAGATTGGTGTGCTTGAGGGGGCATATGAGAGTGCTCCAAATATGAAGTTTTAGGGCTGGAATGTGTGTCTATTAAAAGTTTTGGGCTCTACAAGTTCCAAGTACGGTTATAAGAGGACTAGAGAGGCCTAGTGAGACGAAGAATGCTTTTGTTAAGTTTCTCCAAAAGAGCAAAACATGAATGTTTCAAGGTGAGAACTCAAGTTGGTTTAGAACATGTTTCCTGATTGATGAGTGGTATGATGCTCTGTTGGTGGTCATGGAAGTGTCTTGAGAGAGAAGGCTAGTAAGCTTGTGTGGTAGTTCTTCATGGTGTGTGGAGATCTAAAAATGCTCAAATGATGCAATGGCTCATACGTCTTAGGGGGAGTCCCTCTCAAATGTTTCTTAGTGAGTTCCATCAGATTTTAGTGTTTTTGAGTGTTCTATCTTCATTAGTTGTGCCTGTAAAGAAGAGTGTTGACATAGAGCAAGAGGAAGTTTGTCAAGGCAAGAAAAGACAAGCTCAAGGTAAGGGAGAGTTTGTATCATCTTTCTAAGATGGTCATTTTCTATATATGGTCTTTTCAGGTCCTTAAGATTAGTTGGTGCCCACTTTGTCATTGTGTCAAAGAGGGAGAAAGTTTCTATTATGGGAGTGCTTGAAGAAAGAGAAGATGAACTGTATATTACTATATATGATGTTTGTTGACATCAATGACAAAGAGAGAGATTGTTAGAGAGTTGTTAGTGATGTCATGGAGGTGCCCTGGTGAGTGGATGAAGTGCTTTGATAGCCTAAGTAACAATGACAAAGTGTGTAATATGATTGTCCTAGTGTGCTTGAAGGAGGCTTGGTTGATCTTCAATTTTGGCATGATTAAAGATGTTCATGGATGAGTATGGTGATTAGCGCATGTGGAATAGGTCCCTAAGATGTTATGCTTTGAGAGCTTGTGTGCATAAGTAAAATTTATCTGGGAGTCCATAGTTTTCATCTAAACAGTTTGGGTCTAATAGCAGAAAATCGAAGTAGACAGTTTGCTAACATCATCATTACCATGTGTGGATGAGTCATGGAGAGTTGGTCATATGGTTGTGATCACATTTGTACCTAGTTGTTATGCACTAAATCTCAGGGCATGCACCTAAACGCAGTCAAAGATATGTGGGTGCAAAGTTAGGCTCCCAGGTATTTTGACAGTGTTTTTCTATAGCCAAATTTGCATAAGGCAAGAAAGAGTCGAGTAAGCATTTTGATAAGGGCATATCTCGCATGTGTGGACATTTTAGGAGAAGGTGATCATATGAGTTTGTTTAGTTTTGTGCTTAGTTCTTATGCGCCAAATTTCAAATTATGTGATGAAACACGACAAAAGACATGCATGTGCAAAGTTGGGCTCCCAAGCATTTTGATGCTCCCAAGCATTTTGATAGTGTTTTCTATGTTCAAATAGAGCTGAGTAAGCAGTTTGTTGACTTCATATCTCACACGTGTGGACATTCCAGAAGAAGGTGATCATATGGGTTTGTTCAGTTTTGAGCCTAGTTGATTTGTGCTAGAATTTAGATCATGTGATGAAGCACGTCAAAAGATATGCATGAGCACAGTTGGCCTTCTAGATAGATTCAGGGATAGTTGGCTCTGTGAAAGAAAATTCTAAGAGAGCATGTTGATGATGGCATATCTCGCACATGTGTGGGTTGTAGGAGCAAATTGCTATATGGATGGATTCTCCTTTGTAAGGAGATCATATGGTCCAAATTTAAGATCATACGTGTAAGTGCAAAATAAGTTATTAATGTTAAAAAATGGCTACTCGAGTAGATAAGCAAGGTTCCCATAGTCATTTTTGCACAAGTTAAAGTTGGAGCAACATCGACGGTGCACATTTCTCCAAGAATTCAAGAAGCAACGAGATGATGCCAAAGTGTTCTATGTTTAACGCTGAGCAAAGATAAAGATCAAGCTTCTTCCAAGGATCAACGATGAGTGGGAGATAGTACAGATAGAGATCAATGGTGCATATTAAAGTCAAGAGGTCAAAGTGATAGTTGTTTAGCATTGTTAAACACTGAGCTACGTACAGATTGATGGAGCGCGTTGAGTCAAAGTTCCCAGATTGCACGATATGAGGTCAACTGTCAGATGTTTAACGTTTGGCTTCGGCGGACTATGCATTAAAGTTCAGACAAGATCGATGATGCGTAATTGATCTAAAGTTGAGAAGACACGAGATGCAAGCATAGTGTTCAAATTTTAACCGTGACCGTTTGAATTTGAATATTTGAATTTTTCAAAAGAAAAGACCAGTGTCTAGTTTTTGTGTCATATCTTTCGATCTATGCAGAATTTTCTTATGGTGTAAAAAATGAAGTTGTAGAGGATTCCAAGGCGCATCTGTCAATGTGAATTTGAAGGTCTAATTGTATATACAGACAAAGATATTGAGCTCCAAAGTTGATTGTGTTCATGCATATTTTGCAAGTAATCTGAGAAGGGTAATTGAGCTCGTTTTGATGGTGTTTTAATGTCTCATGATGACTTAGCCTTTTGGGAGTGTTGTAGACTCCATGGGGATGCTCTGTGTGGTTTTTGGAGGGGCGATCAATCGTTATTTTGTATGAACAAAAGTTAAGAAGTTGATCGTGTGTTTGTTCATAGTGTTCCTATGCACCATGGCAGTGATTGAGTTGTTTGAGCATACGTAGAGGTGAGCATGAGTTACTGTGATCATTTGAGGATGTCCTAGGGGACATAAGGAGTGGACCTATGTATTTGGAAGTTGTCTTGTGTTTATTAAAGTGCTAAATGGGTGAATAGGTCTCCATGAGACCTATAAGGGCTATATGGGCCGTATTATAAGGTGTAGCTACTTAAGGGTGACCCATAGGCGCTATGGCCAACCTATGAAGTTTGTATTGAGTTATGTCTTTGTGTGAGAGATGCCTTAAGGGCTAAGACATGTCTAATGGCCGACCAAGGTGTTGTTTATCAGTATGCTCTGTAAATAATGAAATAAAGATAGTAATTTCTAGATTTTTAAGTGAGAGACTTAGGAGAGATTTGAGAGAGACTTGTATGTGAGAGAGTTGGAGAGCGAAGAAAAGGAGAGGAGAGTGAGAGTGCCCAGTTGTTGGGTTGATGAGTAGAGGAGACTAAGGATTGTGTATATGATCTGTAGGTCATGTTTCTGATGACAATATAGTGTTCTTGCAGTTTGAAGTTGTGCAAAGAGATATGAGTGTGCATATGAGGATTGTTTGAGTGAAGGAGAGAGATTGTGGCATGCCTATGTGAGAGGCGTGTATGAGTTAGAGAGACATTTTGTTCAGTTGTCAGCTAATCATAGGTTCATCATCAAGTGTTGAATACATCAGTTCTAAGGTGGAAGTGTTCTTTTCAAGGAGGGTCTAAAGGACTTGATCTTCCTTAGGGGCAGTTGCTCCTTGTAAAATAAGGTTTCACTAAAGACCTTTGGTCAAAAGGACTTGATCAAGGTTGTAGGTCAGAAGGACTTGATCGAACAGGTGGTCAGAAGGACTTGATCATCTTAGAGGTAGGTGCTCCTTGTGAAATTATTGTTTCACTAAAGACCTTAGGTCAGAAGGACTTGATCAGTCTCTTGTTTATGATCATCTTATAGGACAATAGTCCATGTGTTTGTAGGATTGAGAGTGGGTTTTATTCTCCAAGAGGGTTTTCCACATAGATCATGTGTTGTGTACGTGATCTTGCATTATATTCATTGTTCACTGCTATAAATGATCTGTATGCTTCATGAATGATTGTATTGAATGCTCAAGTATTTGCAAGGGTTTGAAAATTGAATTGGATTGTTTGCCACCTCTGATTCACCCGCCGCACCCCCCGCCTCTCCCCCCTCTCAATGGATTGTACCTCTAAAAATGATAAGTTGTATAGGGGTCTTAGAACATGTCTAAGAGTCTATTATGTCTTTGCTCAATCTAAGTTATCCAAAGATCCTAACAACGTAAATTGTAACTAAAGAATTTTGCAAACAAGGTCATTTACTATCTTGGGAACAGGCAGTTTAGAAGAATCTCAAGCCAAATTAGGCCATTCTAAGCTTGGGGAAGTCTCCAAAACCTTGATTGACATCAAACTAAAAGAGGAGGAGTTCAAGATCTTCAACAAGCATAAAAAGGTCAAAAACGTCATGACTACAAGTAGAGTGATAGTCAATCCATGTAAAACGGGGGTCTGTATGTGAAGAAAAGTGTGATTTTCTTGCCAAAATGAAGGAATATACTTGTTTGAATTATTGTATTTGTATAGTTATTGTATGCATGAGTGAGATTCAACGCAAGTTGAAGTGACTTTGCACTTGGCTTATAGTTATTTTTGTTGAATCTTCTCAAACCCCTATTTTCACTTACAGCCACACACACAAAGGTCTCACTTTACGTAGAAATCCTTGTATGAGTTAGAGTTGGCAATTGTATAGGTTGAGGGAGGTAGTTAAGTCTGTGTTCCAAGTGTTGGATCATAAAAATAGTCCATAACTTTTATAAACAATCATTTTTTAGCTATCAGACTCTATGTTTGCGTAAGAAACCCTAAAACAAGGTTTATAACACAAAAGCCCTATAACTTGAAAAGTAACCAGTCAAATCCATCCAAATCTTGAGGGAAGTTGTTAGAGAGGGTTTAGAAAGCATTCTAATTGATTTCATACTCAAAATCGCCTTGTGCTTATAAATATATAGGATTGTGTTTTGATCTGCCTATAGGTAGTCAAGAGAAAATTCAAATGTTTTACTTTATTGATTGAGTCTAAACTTCTTATGAAGGTATAGTGTTATTGTGTAAACACTGTAGAACACTTGGTTAAAGTGATTCAAAGCATTTGGTAGTTAAACCAAATCGGTATCCTTCCAAGTAGGCAGATTAGGCTCATTTGGACCTAAAGAGCATAGTTGCCACTGAAGTCTAATTCTTGAAGAAACCAATAAAGGAAATTGATTTCTCATATCTATAAATGGTTTCCAAACACCTTTAGAAAATCTTATAGAAGCTATTGAAGGAAGCCAAGAAGAATAATACCTATTCAAAACCAAACAAGCCTATAACCAGTAGTATAGCATAATTGAGGTTGAGTCAAGTTTTCTTGGTGATTGGTGAATTAGCCAATGTTTGAACTTGTGTAAACATTTATAAAGGTCCATTATCATTGTCTTAAGTCATTCTAATTGTTCTTGAATCCAACTATTCTTGATTCAAATATTAAGGACTATGTACTGTTTAATCTATAGTTTGTCATCAAGAAGACCAAATTCAAAAGGTTTTGAGTGAAATTTTGCATTGTTTGGAGCTGGAAACCCACATAGAGGCTCAGATCATTTTTGTCATAGTAATTAGCATCTTAAAGAGTGATTTGAAGTCTTTTGAAGGCCTAGATTGAACTCTGATCCCATAGAGGCAGAACTAGGCCTAATAGGCCTATAAATGACAAATTTGTAATCTAAGTTGCGAGATTGAATTTCTTCATGATCAAAGTAGTTTGAGTGGAAAACATACAGAAGATACTTATAGCCTTGAAGTGAGAATGTGCATTTGAGTGCTTTAGGAGTTGAAGGATTTTGTTCAATGGTAGATCATTGTTTTGAGTGTGAATACTATGTTTAAAGTCAGTGATGGTGTCTTTTATCAGAATACAAAGATTCAAGCAATTAAGAGACAGTATTAAAGAGTAAGGTCGTTGGTCTTTCAAGACCAATACTCAGATCTTCTTGTGGCAAAATAAGAGATAGTTTATGGTTAGGGAGAGACCTATTTGCAAGCAAGTTTCAAGAAGACATTGAAGTAGACCAATTGAGTAAGTGGATCACTTACATTGACATCTTGTCTAAACAGTTTGTTGTTAATTGGAATGATCATGTTGTGAAAATCAATAACGTAATATTGGAGATTACTCAAGATTTGATAGCTCAAAGAACGGGTTTGAAGTGGAATATGCTAAATATGTTAAGGCTAGCAGGGATTACAAGGAGGAGAAGGCTAAGTTCTTGTAGGATAATGAAGAACTGATAGAGTGTAAAGGGGGATATCTTATGAAAGACTTCCCAAAACCTTATGACGTGGTGGCAGAACAAGTTGAGGTATGTTACTTTGGATAGCATATTCACTATTGTTCACTATTTTCATCTTCCATTCTTGAATTACTTTGGGCACCAAATCCCTCTTGGCTTGCCTTTTTTCATTTTGCACTCACTAGAAAGTTGTGTTAGATGTTAAAAGGGGAAAGAAGCTACCACTCCATCAAGCAATTATCTTTCTCATTTATAAATTCTTTAGTGCCCTAAATCCTAGGGTTCCTTTTACTATGAGGAAAAGGAAAACCAAGATTTTGGAGGGTTCAAAAAGAGTCTTAAGAAGTAATTCCAAGATGAAACAGGGTAACATTAATGAGGGGGACCTGAAAACTGTTGGCCTTGATAAGGAGACTGAAGACAAAGAGGATGGTGTTGTGGATGAGGGGGATAGAAATGATATGTGTTTTAATCCAACATCCTTCACTACGAATGGAGAGAATCAAGAGGATTTTAATCCTAGCAAGGTGTAGGAGGTCAAGAGGTAAAGATGGATGAAGTTGTTGAAGGTCTACAGTTACTCAAGGAAGGAGGCAGAAATGTTTTTAGTGGCCAAAAGGAGAATGTTGGTTGTGATAATAAGGAGGGAGAGGTGTTTAAATAGGATCAAACCATTATGTCAAAATTTGAGAAGGTGGTTGAAGAGTCCAAAAATCAAGGGATCCTGGACAGAATTGGTGATGAAATGGACCTCCAAAAGGTTTTACTTCGTTGGTTTCATAAAGATCACAAAATAATTAAAGAGGAGGTGAAAGTTGAGTCAAAATGATGGGATTTTTTACACCAAGTCAAATATGGTTGATATGAGCTCTCAGTTTGAGATGCTGAAAGAGAGGGTGGACAAATTGGAGGAGAATGTTAATACCAAGGACAATTTGAAGATTCTTGTGGAATTTAGTCGTATGTATATGATTAACTGTTTGCAAAATATAGATGGTTTGAAAATGCTTACTAAAAGGAAAAATGAAGATTCTACTACAATCAACACTAATAAGAAGATGAAGGGCGTTGTAGGGGAAGATCATGACTCCTAGACTACACATGAGATGGATCAAATTTTGAAGAACATGACAAAAAATTGGGTGAAGGTTTGTGAAGCCTAGAAGTGCCCACGTTACTAGTTGTTTTCTACTACTTTTTAACTAGCTTTTTGTTGTGTTTGAGTCGCAATTGTAGTCTTTCTTTGTTGTTGTTTCTCTTGGCAAACTTTTTGTAATATCTGATTGTTGAGACTTGCCTACATGTTCCTTGTGAAGGGTAGGGTCCCTCTATAAAACCCTCTTTTACCATTAATAAAAAACATAAGTTTTTTAAGTCACTTTTTTTTCTTAAAGTTTTCAAATATCATGAGTAAATTAAAGCACTAATATTTGATGCTCGTCCCAAACAATTTTAGGAATTTTCACATATTTTATCGACTGCAATATACTTTGTTTTTCCAGGTGCATCAATTTTACAACAATCAAATATAAAAGAGCATAATAATGTAATCCATGTATAAAAAACAATTATGCAAATACTAATTTCATTTGATGTAAGTGCATTTAAAAATGTATTGAGATGTGAAATTTAGTTAAATTTGAATGAACTCTATTAAAATATTGATGTAGGATAACATTTATCATTTGTATTTTCACTTGAACAAAAAAAACTACTAATAAAATCAAATACTTATATTATAATGTCAAGACATGCTCAAAATTTAACCATAAAATTGAATACTAAATAATATGTGAAATGACATGACGTGCTCAAATTTAACCATTTTTGCATGAGAATAAAATTGTTATTGCATGTACATATAAGCCTCAACGAATAGATCGGAGTAAACATGAGATTGAAACCAAGCAAAGTTAATCAACAACTATTACGGAGTTGTCTATCATATTACAAAAAGTGTTGGCACTCCTGTAACACTTTTGGTGTTCTTTGTACAATTCTAGCACTCTGCAATTCTAACGTTGCTGGCACGTTTCTAGTGCCCTTGGCATTGTCTCAAATCAAATCTAAATTTGTAAGGAGGTTCATCAGAGGGCTCCCAACATGTTTCCACATTTAAATTTAAAAAATAATCTTCAAGTTACAAGTCATTTAAGATAAATGTCGAAACCCCATATTTTTTATTTGATTGGATAAATCGCTTTTAACCGGAGCTATAAACCGGCATGGGACACAAACAAGGGCCCATTCCCCGCAACAAAACAGAAGCAAGAAGAAAGAAAAAGAGCATAAAGATACCACCTCCCAAAACAACAAGAAATATGGGACACAAAAAACATAAAGAATCTAATGAAAAGGTTAACAAAGAAAGAGGATATATTTGTTAATATTTAAAGAATAATCTTCAAATTACAAGTTATTTAAGATAAATGTGAAACCTCATTTTTTTTTTTTTCGAAAATATTAATAAACATTACTAATACATTGGATATGTGTTATGATGAATGATTCATTTATTTGTGTTACATTTAATTGTAATCTATTTATTTGGATTACATTTAGTAAGTTTTATAAATATTTTTATTTTATAAAATCATTTAATAATAATTATTGATTACATTGAGCGGCATAACTTATAATGAGAGCAACTTAAGGTTCTAGTGAGAGTAATGTAAGGTTATAATGAGAGTAACGTAAGGAAGGTTTATGACCAATACTATTTTAGTACATCCTCTTTTGAATATAAATCAAATTATTATTTAAAGCAAAAATATATCATTATCTTTTTTTGAATAAGTTTATGTTTAAAAATATTATAATAAGTTTATGTTAAAAAATATAGAAATATATCATTCTCAAAATATTTATATAAAATTAAGGTAAAATAAAAAAAGAGTGCATTATCTTATGAGTCAACAATTTAAAAATAATTAACATAAATATCTTAGAGAAAATACACAGAAATATTCTAATTATATCACAATCCGACAGTAACTTTCATGATGTATAAATAAAGTATTGAGGGACAAATTAAACTGCCTACCTGTATTAACTTTAATTATATATAAAGCTTTGATGGACAAATCAAGATGCCTACCTGTATTTATACACTTGCAAGGTTCTACCTGACTTTCGTCTTCACCATCGGTAACAGATTTCGCGTTAACGAATACATTCACCACAAGCTCCAAGATATTTACATCTTTACAGTCCCTACCCAACCAACCAGATGCCACATGGCGCGTATGCTTCCTGCTCTCCGCATTCACGCCGGAGCCGAGATCGAACGCTCAGCTTCGACCTCGACATTCTGGGAAGCACTGTGAGCCGTCGATTCATGGCTGCAGCTGCCGCTGCAAGGCATATCAGCCTGCTGATTTTTATCATCGACCGCCTCCGCCATATGACCTCGGCATATCGGACACACAGAGTGCGCAACAAACCACCTATCAATGCACTCCGCGTGGAAATTATGATTGCAGAGGGGCAATACTCGTATCTTCTCCCCGTCTGCAAATTCTCTCAGGCATATCACACACTCGGTGACCGGGCAACCGGCTGTGCCGTACACGACAAGCGGTAAGGCGTCGACGACAGCCTTCTTCAGACCGGTATTTCCCCTGGCTGATCCTAGCCCCGCGGTCACATAGTCGGCTCCCGTAACATGACCACGGCCTGCAATGATATTGAACCTGACGAGAGAGCTGAGGCAGAGCGTGCAGCGTATCATCAGGTTGAGGCCGAGGCCGAAGAAAAGAGCGCAGAGCAACGCCGCTAAAATTAACACCAAATTGGGATCAATAGAAGGCCTGTCAGCCTTAAAAGAGGCGTCAAAGCTTTGCTGTTGATGTCCATCCGGGGCCAACATTTTTCTTCCATCAAAACCAGCGGAACAAAATGAAGTTAATGTCAGGCATAATAAGAGGAAAATTTTGTACAGTCGCTCCATTCTTGATGTCCGCGGAAGAAAGAAACAACGGCAGAGTAAAACCCTAAGCTTGGATCGTCATTGGTGTCGGAAGGGATGCAAAGGAGTAGGAATATTTCTAGGGTTTAGGATAAGTAATGTGTTGTTGGAATTCTGGTGCCGTTCTTTCCAAGTGTGAAGAGGCGTGACGTGTCTGTGACGTACATGCGCCGAATTTGGCCCCATGCCACAGGGATGACTGCCATTTTCTCCTTGTCTCTGATGGGTTTTCGTTATCCAGATTTATATTCCCCCATTTGAGGAAGTTTGCCGGAGGGGATTAGGTTGATTTAGGGTCGTCCAACGATATATATTCGATATTAATTTAATGATATGATATTAAATTAATCATATCAAAAGATAGAGGAATATAATACAGGTAACTTAAAATTAATATTTTTTTCATTTTTTTTACCTAAATTTATTCAAAACATATACTTAACACTTTACCATGTGTCTCTTTTTATGAAACTCAATTCCCATTAACCTCTTCCCTTGGTTTACACAAGTGGAAGGAATTATTACTTTGAAAATGACAATTTAATAATTTACATTTATAGTAAATTTTAAAATATATTGATTTTTTTTTTTAATATATAAAAGTATCTTTTATTTAAAATACAAAACAAAAACCTTTTAGTTGAGAAATTTGATAATGTTTGATATGAGAGTGAAAGTCAATTTTTGAGAATGAATGTTTCCAATATTTATTGTTGTTTTATTGAAAGTCACATGCCATTTTGATAGGTATTGGCATCGATTACTTCATGCAATAGGAGGAATTGGAATATGTGTTGGATTGTAAATATCCCATAGGGGATCATAGTAATTCTTGAAGGCAATAACCACGTACATGGGTGAGGAAAGTGGGTTTGAATTTGGGTGGTAGAAAATGCGAACTAATTTTTTGATGGCTCCATTAACCAAACCTACTTCATCCATAGATTGGATGTCAACATAAACTTTTTAACTTTACATAGAAGCATAGTTTGCTCAAGTTGAGTGTCATGATTCAATGTCCCTTGTTGTCTATTATGTTTTGCTCTACATGTTATTGAAATGTTTAATGATTTTAACATTTGCTTGTTATGCATTGTTGTCATTGTTAGTTGCATACAAGTGTGTTAGACACTTTAAAATCTTGCTATTCTTCTTGATGCATGAAGGATGATGTTCTTGGCATGAGCATATTCTAGTCTTCGTTTATTGAGTTTGCATTTTTTATGATGGTTAATAAATTTATGAATAGTCGTAAATTTCTCATGCATCCCTGTTGACAGAAATTTGTGTGTAATGTTACTATTGTGTTGAATGCTTACCAAAGGTGTGGCCAAAATACTTTCATGTATACATTGGTGTGTCATTTACGGGGGGAAGCTATCCCAAGTCCCCAACAAATATAATTGAGCAATAAGTATAACATGGCAATGAGCACACTATTGATACAACAATGAAGGTCAACCCTTGACAACCAATGTTGTCAATATTTATTGTTACTTTGTTGAGAGTCATTTCTTATTTTTTATGTATGGTTAGAGGCCATGCCATTTTGATTAGCATTTGACGATGATTACCCCATACAATAGGAGGAATTGGAAGATGTGTTGGATTGCAAATATCCCATAGGGGACTAGAGTAATTCTTGAAGGCAATAACCACGTACATGGGTGAGGAAGGTGTGTGTAGTCATATAAAATATCATTTTACTGGGATGAATGTCACTTGAGATTTTTTTATCCTTAGCTTAGCCCTAGACCTATCTTAAGGCCTCTTTTGATCATTTCCCAATTTTTATGCACATCTAGCCTATGCCTAGATATACCAAGAGCGGCATTGAGCCATCACCTAGGCATCCCCAATCTTTTTCACACATGTTATTCATCTGGACAATGGTGTAATGTAGTGTGTTATTGGCAAAGGGGGCATCATTATTGACCCTTAGCTTCTCTTGTCCCTAACGGATATCTTTCCATATTTTGAAGCATCTTAGGGTTGGCCTAGACTCATTTCATGTCTCGACAAGCATCAGAACACTATATAAATACCACTCTCATTCATTTACGATATGGATGGCAAATCTCATGAACAAGTTTATAAATAGTTGTGCAAATTAAGGTTATTGATCCCTATTTACCCCTATTTTTACATACATCCATGTACAACAACCCAAAGCTCAGTTTTACTCACAATTTCAATATACACTCAAAGCGTTCAAATTGACATTCATACTCAGGCATACTAGTATCACTCTCACTTGCACCATCACTTAGATTGGGAGAAGTATATCGAGATTGATCCCCTTTTGAGGTATTAGTATGTAGATAGTGCTCCGCACATGGGGTATTGAGGTCATGCCCAGCGTACCCTACTAATGTCACTCTCCTTCAAATTGCGTTCATCAAAACCCTAGAAAGCATAGAGGCTTAGGTTTTCATAGTGAAATCAATCAAAGTGTAGAATAGGGGACGATCCAGGTCTCAATCATATAGGCATGGGATTCCTAAAATAAAGCGAAGATCTACCAAGAATTCCACTATTTTACTTGCACAGGGTCATTAACATTGCATATAAGGTTTATAGTATAGTGTGCTACTTGTAAAGAGGGATGCACTATTTTCTAAAGAGGGTTTTGACACATGTTCTCCACTAAAGACACTCTACCATGCCCCCGCACCATTTCCCAGCCCGTCACTTGTTCATCTCAGTCATATTTTCTAGTTAAGTATACCTTTTCTAATTCATTGTTATTTATAGAATATTCAAATAAGTCAATTATTATGCAAATCAATCATTATTGATACTGTAGTATTTTATTCTTTGATTTATTACTTAGCTCTTTATCAACCTAGGGTTACATTCCATAATCCTAAAAATGATAAATCATTTGGTGAACCCAACTTACTTTGAATAGTGTCAAAACCCTAGCGCTAAATGCTCTTTAGGTTTGTATCCTTCTATTTTTGTGCTCAGTAATTACTTTCAAAATCTCAGATCTAATTCATTATTTTATATATGCAATCTTTCATAGATTTAATTGCTTCAAAGGTTCAAATATATAACTTTTTGTTTTCCTACTTTCCAACCTACACTAGCAGAATTTGATAACCGATTTGATGAGACTGATAAGAGACAATTGAAAATTTTCATTTCTAAGCATTTAGATGTGCAAGATGACCTTATTCATATTGTTCAAGAAGATCTTCTGAAGTCCACTACAGATCAATCCTCTAACCCCATAGATGCTTATATTGTTACACCTACTATGGGTGCAACTCATTTTATAACAACCTATTATAACTAGGCAACTCTCACCAATAGAAACACCTCTTATGGCTTGTACATATCCCTCCTCTCTAGATGTACAATCCCTTAGGCATGAGATCCATTCTCTACAGACCAAGGTGTTACATTTTGAGCAAGGCACCACTAAACCATATCATGCCTTGGACTCTCATGTTCTCATACATACACCATTGGCACAACATATAGCAGTAACTCCTTTGCAATCTAAATTTGTGGCACCCAACCTTACTTTATATGATAGTAAGGGTGACCTAGATCATCATTTATGTGCTTTTCACGAAGAATGTTTGGATTATGTGTCTAATGAATGGCTCCTAAGTAAGTTTTTATCTCGTAGTTTAAAGGACTATGCATTACGATGGTTCTATGATCTCCCTAATCAATATATTACAACATTTAATCCACTTGCAGATATGTGTTTGGCATATTTTTTGATCAACATCAGTGATAAATTTTCCTATGCTCAAGTTGCTCAACTAAAGCAAAAATTTAATGAGCCAATAACTAACTATGTCTTGCAATATAAAACCATATTAACAAAGATTACTAACCCCATGACATATAGAGAACTCCAGGACATATTCAAGCATAGTTTATTACCAGCATTACATGAATCTATATTATTCAAAAAATTTCCATCATTTACAGATCTATGTCATACAGTGAAGGAATGGAAGTCAAAATTATCTCCATGGGCAAGTTAAATCACACAACCAAATCGGATTCCACTAATAAGAGTTAAAATAAACTCCCATATAAGGTGAGGCCCAATAAAAATAAGAATGATCAAAAGATAATAGTTAACATAGCCTCGAAGCCAACTCTTTGTGTGGCTTTATCAGCTCCTCCAAGGAGACCTTTTATGAATCTTCTTGAATCATTAGCTTGCGTTCTCCAACAACTTTTGGAATGTAATGGCATATCTCTCCCTCTCATCAAAGAGGTTGATATGACTAGGCCTCTTCCAAAGAATTATGAGTCCAATGCATTTTGTGATTATCATAGGGGCCTCGACCATACTATGAATAGATGCATCAGCTTACAACATATGATCCAAGATTTGATAGATGTTAATATCATTTATGTGAGCACCCCTACAAAAACACCCAAAGCACAACCAAATGAAACAAAAGTAATGAAAATATTTTTTGATCTATTTCCAAAACATATGGCTAATGAGACAATAGACACTTTACGAGTTCATTATACTTATCAAGTACATCCAACACTAGCATCTTATCATACTCATACAATAGACACACACCCTCGACATAATATCATTGGTGTGTATCATACTACAGTGCCAACTACGCCTCTCATCACTTTCTTAGAACAGGAGATCATTGGTGATGACTCAGATTTATATGCACTCTTTGTATGAGCTTACATTGATCAATATCATATCTATAGTGTCATGGTTGACAATGGGTCAAGCATCAATATGTGTATTATTACACTTCTACATCACTTAAGCTATTTAGATCATGGTATTTATCTGATAAATACATTTATTCATGGATTTAATGTCCATGTCTAAAGATCCATTGGGGAGAATGTACTTCCATTATAAGTTGGGCACTTACATGTGGCCACCAGATTCATAGTTGTACCTAGTGTCAAAATATTTGATATTTTATTAGGTAGGCCTTGGATACAACAACTTTGAGTCATTCCCTCCACCGTACATAGATGTCTTAAATATATACATGCTAATCAGGTTGTTGTAATTAAAGGCCTTCCATATGATTATCCTTTACCTACTCCATAGCCAGTTACATAGTAATCGCCATTAAAATCTCCAAACATATATTCCACTAGCACACCTTAGATATCATTTGAGCCACTAGTGCCGATGAAGTCTACTTATATAGCATTACCACATATACACACTCTCCTACAAAGGCCTTTATTAGATATATCACTACATAAGAGACATGTTGTGGATTATAGAGAGCTTCTTTATACCCTGTTCCCACCCAGATCAATGTTATTGAGTCCCTAAAGCACTTTGCATAGAGCATCCATGCTAGTTACAATTTATTCTACCAGATGGGTCCCCAAGAACCCCACAGTTCATAGACCAGTTCAGTCAGCTCCACAAATTCATAGACACACTCTATAGTTAGTTTCAACTACATATTATTCAGTACATCTGGTTCCTAGGTCTTAGATACTTCCTCACACATCACATGTAGTCACTCTTATTTTACTTGATATAGGTCACCTTAATAGTGAGTCTCTTATAAGACTCATCAGTTAGTATGTTCCCCTATTACTTGTACATAGTTTCATTGTTCTAATTTACTTGTGCATAGTTTCCTTTATCTTTCTCCATTGTACATAGTTTCATTTTCATGTTGCTTGTACATAGTTTATACTAGGACAACATTGTGTGTGTGTGTGTTCAAAAATATAAAAAAAATCAAATATTGCTAAAAAAATATAAATTTCAGATTATATGCATTTCATGTTTACATTCCTTATATTTGTTAGGTACTACATATGTTATATATGTTAGTGTAGTTAGTTTTATCATACATACATGCTTCACTTGTTACATTTGAGTGTTCACAAATTACTACAAGAATCCAATACTCTACATAGATCCAGATTTGTTATTATCCTCCCATCGGAGGCACATACACATGCACCAATTTAAGATTGATATATTAGCCCATTAGGGACATCATACACACAACTTATGATTTGCCAGGTTATATCTTTTTATACTCCATATCACAGATTTAGCATTGATTATATATTAATATTGACCATCATATACTACACTAATTTTTTGTTGACTACTACTATAGACTCAGCTTATGTACATCTTTTCTCTTATATGGATTTGTACCACATGATTATGCAAACTTTCATTTCTAGATTTACTATTCTAGATTTGATTATGTCTCTTTATTTTTACATATACTCAAGGGAATTTGAATATGTCATTGTCCTTTCATTACTTTTAGGCTTTAGACATATGCCCATGTCCTTGTGTATGCTTCTTGATTGTGTATGTGGACATTTGAACATGTTTATCCATGTGGCTCTAAGCCAAACTTGACTTTTTTTTTGTGTATGTGGAAATTTGAACATGTCCTTGTATGTGTTCCTTTGCTTAGACTTAGTGACATGTGCCCATGTCCCTTGTATTGTTTCCCTTGCCTACTTTGCATGACTCATGTGTGTGTATGTATGTGTCATGTCCATGACACTTATCTCTTGCTTGTTGCTTTCACATCCAATTTGTGATGCCATGAGGGATCTCATGCATCTCTCCTTCCTTTTTGGGTGCCTTGATGGATGTCATGTCCCATCCCTCTAAGTAGTTTACTCATATTATATTCAGATTTATTATTCATATACATGATTACATGATTATATTTATCTTGACAACCTTATGAATTTTATATCTAACATACATCTACATTGCCAACTTATGATCAATCTATTTTACATTCAGATGTCATGTATACACATTATATTAATTTATCACACAAATATCATATATTTTTAGTCTAACACACATGATGTATAGATTTTATTTTGAGGATAGTTATTGTAGAGGTTCAACATCTCCCCTCAAAAGAGGGGCCAATTCAGGGGGTTGTCATTGAGATTATGTGTAGTCATATAAAATATCCAAATTGGTAGTTTGAGTGTGTCTTGTGACACCTTATCCATAGCTCCTTTTTTCATACTCTTATGACCCTTATAGACACATTTTCGCTCATTATCGGTCATCTAAAACCTTTTGAATGGTCATTCCACCTCATCCAGGCTACCTTTCCCAGGCCAATCCTATTCCCCCAAGCCCTGAGCCTATAGAACAAGACCACCATACTTGGATTATAGAACCAGACCCTAGGGTGTCTTATTTTTGACACTCCTATCCATTTGCATTTTGAGCCCAAACAGTCATTTTCATCTGATCCCTATCTTTCATTATGTTGACCTAGCATGAATACATCAAACCCATGACCAATTGTTCCCTATAAAAGCCCACTCAAATCTCATTTACAAGAGAGGTGACAAATATTACAAAGCAATTAAGAATACAAACAAAGTACGAAGGCCAGCTTCCCTATTCTCTACATACAATCACCCAACATAGCTACAAACACACTCAAATCCTCATACTAGTCCCTAACCACCTCAAACACTCTCAATTTAGCATTTTTACATCTACATCACACTATTTCACAAAGCACATTAGGTGAGAGAACTACATATGGATTGATCCCTCTTCAGAGTATTGGTATGTAGGCAATGTGCCCACATAAGGGGTGTGGATTACATGTTTAGTGCATCTTACACACTAACCCCACTTTTTATCAAGTGGTTCAAACATCATTTTATCAAGCATGATGGAAGGTTAGGGTTTGAAGATTAAATCAGCTCTACAGTAAGTTACATTGATAGTCAACACTCAAGATTTTATAGGTAGGCTCACATAAGAACAATGTAAAAACCTAAAAAGTTTCAAGTCTCTGTGATTAGTTTGGACAACAATGACAGGAGTGGACAATAACATTAGACCCCAAAGTGTCTTTTTTTCGATGCTCTTATCCTTTTACTGGATAAGAGCTAGATTCAAATTCATGACACTATCCCAGTCTTGTACAACCAGTTCCAGCCTTTGTATCATCTATCTCATTCTAGTTTCAAGCTAAGTTATATTTCTCTTTATTTATTGCTCTTGTTAGAAAGGTAAGCAAAAACAAATAAATTATACAAATCAAGACTGTATTTATTACACTATTCTTTACTAATTTATTAATCCATACCCTTAACTAAAATAAGAATAAAAGTTTATTCTCAAAATAATTAAATCATTTGGTGAACTTGACTTACTTTTTTTAAGCACAAAAACCCTAAAAACCCTAAGAAAATTTTCTTGCTAATTTTTCTAGTATTTTTTTGATTTTTCCTACATATTTAAATCATAATTTCACATTTAATTTTAAAATTTACCATAGTAATTTTAAAAATCATTTTTTTCAAACCCTAGTTAAGCTTACTAGGTCCCTTTGCTTCTTAAGGTATTACCTTACATGTTTGTAAGTTTTGTATCCTTTTTATGCATATTCCGGTTTGTTGTTTTTAGGACTTTACATTTACTGTATCCATTACTTTCCTTCCATTTCATTTTTATTATAACAAATTATTACAAAAAATTCAATCCATTTTTTATTTGTTTTCCTACTTTAACAATGGCCCAATATAATGGTTTTGACGAAACTGATAAGAGGGAACTTCAAGACCTTTTAACTAAACATCCTAATATACAAGATGATATGCTTAAAATACTATAAGAAGAATAAAAAAAATCAAACAATGGTCAATCCTCTCAAACCATAAAACAACTAGTTGCAAATGACACTATGGGGGCAACTATGTCTCAACAACCCCCTATATCATCCCAACCTTCCTATGAGGCACCACTAGTTACAGCTAGTACATCTTTGTCTTTCGATGTGGTTGACCTTGTGTAAGAGATAAAATCTCTTCAATCCATGATGATACATCTTGAGCAAGGTGCCTCTAGACCAACACAAGTTTTGGATTATTTTTCTCTACTTCATACACCATTGGCACATCATATTGCTTCTACACCCTTGTCACCAAGTTTTGTTTAACCCAAGCTCACTCTATATGATGGAAAGGGTGATCCAGAGACACCTTGAGAGATTTTCACATAGCATGCTTGGACTATGTGCCAAATGACTGGTTATTAACCAAGTTATTTCCATGGAGTTTAAAGGATTATGCTCTACAATGGTTCTATAGTCTATCAAACCAATTGGTCAATGCATTCAATCCTTTAGCTACAATGTTCCTAACTCATTTCAACATCAACATAGGTGACAAGGTTTCTTATGCCCAAGTTGCACAATAAAAACAAAGGTCAAATGAGAATCTCATAGATTATGTTCTTCGATATAAGACTATCTTGGCTAAAATAACTAGCCCCATGGCTGATCAAGAATTATAGGACCTCTTCAAACAGAGTCTTTTGCCATCTCTGCATGACTAAATAATGTTCAAAAAATTCTCTTCCTTCACTGAGATATGTCATACACTAAAGGAAAGGGAAGTCAAATTAATTTCAATGGGCAAACTCAAGTACATAAGCATATCAAAAATAGCAAACAAGAGTAGTAGTAAAGTCCCATACAAAGTAAAAGTTAATGATAACAAAAGTCAAAATCAACCTATAATTAATGCAACTTTAGATCCCCCTCAGTAAGTGGTTTTATCAGCATCTCCTCGGTGAGCCTTTACCAATCTACTAGTATCTCCAACTAGAGTCTTACAACAGCTATTGGAATGCAATATCATATCTCTCTCTCCTATTTAGGAAGTTGATACAACAAAGCCTCTTCCACGTGGATATGATCAAAATGCATTTTGAGATTTTCATAGGGTACCAAGCCACACAATGAATAGATGCATTAGTTTGCAACACATGATACAATACTTGATAGATGGAAACCTTATTGATCTTGTCACTCCAGTTGAGCCTCCTCAGGCAAAGAAGACACATGACAAGGCTCTAAAAGTTTTCTTAGATCCTTTCCCACAAAATTCTAAACAAGAGATAGGGGACACATCAGGTGTTCACCATGTATATCATACACACTTTCCACCAGCTACATACCAGGCACCTTCAATTGAGTCACATCCTTTGAGCAACATGATTGGTGTGTATAATTCCAGAGTTTTATCTAGACCTCTAATCTCCTTTTTAGAGTAGGAGATATTTGAGGATGATTTAGATTACTATTCACTCCTTATCAGAGTCTAAATTGATCATCATCCCATTCATAGTGTTCTCATAGATAATGGATCCAACGTAAACATGTGTACTATGACATTACTTCAACATTTGGGATATTCAAAGCAGGATATTTCTCCAATGGACATAGTTATCAATGGATTTAGTGGACATATATATATATATATATATATATATATATATATATATATATATATATATAAGATAGATTGTACTTCCTCTACAAGTAGGTCTAGCACATGTGGCCACACCATTTACTATTGTTCCCAGTGTAGGAGTCTTCGATATGTTTATTGGTCGATCATAAATCTAAAAACTTCATGCAGTACCTTTTACAGTTCATAGATGTATGAAATTCATTCACACTAAAGGTTGTTACAGTTGGTGGAGTTCCATATGAGTTACCACTCCCCACTTCAGAGCCATCTATTACTCCACAGTCACTAGTTTTAGCTCCTCCACCAGTTATAATTTTTCTTCTAGTTGAGATTTAGACATAACTGAAGCCTCCCTCACTAGCACAAAGAGTTCATACACTTCTACAGAGGCCTCTCTTAGAGAGACCACTACATCAGCGATAGTTTTAAGACTTTAGATAGTTTCCTTCTACATTATTTACATCCAGAGTAGTATCATTGAGATTTCATGTCTCTACACATAAAGCACATTTTTAGAGAGGTTCTTCTACCAGATGGGTCCCTAAGAGCCGCATAGTTGCATCCACTTATCATAGTTATAGAGGGACCCCACAATCAATTTGCACTACAGATATTTCAAAGCACTTATAACAAACATAACTTTTAGATTCACAGTCTTAGCCCTTCCATCATGCTTCACAATCATGCATGATCCATCTCCTTGATACATGACACCATGATAGGGAGTCTTTTGTGATACTCATCGGTTAATATCATTACTTCTCAGCTTACTTGTACATAATTTCTCTTTACTTACTCATACATAGTTTATTTTTGCTTACTTGTACATAGCTTCTTTTCAATTACTTGTACATAGTTTCCTTATGATTGATTGTACATAGCTTATTTCAAAAATACCAAAAACAATATAACATGTCAAAATACAAAAACATTCAAATAATTCAAAACACCAAAAACATTTCAATTGTATGCATTATCCATGCTTTACATTTCTACTATCATGCTAGACTTACATTTTGTTGTTCTATGTTATTGTTTGTCAAGTTATCTACATTACCATGCTTCACTTGATCTTATTTGATTATGTGTAGTGACACCTAGATCCTTGATTGCTTCACTCTACCTATTGAGGGGGAATCCTACTTTCACACTCGAGACATATATTGACATATATACCCACCAAGGGCATCTTCTACATGACTACACCATCCAAATTATGTCATTCCTCCACCACACACTCTAGTTATCATGTTGATGTACATTACTTACTAGCTTATACAGATTATTTTATCGACACCCACTAATATATATCACTTGTGTATTTCTTAGCATGTATCTAGTCTTTTACTACATTTTTTTCATACTTTCATTTCTTTCTTTGATTAGTTAGATGCAATAGTATTTCAAGCATTTACATTCTCTCCTTTCTAGATTTGAGTAGCTAGATGTGATTGCATTTTTTAGTTCTTGTTTTGTATTCTTATGTGTGCCTTAGGATATTTATCAATGTCCTTTACTTATACTCTTCTATGTGATTATGTCCCTCATGTCAATCTTGCTTATTTGCAATAGTATGTGTATGTGGGCATTAAACATGCCTTGTATGCTTACTTTCCTAGTTTGAGTGACATGTGTCCATGCCCATATTTGCTTGGTCCCTTATCCTCTTTTGTATGTTTCTTTCTTCTTTCTTTATGTGCTTGTTTGCTTCTCTGTTGTTTGTAATGCCATGATCCACATCATGCATTATCTTGCCTTCTTAGATGCCATGATGGACATGATGCTCCAACCCTCCTTGAAAAATAACAACTAAAAAGTTTTTTAGTTTCAATTTAGTATACTACACATGTTATTACATTATTATATCTATCTAGGCATACCTCTGTTGATCTAACAATCTCCAATACAAACTATGTTATATCTTGAGACATTTTTTTGATTATCATTACTATATCAGGTATTTCATAGCATAACACACTTGCAAGGCTCTTTCTTATGAGGGCAGCTATTTTAGGTTCTTCATTCCTACCCTTAGAAGAGGGGGAAATAAATAGGGGTTTTGTCATAGAGATCAAAGCCTTCTATTGGTCAAAGATTAGTTCCAAAACACTCAAACAATAATTAAAATTCAAAATAGTTAGAACAAACCTAAAAGACTATGATAAATATAGAATAATGATCAAAAATAGTAAAAGACAAGAGCACCATACTTAGACTAAAGCACCGGATAACAAAGTGTCTTATTTTGGTGCTCTTGTTCAAACAACAAAAAACCCAAAATTTCCAAAAATAGATAGAAAGGTAAGATCAGTTATAATTTTGTCAGCTATAGTACAATTTAGATTTGGTAGTTTTAGTATAGTTTTAATCAAAGTATCTAGATATAGGGAGCATCATATGCGGCATGATAGTTCTCACTTCCAATTTTATATTGGGTAGTTGGTACGACTTCCAAATCAGAATCCATGTTATAGACACTAGTGATTGGGGGGCACATTTGCCTTCTTTTCTTTCTAGTTCATTATATTACCCAAGTATTCTTAGTATTTACGTGCTTTATTACATCTACAAGTGGTTGGCATCATTTTAGAGTGGCTTTCATATAAGCCTAGTTCTCAGTTTCAGAGTGGTTTTCATACAAGCCTAACCTCCAGTTTTTGGAGTGGCCAAGAATAGCCTAGTTCTCAACACATATTCATCGATCCATGCCACATTGTCAAATTATAGAGCATTTATGGGATTCAGGAGCCATCTCATATGACACACATTCATACCAGTATCAATTTATAGCTTCACTTAGTGGGAAATGATGGAGCTAAAGTAATAGCTAGCCTTTGTATTCTTGAGCCACATACTTAGTGGGATTGGACACACAGTCTAAATATTAATTAACACATGCATGATCACATAGATTCACTTAGTAGGTGATGATGGAGCCAAAGGGCCAACCTTTATATTATTGATCCACTCTTAGGGAATTAAGTACTCAGCTCCATTCATGATATTACTTTTGGTACAACACATACCTAACATCACTCAACATCACAATAGGTTCTATATTAGTTCATGTATTCGATGAAGTGTATTCATTCAGTTCTCTTCCTCTCTATTTTACCTTGCTTTTGTCTATTCTTATTTTAGACATAACATGTCTAGTAAGAATTGATTTACTTCTTATTTTCCTTTGCAGATTTACGCTTCATGATGTGCTCTCTCTACACACATTCAACATCACACATCTTCATGGGCTTCACCCTTGCAGGTAAGTTTTGGTATGCTATCTATTTTTTCTTATCTTAGTATTTTGATTTAATACATCACTAAAATAAAGGGGGGAAAATGTAGTCATATAAAATGTCCAAATTGATAGTTTGAGTATGGCTTGTTACACCCTATCCATAGCTTCTTTTTGCATGCTCTTGTGACCCTTCTAGACACCTTTTCACTCATTATCAATCATCTAAAACATTCTAAACAATCATTCCACCTTACCCAAGCTAATTTTCTCAGTCCAATCCTATTCCCCTAAGTCTTAAGACTATAGGACAGGAGCACCATACTTGGACTATAACACCAAACCCTAAGGTGTCCCATTTTTGGTGATTCTATCCATTTCATTTTGAGCCAAAATGATCATTTTCATCTGATCCTTATCTTTTATTATGTTATCCTAGCACGAATACATTTGACCCATGACTAATAGTTCCCTATAAAATCCCACTCAAAGCTCATTTACAAGAGAGGTGACAAATCTTACAAAACAAGTAAGAATACAAAAAAAGCACTAAGGAAAACTTCCCTATTCTTTGCATACAGTCACCCAACATAGCTACAAACACACTCAAACCTTCATACCAGTCCCTATCCACCTCAAGCACTTTTAATTTGACATTTTTACATCTGCATCACACTATTTCACAAAGCACATTAGGTGGGAGAACTATATATGGCTTGATCCCTCTTCGCAGTATTGATATGTAGGTAGTGTGCCCACATAAAGGGTGTGGACTACGCATTCAATGCATCTTACACACTAACCCCCCCTTTTCTCAAGTGGTTCAAATATCATTTTATCAAGCATAATGGAGGGTTAAGGGTTGAAGATTAAATTATCTCTACAATGAGTTCTATTGACAATCAACACTTAATATTTCATAGGCAGGCTCACACAGGAAGAACACAAAAACCCAAAATGTTTCAGGTCTCTGTGACCATTTTGGACAACAACAACAGTAGTGGATAATAAAACTAGACCCCAAAGTCTCCTATTTTTAATGTTCCTATCCTTTCACTAAATGAAATCTAGATTCAGATTCATGACACTATCCCAGTTCTAGCCTTTGTATCATCCGTCTCATTCTAGTTTCAAATTAAATTATATTTCTCCTTATTTATTGATATTTTTAAAAAGGTAAAAAAAGACAAATAAATTATATAAATTAGGACTGTATTTATTGCAATATTATTTATCAATTTATTAATCCAGACCCTTAACTAAAATATGAATAAAACGCCATTATTCCCAAAATAGTTAAATCATCAGGCCATCCTAATGCACTCAAAACATAATTTTTAGCATATAGACATAGATTATAGAGCTTAGACTTAGGAAAATATGATGAAATATGATCATACATAGATCAATCTTAGTTTTTCTTAGAAACAACACTTTTGGACAATAATGCAATATCCTTCCAAGAAATGCACTATAGTCCACCCATCATGCCATTGTTTAATAGCCTCAAAAATAGAAAATTTAAGAATTTTAAGAAAGGTATAGTAGGTATAGTTTAGATTTTCACAATATCAGTTACATATTATCATATATGCTCAGCATTTTTTTATTTTTTACATAAAATTACATAGGTTTATTCAGATTGGGGGCATCATGCGCAACATGATCATTCTCATTTCAGTTTTAGAAATGCATAGACATATATTACTATAATTCAGTCTAAAATCCATAAAATTTTGGAAATAATAATAATAAAAATAACAACAACAATAATAATAATAAATTGAATCAAACATTGCACTCTAATTAGCCTCTTAACATGATTAAAGCTCATTTGAAAATGAAGAAAAATAAATATCTAAGTTAGGTTTTGGTCAAAACTAAGACTTGATATTGATTTTATTGGGTTATAGGATATATAAACAATGTTCAAAAAAATTATAATCGTGTCAGGAAATATCACTTTTGGACTAGTTCTAGACAAATTTTAAAAGAGCAAAATTTGTAAGCGTTCTTTGTTACTCCAAAATCATTTTGGTTTTGGCACAAATTAAATACTTAAATTTGATTTTTATAAAATTTGAGACATGAAAGTAATTCCTTGTAGATATAAAATATCAATGATCAAATAATTTTTACTCCCTAAACCAAAAACATCATTTTTTACCAATTCTGGGAGAATTTTGCAAGGGGAAAATCCATTTTTGCCTTCTTCTAGGTTCTAAAATCAATTTGGAATTGATGTAAATAAAACATCCATATTTAAGTTTTCTTAAAAATGAAAATTTGTAACCAATTAATATAACTTAAAATTATTGGTTTCATAATAAAATAATTTTTATTGCAAGTTTTTCTATTTTTAGTAGGGTGATTATGAAGCTGGTTTATGTAGAATTTATGTAAGATAATTTTGAGAATTGATAAATTCACCTTGAAAATTCTCTAAGTAGTTTTATCGCATGTATCTCTCCCTTATTTGGAATTGATGTAAATAAAACATCCATATTTAAGTTTTCTTAAAAATGAAAATTTGTAACCAATTAATATAACTTAAAATTATTGGTTTCATAATAAAATAATTTTTATTGCAAGTTTTTTTATTTTTAGTAGGGTGATTATGAAGCTGTTTTATGTGGAATTTATGTAAGATAATTTTGAGAATTGATAAATTCACCTTGAAAATTCTCTAAGTAGTTTTATCGCATGTATCTCTCCCTTATTTGGAATTGATGTAAATAAAACATCCATATTTAAGTTTTCTTAAAAATGAAAATTTGTAACCAATTAATATAACTTAAAATTATTGGTTTCATAATAAAATAATTTTTATTGCAAGTTTTTCTATTTTTAGTAGGGTGATTATGAAGCTGTTTTATGTAGAATTTATGTAAGATAATTTTGAGAATTGATAAATTCACCTTGAAAATTCTCTAATTAGTTTTATCGCATGTATCTCTCCCTTATTTGGATATATTTTTAGTCTTTGGATAATGCCTATATGCGTTTGGGTCATCTATTGGTTGTGGAGTTACCAATAAAGGATAATGATGTTATGTTTAGATGTGTGACTATTTGGTGAAGGACATGTACCTTCACATTATATCTAACACTCTTTTAGGAATAGGTGAACTAAAATAGCCCTGAGTCTGCATGTGATAGGATTACTGATAATATGTAGGCATCTCAAGAGGTGGACACAGGCTTACGTAACTAACAATGAGGATGCCTTCTTAGTGTGGGAAACTGATAATTAACTTTATTATGTCTTTAGAACATGTGATTAAACATATAATCCTTAAAAGACTTGATTAATCATGAATGGTATGATATTATTCTATGTATATGTGTATATTGTCAATTTCAGTTGCATGATTTTCTTAGTTGATTACTTGTTTTTGAATATTGACCCTCACTGATTATTGGGATTTAAGCTTGTTCTCTCTCATCTTAACCTTGGACACCATTAGATACGTACCCTGGGAATAAAGTTTCTATGAGTAGCATAATTTATATATTGTTGAGACATTGACTTCATTGGAAAAAGGGAATATATATTCTTATCATGCTTGACTCTCATTATGACATCGTGTGGGAGTGCTTGGGTAAGCACACATGCCTTGTGAAGTTGTAGGATGTGATTAATAAACTTTGGATGTGTCATTATTTTTAATAAAATGACTATAACTTTAGAAGCTCATCTGAGTGTCGTATAAGTTCCCTTGTTGGCTTAGATCATCAGCAATTTTGTGATGATTATATATCATGGAGGAGGCCATCATAAGTGTAATGAGAACTACATCAGACCCTAATTCCATGGAGTAGATATGTAGGCTGCCGAAGTTTTAGTGAGGGCATTAGGTCTAGGTTCTTAGGCTAGGTTAGTAATGTTTTTCATCTTACTTCATGTGGGTGTCGTACATTGTTTTTTGTATTACACACAAACACACACACACACACACACACAAGTTTGAGTTTGATCATCATGCAATTTTTTTCAAACACTTCACAATCATGTTGTGTGCTTTAGAGTTTTACATACACATCCATCAAATACTATAACTTGTTGAAATAACACTCAAAAATTTAAATTATTTATTTCTCCAACTGAGCACATCAAATAGTTGGCTCAAAAAAATAAGGTGAAGCAAACAAAGCTAAGAACTTTACCTACTAAAACTCTAATTATGACATTCTTCAAGATGTATTTTTCACAAAATCCATTTTTCAAGTATTATACTAAGTCGTAACCTAATCATTTCATTTTTATCATGCAAATTTATTGATTCCATATATTTTTCCATATTTGTGGATCACTAGTGGTTTTGGTAATTAAGCTAGAAACAACAATGGTTTCATCTCAATCACACATGGTGTGTCAGTATTCCTTAATGCCCCTACAATTTATGTTGGTACAATATGAATAAGATAATTTACAATATCATATAATAATGTCTTGTATCCATGTTCAAGTTTTACACAAAAATAATCAATAGTTGTTACCTATTATAGATGTTTCATGTTCAACATCTATTTAATCATATAATCTACAATAATTGGAAGCCTTGACATGTTTGGTAACCATGGCCCAGCCCAAGTAACTAGGGATTGGTATCTTGGAGGTATAGACTTATCTACAGGTTGTCTTCCTAAAAGTAATTTGAAGGAAATAACTCTGACTAGATAGACATCAATTTTCTCTATTAGTGCCCATCTAGAATATACTCTAGAGTAACATATCCCAAGGTTCCCAAAATTTAAATATTTTTCTATCCACACCTCATTTTGTTGTTTAAAAATAATAAAACTTAAAAGTTTATCGTTGAATCTTGAATCAAACATTGTAGATTCAACATTTTCAAGCTTCATATCAAGATCTTATGTAATCATTTGGCCACTAGTAAGTGTGGCAAGGTCCTACAATTAGGTTTTCTTATTTTTTCCAATCCTATAACTTTAATTACACAAAAAAATGATCTTACAAAAATCTTATTTATAATAAAAAAAATTTAATGTTTGATTCTAAACATACTCATACATGATCAGAATTAGTCTTTACTTCTTCAATTTCATCTCCATTGCTCAGGCAACCACATCTATGCTTGAAATCTTCTTTTCGTGTATCAATATAAAATGATTCTCCAATTCACATTTCTAAGTATTTTCATTTGTAATAAAAATATGAAAATATATATCCCTTGTCTAGATTCATTCCTTATACAACCTCTAATTCATTTATTTGGTAATTAATTTACCAATTGTTTTTAGGTAACTATTGGTAAGTATATATGAAATATCCTTTCCACAATTTCACCAAAATAATAGTTTCTTTGGCAAAGAACACAACTAACCAAACCCTTTACAGTCATAAGAGACCAAGATGAGGAAGGGGAAAACACCAAAAAGTTGATACAATTATTAAAAATGAGCATGCTTACACACACAATAGAAAAATGAAACGGAAAGACACAAGCCAAAATTGAAAACCAAAACAATCCATCTACAAGAGAAAATAAAAAATAATGGAACTAAACATGACCATTCATGCATTGGGTAAAATATGATCCCTTGTAGGACAAATTTTGTCAAGATGAAGATAACTCTTGTAAATTCATGAACAAAAACTACAACTATTGGACCCCAAATTTTGACTAAGTGTTTTGGATTTTTGGTGTGAAACTGACACAATGAAAGAGGACCCTAATGCAGAATTAGCACAATGTAGAAAGATCATGGCAAAGATACAATAAGGAACAAGAGGATAAAGGCATGCAAGATGACAACACGAAAAGACCCAGTCAAAGATAAAACATAACTATAGATAACTCAAGAGCATAAGACTCGAAACAACAATGAAAGACTTGGGGAGAATGAGGGAAGTAGGAAATAGTTGAGGAGCAATTATTAAGGATAATATAGACTTTAATTATCATGAGTTTCACATTGGCCTATGAAAAGGAGGACATTTGGCAATAAAGATCTAGCATTGAACAAGAATATAGGGGGGTACAAAGGCTACCATGACTCTCAGTCTACTAAGATATCATTGGCCAGTCACCCACTTATCATTTAATAATGTAATTACTTGGTTAGGGAAAAAAAAGTATAAATACCCCTTTGTAGAGATATATAAGGTGACTGAATATAGATATTATGCAATGACTCTTTATGGTAATACAAAATTATAGAAGTTACAATCAATTTTGGTGTTATGCTTAAGTTAATTAATAGTTAAAGACATTAACAATGTGTTTGCATTAAGAAATATGTGGCTTATAATTCATTATGATATTTATAGAATATGCATTGTACGAGTTTTTAAAAATAACTCTTTAAAATTCATGACATTTATCTTCATGTTCTTGGTTGTTGTTATTAATGAAACAAGGTATGTAGTCATATTTTTCCTTTTGTGTGTAATGTTTAATTAGATATATGAACAAACTCAAGTATATGACTAATGTGTCACTACGTAACATA
The DNA here is from genome assembly GCA_037957365.1 of Torreya grandis. Classification (NCBI taxonomy): domain Eukaryota; kingdom Viridiplantae; phylum Streptophyta; class Pinopsida; order Cupressales; family Taxaceae; genus Torreya; species Torreya grandis. The sequence continues at coordinate 4,573,577 of JARHVA010000133.1, read as the reverse complement.
ACCCATAAGAATAGTTTCTTGTTATGTGCTTAAGGTGAACATGCAAGACCTTAGTCTTGAGGAAAAAACCAGTGCATAATCTTATTGGGACTAAACTTCAACACCCTAAGAAAAAATTGATAGAAAAACACCTAACATTTTGGTTCCATTACTAGGACCCATAGTTCTTCTTGCATAGTAATGGAAGATGCTTGAATGTTTATCCCTTGAAAGTATTGAACAATTAATTACTAAGGTCAAGGATAATTTTGTGGTTTCCTATCTTGAACAAAGAGTTTTCATATGTATATGGGTGAAACAACATATTGACATCTCATTATATGAAACCTTATTTGTCGAAGTCCCTATTCATTTGCATGCTTGACTCTCCACCTATGCTCAAGGTCAATCATGAAATCTTGGGTGGAGGAAAGCTTGGATGATAAAATGTCAAAGGGCTTTGACATGATTTAGAATATCATCTACACGGGCTGTTAATAACTACATCTTGTAATATGTGGTAAATACTTACTCTTGTCCTGAAGAAGATAAGTTCTAAGTTCTTAGAGAACCAAGTGGTCGGTATATTAAACATTTCCCACTAGAAGTAAAGAAGTTGTTTATTGATACTAGACTTGAAAGTCTACCTATGGAGGGATAAATTCATCCTTTCATGAGCCACATAATTGAAAATGGAATGCAGAGGTGTTGGTAAAGAATTTTTGGTTTAAAATAGTAGCCAGTCAGTGGGCATTATGAAAGTGCTTTATGTGATGAAGCTTGACATAGGATCATAGGTCGAGGCAAAGTAAGAAGGGAGTGATAGACCTTAGGAAGTACTATTAGAATCTGTAGGGAAGTGGAAAGGCACAAGGATGACTCAATAACTTTCAAACCATGCCCAATACTAGTTATATTATATGAAGGACAAACTAGCCAGATAGAAGAGACTGAAGAACCACATTTGAACCAACCAAGTTCCCCAACCATAGTGCACGCTCATGATTTTAAACTAGATAAATTAATTATACATGATTGGGATACATATAGTGTAGAATCAAAAACTGATCCTATAAGATCAACTATAGCTGAAGCAATTTTAAATCATAGTGAATTAACACTTTATTTTACTCTTCAAGGGAATTTCATGGTCCAACTTGGTATGCCTAATGGATCTGGAATTCATAGTGGGTAGAGTACTAGTCCAAGTAATATTAATCAACCTTATATCATGCCCAACATCATGGGTGTTTCTAGTAGAGGCACTGGAGGTAGACTAAGAGGTGGCATATCAGGAAGTGGTGGAGTTCCACCTTCAGGAAATAGACCCCTGGGTTCTCAATAGCCATCGACATAAGCACCTTAACTACCAATAATGTATTATGAAATGATGCTTCATTTCCCTGAATATCAAGACATGGAGAATGTTGTGGAACATGTTCATAAGTGTGAACTCATTTGGAGGGCATATGGTATAACTTCTAAGCGAAAGGCAACATAGTTCACAACCACACTTCTAGAAAGAGTGCACAAGTGATATAGGAAGTTAGACCCTTAACAAGTGGTAATTGACTATGGTCAACTCAAGATGGCATTTTTTCAAAAAAATGATATTCTCAAATTTGAGAAACAAAGTATTTCCACACTAAAAGATATAAAACAAAATCTCACTAAAAGTATATGAGAGTATGATGCACAGTTTAAAACACTCTTATCAAATATTTCATTTGAAATTAGTGCTATTCAGCATGCCCAATGTTTTGTGGGAGGTTTTTTGCTTCCCTTTAGATGAATGTTGTCTCAAAGGACCTTTACCAACCTGTATGAAGCTCTAGAATCTACCCTCTACATTGAAGCTATTTGTAGCATTGACACTAGAATTAGTCCTTTATAGAAGCTCAAATAGCTTAAATGGTATCAAAATTAGAGAATATAACTACAAAAAATGTGTACGACACTCGTAATGATCTTTGGTGTACTGATTGCAAGTCTGAAGGTCATAATAGAAACAACTGCCCATGCAAAAACATTCACATTATACTAAAGCAGTTGAGTGAAATTTTCCATGAAGAGCATGATGTACGGTCTTGTCCTCTCTTATAGTGGGCTAAACATTTTAAAGTGTGTAAATATTTCAAGATATGTGATGCCTACACCCATGATTGATTGTCAACTAATTAGTGGTATACATGAGGCATGTGTGAGTGGTACATGCCAAACCTCTATTTCCAATAATCAAGATAATGTTCGATATCATGGATGAGGCTTAAGAAAAGGATAAGGAGGTGGTTTTTTTCCACCAAGAACATGTTATAAGTGTGGATCTTTAGATCATTTTCAATGAGATTGTCTATTTTATCTAACATGTGCATTTTGTAAAAAAGAGCATCAGTTGGAAGAATGTCCTGACTTATACATAACCATCACTAAAGAAAGAAATGAAAAAGGTAATGGTATGATTCCAATTGAGAAACCTCACTATTGTATGCACTCTAGCAACTTGATATCCCAATAGATTAATATCACTACACGTAGCAACAAACAATATTAGTCTACATCTACTCCTATTGAGAAGATATAGTGTGAAGAGCCTCGTGCAAGGAAGTATCCTAATGCCCAACAATAGAAATATGTGCTCCAGGATACCATGACATTGGTATGGTAACTATAATGGAAAATTAAATTTCTTAAGGACCAAAAAGATGCATAATGTGCTGATCTGAAAAAGGCCTTAGAACCTCAAAACATGGCATGAGATAATTTTCAAGAAATTTACAAGCATATATTGGATGAAAATATTATCCCATAATTGAGTAATTAGCTTATAATTTAGGTACCAACACCAAATAATGCTCAACCTTAATTTATTTATCCAACTAAATATCATCGATTGAATCATGCTCAGTGATAAGATACTCTTGTTTCTCTTAGCCCTCAAGAGGACAAAGAAATACTAGTGAATGTTACCATCAATGGTTGGGTGATTTAAGATATCTTAGTTGACATTTAAATTAAGTTTAACATCCTCAGAAAGGATGCATGGCAAAAAATGGATATCCCAACATTTCAACCATCACCTCACATGTTGTTTATGGCTAATAAAAATCATGCTTTACTAATTGATGTTCTTAAGAATGCAACGGTTGATATCTTTGCGGTACCTTTCAAAGTTGATTTTGAATTTTTTGAGTTAGCCAAAGTTGATCATTTTCTAGATCTACTGGGTTGACCTTGGTGCTACGAAAATAAAGCTAACTTATGTTTGAACAAAGCTACATCAATTTTAAAAATGTTGATCAATGCATTGTTATCTTTTTAGATCAAGCACATGGGCCCCCATATGTAGAACCTATTAATATGAATGAAGATATTAACCACATCTAAAACATCATAGCTAGATATGGTGAGCATCATGGTCCTACTCCTAATGGTATCCTATGATGGACAAACACGTAGTCCCTTTCTGTAACTACAAGTAATGCTTATGATTATTGGGCCCATGGTGACTATGACCTCATTAGAGAGAGTGTACAATGCCATTGGTAATTGTGAGAATGTTTTGCACCAGTATCATAAATGCCACATATCTATTCACCTTGTTACTAGAAAATCATGAGAGGATCAGTTATGAATGCATCGTTAGAAATAATTGATGAAGTTACTCAATTTTATTGGCAAATATAAGTTTACAACTTCATATATCAACTTGAAGACTTCTATAACTCTAATAGTAATCATATGCATTCATTAGTTCACCTTTTTGATGGCACAACCTTGAGGCTATGGTGAACCCATAATAATATTCTTCATTGGGATCAAGTACACTCTACTTTGCATCACTGGTTTCATCATGACAATTAATTTTGAGGTATAGTCAACTATAGTGGAGTACGAGCACTAAAAACACACATAGAAGCTTGTGAATCCATGTCAAAGGCTAAAGAGTCTTTCTTGCCAGAGTACCTATGGGTACATGTTTTTTATGACACCTTACATACTTGGGTTAGATAATTCTATGTTCATGAAAAATGACATATGGGTGCCCATTTTTGGCATATATTAAAAGAGAGCATGAACTCAGTGTTATCTTAATCATCTTTGAGAATGGATTTGCACCACACACTCTAAGCCATGTGTGAAGTAGTTTTTGGTGACCTTAGTCCTATTGAATATTTCTTACGACATATAAATTATGTCCTAGAAGAAGGTTTGGTTCTCTTTAATGATCCATCTGAACAACCTGCCCCCATGCCAAAACCTATCTTTGATTAGGAATGTTGTGAAGAGATTCACCTAGGGAAGCAAAAATTAATGTTTCATGTGGATGAAGGTGAAGGGTCTGACCCACCTGACCCATTGGTAAATAATTTGGATATCCCTATAGGCTATGACACCTAAACTATTCGTAATACTGGTCCTGATGTAGATCACTTGTACTCATAACCCCTTCAAACTATTTGGTTCAACATCGGTATAGAGTAAGCACCAAAGATAGCTATTATGGGTAAATACTAGACTAATATGAGGGTTTCAAAAATATTTAAATTATTGAAAGAGTATAAATATGTCTTTACAAGGAGTTATAGTGAGATGAAAGGTGGTCATATATCACTAAGCAAAATGCATATCAAATTGGTTGACATTGCTCGACTAGTCAAGAAATAGCTATATAGGATGAATCCAAACTTATGTGCATGAGTGAAGGACTAAATTGAAAATATAGTGCATGCTAGAGTAATAACCCCAATTGACAAGTTTTAGTGGGTAAGTCTCATGGTCATAAGTATAAAAATATGGGCGCATTAGGATTTGTATTAACTACCACATACTTAATGCATCTTATGTTACTAATCCATTCCTGATGCCATTCATAGAAGAAATTCTTGAAGGCATCATGGGTGTGAAATTTACACTTTCATAGATGGATTCTCTAGCTACCATCATGTCTAGATCATTGAAGAGGATCAAACTAAGATTACATTTGTATCGAATGGGGATCTTTCACATATACCATCATACCTTCTGGGTTGAAGAACATACCTATTATATTTTCTTGAATAACTTTTGAGGCCTTTAAAGACTTCATCCATAAATTTATTCAAGTTTACTTGGATGATTGGATAGTGTATGGCTTGGTAAAGGACCATTGTTATAATCTATGGCTCATGTTTTAGCATTTTTGAGTGATTCAAATATAATTGAATCTAAATAAGTGTCTTTTTGCTACACCATTCAGTGTTCATATTGGTCATATCATCTACAAGGATGGACTTTTGGTATACCCTACTAAGGTAGTTGTCATTCTTTGTTTACCAGTGTTGACATCTCAGTGTATAGTTCATGCCTTTGTAAGACATACCGGGTATTATCAAAAATTAATTTGAGGCTATGAAAAGATTATTATGCCTTTGGAGGAACTCTTGAAACATAATGGACACTTTATTTAGACTCATTATTACCAAGAAGCGTTTGAGGCCTTAAAAGACAAACTTGTCACTGCCCTGATTCTCTAGTTCCCTGACTGGACAAAACCATTCCATGTCTATGTTGATGCTTCTAGAATGGCCGTTGGTGTAATCCTTGCACAACATGGTGAAGGTCACCTTGATCACCCCATCTATTTTACCAGTAGAAAACTTACTCCAGCTGAGAGGAATTACACCACCACAGAGTGTGAAGCAATTTCCATGGTTTATGCTTTAAATAAATTCTAACAATACCTATTGGAAACTCTTTTTGTATTCTATATAGACCATAAATCTTTAGCATATCTGGTAAATAAACCTATGTTCCATGGTCGCATATATCGCTAGATATTATTGTTTTAATAATTTCAATTCTCTATTATGGTCAAATCAGTAAAAACTAATTGTGCTATTAACCATCTCTCTCAAATTAATTCTAGAGAACTGTCATGCACCATTGAGGATGACCTACCTGATATATAACTATTTCATTTTTCTCATGTTCTTGAGGAGTTAGAAGATATAAATTTTTCTCAACTACTGGCACAACACTAGATTAATTTGACTCCACAAGCTAAGAAGTAATTCATCATCCACACCACACCATTTAACCTCAATGGAGGGGACTTCTACAATCTTGGACAAGATTAAATTCTTTGATGTTGTGTAATCAAACATGAGCACTCCAAAGTACTCCAAGAAGTTCACAAAGGCATTACTGGTAGACACTATGTTGGTGAGGTTATTGTGTGTAAAGTAATGCTAGCCAAACTATGGTGGCCTACCATTTTTCAAGATGCTAAATTACATGTTAAGTAGTGTGATATTTTTTAGTGTGTAGAAAAACCAAATCATTTGGATGCTATGCCATTACATCATATTATGTCTCAAGAACCATTTGAAAAATGGGGCATTGATTTTGTCAACCCCATTAACCCAGTTGGATGATGTATAGGCTCTTCCTATATCATTATAGCAATTAATTATCTTACATGCTGGGCTAACGCCATGCCAACAAGGGATTGTAATACAACTACCACCATGCATTTCATATGGGAACATATCATAACCTATTTTAGCTACCCACTAAGTTTTACTAGTGATCACAGTACACATTTCCTCAATAAAACTATCTACATCCTACTTGACGAGTTCATGATTGCCCACCACAAAATAATACCATATCATCCCCAGGCCAATGGCACTACTGAGGCATTCAATAAAATTTTAGGCACAACACTTAAAAATATTTCTAATATTGACTATACTAATTAGGATGATCGGGTATCTGTATTACTTTGGGCTTACTGAATAACTTATAAGGGCCTTAACAAGAGTATACCCTTCAATTTGGTGTTTAGTTTCAAAGCAATTTTTTCAAAAACATTATTAGTACCATCTCTTAGCATTACACACGTTAAATAATTAGATGAGGAGTCATCATTGAAATCACTTTTAGATGCTTTATTATAGTTGGATGAAGCTCATTTCCTTACTCATTGGAGTTAAGATGTGGAGAAACACAGATAGAAGGCCTGACATGACCACCACATTAAGTACAAAATATTTACCTCTTGGATGAAAGTCTTGCTTTATGACTCCATGTTTATTGGGATGGTTCTTTTATTGTTCATAGCATTCATCCTACCTGCACTTATCATTTACAAATATTGGATGGCCAATTTTCCTAAACATTACAATGGTAGCCGATTATGATCATATTTCTCTACTTAGAGTGTAATTTTTATAATAATAAGGCTTATGCAATTATTTAGGATTTCTTGTTTTCAATAAAAGCATTTACTTAGTTGCACACAACCTTTCATTTATTTTTTATGCTCTATTTAATATTTTTACTTTTAATTTCATAGAAGACCATGACACACATTTAGTGTGGGGTAAGAGGTATTATATGTATTTGTGATGGGTACTATAAGGATATACACACAAATGGGTACTATAAGGATGTACATGTAAGTTAAAAAGTCTTGGGATAAGATATTCCTACCAATAGTATGAATATTTGAAGAGTTGAAAAACTATCTTCCACTCCAAAGAAAAGTGCAAGACAAGACATGCCATTAATATAAAAAGATAAGTGGTTGCGATAAGTTTTCCAACATCATGTCATGATGATACCTTTAGATGCATTTATGATGAGAAGTGATGATCGAAGAAAGATGGACTTTATAAACATATTAATTACGATAAGTGATGGTTCAAGAGAAGGGGAGGTAGTAAATACAAGTTACCCCCTTGAGCCTATAAAAAGGACTTAAGGGTTCCTTTTAAAATTTACCTTTGCTTTCATTTGCATTTTCATAGAGCTAAAGAGTGAACTAAGTCTTTGTTATTCTACAACAAGTGAAGTTTCATAGCTTCAAATCCCCATTAATGGATATTGAGAAGGATCTCGAATGAGTAATCAAGTATAAACTAACCTTGAAGCACAATAAAGAAAATTGGTAGTTATAGGTTGCAAAAGTAGGTGTCTACCATTAAAAGGCATCAAAGCATGAAAAGCTGAGTCACTTACACCATAAACACGTATTCCTTTGGGAATTTCAAATGGTCATGCCTCAACCTCTAGGCTCCACGAAGGGTGGTGTAGCCTAATAAAAAAATCCTTAAGAAGTGATCCATTACCTACCATTCCAAAAGAGGAAGTACCATGTGTATGCAATCAAAAATGCATCAGATCCACAAGTCAATCATAACTCAGAGAAGATAGATCCTACTTACACTTTTGATTAGGGATACATTAGATAATTAAGGACATGACTAATACAAATTTTTTAGACCCAATTAGGGGATCTATTACCATAATAATATAACTAGGGAGGGTTTCAAAGCCTCAAGTCAAGAAAAATCATGCAATAACCCTAACTAGGTTTTATGTTTTCATATTCAATATATTATTAATATGTAAAGAAAATAAATTTAATATAATGTTCACCAAAGCTTGTGGCACAAAGTGGGGGTAATGAAAAAAATTAAACATGCATAGTATAAATATACTCACATTAATGTATATGGAATCAAAATGCATAGAAGAGAAGTGAAAATGCATATCTATCTATGCTTACAAAGGAGGAACAAAGCTAGGAATACTTACTTTTAAAGACAAAAGGAATACTTACTTTTAAAGACAAACCTGTCGAGCCTCAATCTCTCCCTTGGCCAAGGCGCTTTGCAAGAGGTTGTTATGGTATGTAAGGATGACAAGGATAAATAATTTCTAGGCTACATAACCTATCAATGCATCCAAAATAATTATCCACAATACAAGATCTGTATCTTCAAAGAAAGTATGAAATATTAAGCTTGCTCCTCAAGTAGAATGGTGGATAAGCAGATGCACAATATATCTTACTTCTTATTTCTCTAAATAATGGCAAAATGATTGTGTATATATAGGCAGATTTAACCCTAAGCCCTTTTTTAAAAATTGGCCAATAGGGTCAATTCAATTTACCTAATATCGTTATTAATAAAAACTCACCAAGTCATGGGATAGGTCGGCCAAGAGCCGACCAAGACCCTAAATGATTTTTACCAATAAGAATACAAGGTTGACCTTATCGACTTAGTCATGTAAACTATCAAAAAGGGTTTTGGGTTAGGAAAAGGGGTACCAAAGGTGGTAAAAGATTGGAGGAGTGTGAAAAAGAGAAGAACAAGCTTAGGGGAATGGTTTTTAGGAGAAAATTTTGTAGATAATAATTGGTAAAAGGGACAACAATCCTACGAAGCACTAATGGTCTACCCACCCCTTTCTCGATGCACCCCTTAAGGCATGCACTCAGAGAGATTGAGACTCGATGGGGTTTTACAAGATAAATAGAATCATTAATTGATAAAAGTTTGAAAATATTATGTGTATACATATACCCCACTTGAAAATCATCACGTGTCATGTATGTTTATCATGAGATGGTGTTTCAAGAAATAGAACATGGTAATACATAACGTTGATGCTAAATAAAGTGCAATAAGGAATAAATAAGATAAATGAAAGGACATAATTAAAAAATATATACCTTTAATTACCTTAGTGTTTTAGGTAAAGAAAGATATGCAAGAGATGTGAAGGCATTCAATGTGAAGAACATTAGGTAAATCTATAGAGATTAGTGCAAAAAGAACAATTTTTTTTTGAAATATAGGAATATAATGGTGGAAATGATTCTCCATGACATCAGGATTCTATATCTTTTTACGATTCAAAAAATGAGTTAGTAAAAATAAAGATATGATCAAAATAAATAATCTGATGGTACATATTTGAAGGGTAAATAATTGTGAATAATAACTTTAAATAGGGTGAAAAAGAATTCAATTGCTATTATGTTAACTATTCTGAGAGAAAAATAGAGCTCTGAGAGACCTAGAAATAGCCAAAAGAGCCAAGATGGTGAGGAGATGACAGTTGAGATGAGAAGGATGCCTAGCGACTGCAGTGAGTGCAACATAGGTAAGCGATTGAGAATTTTAAATTTATTTTGAGTATTTTATAGAAATTTGTAATTTAAACCAATTCTAAAAACTAGAATAAGCTCTAAGAAGTTGTTAAGTAAATTAGAGGTCAAATGGGGAATAGAGTTTGAAAGGGATCAAAGTAATAAATGATGAAGGCATTTATTACAAAAGGTTAAAGGGTCAGTAGTTTGAAAGAACTAGGTCTACCTAGTCAACCTAGTAGGTATAAAATTAGGTTGAAAATGCCTGACCTAGTAGATATAGGCCAACTTAGTTGGTTGGAGAAGAGGGTTGACATAGTACCCCTTGGTTGAATTAGTTGGTTAAGTCAAAAGGCTGACTTAGTACTTTGGGAAAAATGAAAGGGTTGACTTAGTTGTTTAAGGCTAAATGATCAACCTAGTACTATAGGGTTAACTTAGTTCCTAAGTGGCTAATATAGTACTAAAATGCAAGAAATTGGTTGATATAGTACTTTTAAGGCCCAAAGTGCCTGATTGAGTATTAAAATGGCCAATTAGGCTAAAAATAGGTTAAATTGATAAAAAAATGAATAAATTAAGGCAAATTAGGTTTATTTTTGTTAAAATTTAAAAGAATGTATTTTTGTTATAAGTGACATGGAGGTCTAATACATATTTTATTTGTTGATTATTTTAGGGGTGCCAGAGATTATGGTGATTGGTGGATGCATCATGGCTATTTGATTTATTGGAGTGCCTGTCAGATGTAGACATAGCTAGATTGGTCGTGATAGGCTTGGGAGGCATCATGGAAATGTGATGAGTTCCATTGATTGTTGATCTAGTGGTCATATTCCTACGATCCTAGGAATGCTTGACCAATACTTTTAAATGGGTGGTGGATGGGGATACCATATGATGGGTGTCATTATCACCCCTTCATTTAACCAGCTTATGTTGGTGTTAGTTCTTACTAAGGTAGTGTCTAAGGCTATTTAAAATAAAACAATTACTGGTTTTAGGTTAATAGTATTATTTTGGGGGGTTTCTGATGTAGTGATGATCTAAGTCTATTTCTAAAACCTAAACTAATAATTAAAAGAAAAAATCTTGCAAGAAAAGTAAATAAACCAAATTGTACTAAATTGAAGAATCTATAAATAATCACACACTGATATAAAATAAACTTGTTAATTTTTAAATTGACACTTTGTAGAATGAAAATAATCTAAAATCCACACTTACAAAATTAAAGTTATTGGAATTAAAATAATAATTAAATTCTTATGCTAAACTAAAAGTAACACATCAACTATCCAATCTATCCTATAGGTTATAAATCTTAATTATTCTAACCTATATATATATATATATATATATATATCAATCTCAATTAAAATATATAGGAAATAACTTTATAAATACCAAAATAAATCTCCTATCTCCTCAAGGAGTGGGCCCTTGCTCACCCTCAGATTTAGGTTTGAATCAACTCAGGCCTAAGATGCTACTTCAACAAATGAATTGAAAGAGTAACCTACTATAATTCTTCTTGTATTTCAAAAAAAACCAAAATTACAATATCTTTGTATATATGTATATGTCTCAGATCCAACATGGATCTGTCATTTTATTCTATTAAAAGAAGTTATCTATCCTTAGAAACTAGGTAACTACTCGACTGATTTGAAACAAGAAGATATTCTAGATAGATTGGGAGATATATCCAAAATAGAGAAATGTTGAAATAAGATCTACAAGGATTCAAAAATATCCACATGAGATAATAACTACCATGCTTAACTATATGTAACGACCAAATATTTACATACATGATATCCATATCTTTTATTTTTAAAGTTGTAACCTAGAACATCATCCAAAAATGGAAGACCAAACTAAAAATAGAAACTATTTATATACATGAACAGAAATAGAAATATCAAAAAGAGTTTTCCAGATTATCATGAATAAGGTGAAAAGGTTGTTTGAACCCTTTAGTATATGATATGATTAATTATGGAGTAAACTATGACAATCCATAGAAAAACCATGGCAATCTGTAGTCACCTATTAAAATCTATAGCTTATAAGCAAAATTCATAGCTAACCAGTGAAATATATAATTGACTAGTGAAATCCATAGTTGACTGATGAAATCCATAGGTAATTGGTGAAACCCATAGCTAGCTAGTAGAATCCATAGCTGGCTAGAAAAATCTGTAGTTGACTGATAGAATTTGTAACTATGCTTCAGATGATTAGTTATATGCCATGGAACATACTCATCTTCATGAAATCTTGACAAAAATCTTATTAGATGCTACTATTGCTTGTACATTTTAAAATGTGAAGACTAAAACATGCAAATGGTCAGAACATAATGCAAAGAAGATTAACTTGGACTCACATGAATTTTTAGAGATAAAAGTATTTATTTCCTACCTTAAGCTAGTTCTAAATCCTAAGATTACATACAATGCTCAACCATTTGACATGTTTAAGGTTATAAACTATAGAAATAATGAGTCATTTATGAACTCATCATCTCCCCCACACCTTATCTTTTGGAAGTCCCTTTTAAAAACTATTATTCTAAGTCTTCATAATTATGAACTATCTATTCTAGCTTGAGACTCAAGACATAAATGGAATATAGATCCTAAAATATCCTTTGATGGTGGGGTGTAAAGCCCATATCTCTTTGCATAAAGTGGAGCCAAATAGAAAAATGCTCATTAGACTGAGGTCCCATATTTTACCATGGGGACATAGGGGAGATTAGTAAGGAAGGTCTGAATCTCATCCCTATCCATGGTTTCTATCCATCCCCTTGAAGAACATCTGAAATTATCTGAACAATGACTTTAGCCCTCCTAAGAGACCATTGGACAATAGTGGGAGACAAAAATTCCCTTCACCTCAAGTTAACTGGTAACATATGCCAGTGTTGTCTACAAGCAGTCACTACCTGATCAAAGTTATATTAAACAAAAAAAATTGAATTTGATGAGGCCATCTTAAAAGGTATAAAGACAATGATCATAGACCCTGGGTTGTTGATATAAACTCTAGAACTTTTCTAATATATATTGTGCATCATTGAATTGAGGTATAATACATAGACCAACATCCCTCGCAATGTTTGTGTGATCATCATATCGGTCTTGACAAGTAATCTGATTTATATGTACATAAAGAAGAGCTCTCAATTGAAATTCTCCCACAAACAAATTCACTAAGAAGGTATTTGTATTTCCCAAAATAATATCACACAAGTATAATTCATATAGCAAATCTTGCCAATCAGGAGTACTATTTTGAAACATCGTCATGAATTTAGTACTTGTATTTATTTCATAGGGTAGACCATAAGAGATCTACAATATTTACCATCTAAAAAACTACTCATGTAAAAATAAACTATATGTAGAAGAAGGAACCCTACAAGATAATAATTTTTCACTGAGTTGACATGTGAATTGAAGAGTTTGTTTAACTTGGTCTTATTTTTTTTGAGCTTGTGCCATCTCTTCTTACAATTGTTATTTTTCCTTCCTAAAAAGGTGGTTTCATCTTTTCAACTCCTCAAGTTTTGAGTAAAATTTCTCCCATTGATTTTTCACATTAGGAATAGAAAAAATAGTTTGATAGCCTTGATTTATCATGACCTTAGGAGGGACATTAGATGAGATGGAACCTATTTGAGTACTTAATCTAGCATTCTCTTGTTTAGATTTGAGAATATTTATTCTCAAAGAAATATTATCTGCCTCAAGTAATTTAGTATGGCTCTATAAATAAGTGATTTCATTCTCTGAATGATCTAATTTCTTCAGAGACCAAGTTTCTATATTTTCTATTTATTTCATCAAAAGGGCAATCATAAAATATTTATTCTGAGATACAAAGATTAATTCAATAGTATCTTCTACATTTTGTTTAATAGTGGCCTCTAACAGAGATGATGTAGTTCTACATCATCTACCCCCTTATAAGGTTAACCTTCTTATTCATTCATTGGGGCCTTTCCTTTATCCAGTGTTTTTTGTGTAGAGGGAGTAATAACCTCATCAAGAATGGTTTCATCAAAATCATCTTTTAAAAGAGGGGTTTCTTCCTCCTCTCTATTTTAGGCCTCACTAACAGTGGTAGTAGTGTCTTATCTTAAACTATCCAGGATTTCTACTGCTAGATTCTCATCATTGTCAACAACCAATATCAATTTCCTTCTTTTCTTTTGAGGAAGAGGAAGGGTTTCTATATTTGAGGTTTCCTAAGGTTTAGACTATGAGGCATGGTCGGTAGATGACTCATCTTCAACAATTTAAATAGGTTCTTGGATAGGTGAAACTTGAGAAATTTTTTGATGACTTCTCGTGGAAAATATAAGCCTCAATTTTTTTCTTGTTGGCTCAGGTGGTGAGACCACATTAGGAGGACTTAAGGGTTTTAGTGTAACAATTTTGACTGAGGATCATGTACTATGAGTGGATTTAGAGACAATCTCTTTGGAATAAGTTATAAGTGGAGTTATATAACTTGAAGCATGGGTATTTAACAAGATATACCTAGCAAGTATAGGGTTTTTGTTCTTTTCTTTCCTTCATGGAAGGAAGTCCAAGATTCCATACCATCTTCCTATTGTAGAAAGTGGTGTTGAATGATCAATTAGATTAACCCATGGTGGTGGATGGCAGAGGGATTTTTGGAGTATCTCATGGCCATGATGTAAATAGATCCTAGGATGAATGAAGGCAAATTAATTTGATGATGGGGTTGTTGTGTTCCATATCTCAGGTAGATTAGCATTATCAATACTATATAGCTTAAGACACTACATTCCCCTTCACAAGTTAAGTATTTTATAAGCTAAAAAGAAATTAACTTCTATGGTTCAATCAAAGATTATATGCTGACTCCCTTGATCCTACCTTTAACATCTTGGACACAAACATGCTGCCAAGTGTTATCATTAATGTTAAAGATTGATGTCATGTGTGCATTGATGTCAAAGGTAATGACAAAATGGTGATGTCATGATGATGATGACTTTGAGCCTAAAATTGTACAAGGTAGGATTTGGATGAATATGAGATAAGGTAAGTATTTTATAAGGCTTATCATATTATATCTATCATGTTGATGTGGTTTCAGGTCAAGGAGAGAAGATAAACATGTGAACAGTGTGTTGGCATAGGCTTGGTAGCCTAGTATGCAAGCATGGATATTTAGTATATGCTCGGATAGGAAGTTGATGAATGTTATAGATGATAATATCATGTTGTAAATTTCCTATAAAATTTCAAGGATGATTGTATAGCTTGTGAAAATTCATGGTATTCATCCGGTTCTTCATTATGTTCATCTTGGCATGGTTGGTTCTATGATAGAAAAATATGAGTGGGCAGTTTGATGACATAACCATTACCACATATGGATGAGTCAGGGGAAGTTGGTTATATAGGTGTGATCACATTAGTCATAAGTTAATTTTGTTTAAATTTTAGGTCATGAGGTTGAGTGTAGCTAAATATATATGGGTGCAAAGTTGGCCTCTCAAACAGAAGTTCACTAAGTTTCTATACTTAGCCAAACCGTCACTGCATGTTATGTAGATATGTATGATCTAACAAATTTGTGAAATTGTTATAGGTAATTAGAAATTAAAAAATGGGAAAAACATTTCATGGTGATGTTATTTATAATTCCAAAAATATACCCTAAATATTTGGAGTCTTGAAGTATTTTTCAGCTTGAGATATAAATCTTCAAAGTTGCACTTGCAGACTGTGATGGGCCAGAGACTGTCAAGATAAACTGTGTTGAAGTATAAGGTCATCTACTCAGTAGATATAATGGTGCACATTAAATCATATATATTTATCTAATGGTGCACATAAAATTCAATATGTCAAAGAATGAACACACTAGTGACATGTGTCACATTCGCGGAGCTTGGATAGAAGATCAATGGTTTATAGGCATTTGTACTATCAGAAGATCGATGGTGTGAGTCAAATTCAAAGATTAAAATGTACATAATGAACTAGAACTAAAAAGGGGCACAATCATGTGAGATAAAATCTTAGATAAATGGTGAGCATTGTAAGATAAAGACTTGGTTAATCCATAGAGATCTACGGAGCACATTTGTTCTAAATTGTCAAGAAGCAGTGAGATGATGACAAGTATTCAATGTTTAATAGTAAGAAAAAGTAAAAACCAAGATAATTTTGAGGGAGATAGATGATGAATATTTGTTCAAGATATGAGAGGGCATGATATGTTGACAAAGTGTTCGAAGTTTAACAGTTTCTTAGTGATCATTGGAATTCAAATATTCAAATCTATGAGGGAAGACAAGTCTACAGTTTTTGTGCTATAACTTTTGATATATGCTAAAATTTGATCATTTTGTAAAATTAAATGTTGTAGAGGAATTCATATCACATCCAAAGAACCTATTTATAAGTTCTAATTTCTTTTACATTCAAAGATATGGAACTCCAAAGTTGACTTTGTTTGGCCATGTTCTATAAGTCACCCAAGAAGGATATTTTGAGTTGTTTTGATGGTATTTGGATGTTTCAAGGGGAATTAGATATTGGAGTGTTTTATACTTTATGAGGATGAACTATATGGATTTTTGAGGTTTGACCAATCCATATTCAGTATGAAAAAATGCTTAGAAGTTGACTATTTGTTCATTCACGGTGTTCTTGTGTACAAGGCTAATGTTTGAGTTGATTAAGCATATACCGAGGTGTGTAATGATGAATTTGAGCATTTAAGGATGTATACGAGGTTATGTGGAGTGGAACTATGCATTTTAAAGTGGTCCTATGCTTCTAATTTGATTATTAAAGTGCTAAAAGAGTGAATAGATCTCTATGAGACCTATAATGGCTATTAAGGCCTAATTGAAAGGTGTAGCTACTTAAGTGTGACCCATAGTTGCTATGGCTGACTTGTGAGGATAATATTGAGCTATGTAAAATGTTTTAAGGGTTAAGTTAAGGCAATAGGCTGACCAAGAAGATAATAATCATGAAGGGTCTATAAATGGTGGAATCAAAGATGATGATTTCTAGATGTGAGAGACTTAAGAGAAGAGGTGTGTGTGAGTTTAAAATTAAAATAAAGAAGGAAGGGTGTATGCCTAGTGGATGGGTTACAGAAGAGAGTAGGTTGATGGCTATGTGTATGACCTATAGGTTATATTTTTGATGTCATATATAGTGCTCTTAAGATTTTGAAGATTGAGGATGAGTGAAGAGGTCTAAAGTGATCCAAAAAGATGTTTTGGATGCCTTAAGTGTGAGCAAAGGATAGATTAATTTGAGAGGTAGATCAGAGTGTGGACTATGTGTATGACCATTTGGTCATGTTTTTGAGGTTGTGATAGAGTTATTACTGAGAGGTCTAGAGTGATCTAAAAGGTGGTTTTGGATTCTTATGGCTGTGTGAAGAAGTGAAATGGGTTGATATACATTGTATCTCCATCATGTTGGTAGGTAATTAGTGTTCAAGAGATGTTCATAGCATATGATTTGGAAGGGTTTTCAACATTTAGGTTAGAAGGACTTGACCAATAGGTGATCATAAGGACTTGATCATCTTAGGAGTAGCTGTTCCTTATCAAACAGGCATTTCACTAAAGTTGGTTAGAAGGACTTAATCATTTTAGGGGTAGGTGATCCTTGTGAAATAGGAGTTTCATTAAAATCTAGTCAGATGGACTTGACCAGTCTCATGTTTTTGATCATCTTAAAAGACAAGTAGTCCATGTGGTTGCAATATTTAGAGTGGGTTTTATTCTCCAAGAGGCTTTCCCACATAGATCTTGTGTTGTGTGTATGATCTTGCATTATCTTTTTTTCATTTCTATAAACATCTTGAATGATTCATGAATGGTTATATTGAATGCTTAAGTGTTTAAAGGATTTAGAAATTGAATTAGAGATTGTTTACCACCACTGATTCACCCCCCCCCTCTTAGTGGTTTATACCTCTAACAATTGGTATTAGAGTAGGTCCTTTGGAGGAAGCTTAATAGCTTGAAGGAGATCCTAAGTAACACAAGATGGCATAGCAATTGAAGAAAGAGAATCAATAGTGGAAGGCTATGATCAAGACACTTTAGATCATTGATAACTTTCTCATCTTCTTTGGCATCTTTTTTCAAAGTACATCTAGAAGATGCCAAGGCAAATTTGAGTTCAAAAGAAGAAAGTTATTTAAAATAAAAGGGCATCATGTATGATGAAGAAGATTGTCATGATAGTGGAGAAGAAGTGTTTTATGATAGTGAGGAATAAAAAGTAGATCTAGGAGCTGATCTCATAAAAAATGAATCACAAGATGAGTTATGTGATCAAAGGTCTTGAAGCACAAATTAGTTCTCTTGAGGGACGTTTGTTAGGTGAGACCAAGAGAGATGAGAAGAAGTATCAAGAGATAATCAAGTCTCTTGAAAATAAAACATTTATGTTGAAGGATGACATGGCTAAAGAAGCCAAGGAGGATAAGAAGGTCATCAAAGATCTTAGAGGTCAATTAGAGGTTTCAAATGGTAGCCTAAAATCAAGAGAAGAAGAGTACATATATCTCAAGACTCAATTAAAAGAATTAAATACCAAGGTGAGTTAAAATCAAGGTAAACATGATGAGTTAAAGACTAATCTTTATTCCTTGAGAGTAGAGAATGAACAACTCATAGACAAGTTGGACAAGCTAGAAAAAGAACATGTAAAGCCTGAACAAGCTAAGAAAAATGTTGGCTTTGAAAGAAATTCAAGAAGGTCTGTTAGACAAAAAAATGCTTCAAGGTATGCTAGTTTATTCCAAGGTCATTGTTATACATGTAATAATTATGGTCACAGAGCTAAGGATTGTAGAAATAAGTCAGTCAAGTATGGACGTTGATGGAGCTATGATAGAATTTTTTGGCCAAAGGTTATTCATTGTTTAAATCTATCAAAAGGTATGGATGATGTTATTTATTTCATTTGTGATAAGAAATATCACATTTATAGACTTTGTCCTAGTAAATTTGATAAGCCCTCAAGTCATCTAAAGAAGTGAGGTTCCTAGAAATCATATCAAAATTCAAAACATGATGTGGAGACCTAAGGCAGTGAAGGTTAGTCATGTTGAGTTCAAGGATCAAACTTCTGATGTTGTAGAAAAGGAATCAGTTTTGGAGGTGTCTCAAGAGTGCCAAGGAAGCTTGATATAATTCCAAATGGAGAAGAAGGTGGATGATCCAAGAATCAAGTCAGTTATACCATTCAAGGCCAAAGAGAGTCTAAAAGAAGGATCTCAATCTAATGGTTTATTTGTTGTAGTTGAAGAATTTTTAGGTAAAAAAGAGTTTCATGATTACCAAGAGTTCTTGTTGTCTTCTTTCAAAGAGGAGAAAGTGTTAGTTGAAGAGATATGCTAAAAACTTATGTTTTCATCATGCATTATCAAGGGAGCCAAAAGGGAGATGGATGCCAAGAAAGTTGTTGCAGTCACGAAAAGGAAGAAGAAGAAGAAGGTTCTTTAGTTCTATGATGAGGATTGGTATGCTCCTCTATTCGAGGTCCTTGTGAAGTAGAGATGTCTTTGTTGTGCTTCATGAAGACATTTATTGGTTTGAAGAAGCATGTGGTTTTCCAAGGGTGTTTTTCAGTCTAGAGGGTCAAATTAAAGGTTTTCAAGTGGAAAAGGAGGATTTGTGAGTTTTCAAGATGATCTTATTTCATATAAATGTTTGTTGAGCTTATTATAGCATGCTCTAGATGGTTTTATGGTCTAAAGGTATGTTGAAGTCAAATTAGAGATTTTTGAGTGCTCTCAATTTTCTCAATTTTTTACTTAAGGGAAAGTAAGCCTAAAATGGGTTCAAGGATATATGGGTTCCCAAATTATGGAGGCTCAAATCTTTGCCCAAAAGTGTGTGATGGTTGTATCTAGGTTTCAAAGGTGGGTGTTAACTAGAAGGAGGTTTTTTGAGCTTGTTTGTTTTAAGATACTAGAATTTTGGGCTATGCTAGAATAGTGGTTTGAATTATGATCTAAGGTCTAAGGATTCTTAAAAGGTTGAATGGGCCAAATGGGTTGTCAAATTAAGCTTCACAAGGATTATAATATTTTTGGTTTTCAAATTATTCAAGTTTTTGTCAAGATGGAGGCCTAATTAGATAAAAGGTTTGTAAAGGGAGTATGTTCAAGAGGATGATCTAAGTGATGAAAATTAGTGTGATTGAGAGGGCATATTAGAGTTATCCATATATGAATTTTAATGTCTTGAAGGTGTGTCTACTAAAAGTTGTGGGCTTTGCAAGTTCCAGGTAGGGCTATAAGGAGTCTTTAAAAGTTTTGTAGGTGAGATTTGGTTATAAAAATCAAGAGTGAGTCTTTTAGGTTGGCATAAGTAGGATCATGGAGTTAGGGGGAGCTAACTCAAATGGATTGGGAAGTTTACATGTGTTGACATAGTGGATTGCACCCAGGGCAGGAGGCCGAGCTCCTGCCTTTCCACATGCAACAATGGAAACTCCCCTCTCACCTGTGGGACTAGCAAAGCTGGAGGGGAGAGTCTCTAGATGAGGGCTAGTTCCCTCTGATGTATCCTTTAGGCCCTGATTTCTCCTACTGCTAAAATGAAAAAAAGGGGGGGATGAAAAGAGAGAGAGAGATGCTAAAAATACAACCTAAGCCTAAAAAAGTAAAAGGTGATACACCAAAAAAGTGTGATCTACTCCGCCAGAACATACACTTTCCACCGAGAACTAGCTCCCATACACTTCACCTAACATGAGAAAACCTTCTGCATCAGTGGGTCAGGGGTCCATGGAGATACAGGGAGGAAATAACTACTAGAGGTGTTCTAAGACACACTGCAGTAGCCTATCCACTTCACCTATACTCCTCTAGGGACACTTCTGACAAACCTGTAAAAGGAAATTCAAAAGATGCACCAGACATGCTGAAATCATTCTACAAAAGCACTAAGAAAATGAATTAACATAGAATCAAGGCATAGACACATACTAAAGATGCAAAACTCAGAATGGAGGTAAAAATGCTATGTTTCGATTCAAGGTAAAATTTTGGTAGCTCTGCCTTACAAACCTGAGAGATTTTTGGGTAGAGTTTTGCCTTAAGGCTGAGAGTCAATTTTTTTTAAATGAGAAGTTTACAATTTATAGAAGAAGAAAGAGTCCACTTTGGCACCCTTTTACAAGTGATCCATGTGCCTTCTGAGCATTGGGATGAGGAAGTCACCTGAAGATAATGCTATGTCAGCTCCTGTCAGGATTCAAAATTATGAGCCACACCGTTTGCTTGCTCATCAATGCATAATGAAGAAAAATGGGTTGCACCATTCACTATTTATGCCTCTTGATGATCGCATGTCAGGTACTATGTCAACCAATAGAATAACTCCTTGAGTCAGCACTTTCTTGCGCCACTTAGATCACTTTGTCTATTTCTGCGTTTGGCTACTTTGCCTCCTCTGGCTCCTTTTGCTACTCCTTTGGCTCTTTGTACTGAGAGCGCATCCACTTCTGACATGTGTCGCAGTCCACTGCTTGGATACTTAGAAGACACTTTAAAATGTGATCACTGACATGTGGTGGCTTCCATCAAGCTAATAATGGGACGTGGTAGCATCCACTTACCTCAGAGGGTTTCGAAGTATTTTTGAGATTTTTGCAGAAGGTGACATGTGGCCGCTTCTGCAGAGCCTTTAGCTACCTTAGAAAAAAATTCAGGACCTTTTTTGATGCTTGTAGATGCTGACACTTGGCATGCTCTGCATAGCTCCTAGCAAATCATTCAGGCCCACCACAGTCTTCTTTGAAGCCAACATGAGAAACCCACAGATGTTGACACTTGTCAGCTTCTATCGAGCCTTGTGGGGGACACATGGCACGTTCTGTTGCTCCTAAAAAGCAAGTCAAAGTCTTCTGTGATTGCCACTTGGTGCCTTCCATGCTCTGGCTTACTGGTGTAAAATTTGACGTTTGCGTGCCTGTCGTAGCTTGAAAACCTAACGACTAGTTCACGTGCTTAATTTTGATGGTTTTAGGGACGTCACCATCATTGGCAAAGTTCGTCAGGCCTTTTTTGTAGACAATTTTCCCACGAACAAAAGTCCACGAGAATTGTTCCTATCCTTCTCTTTGTCCTTGCAGGTTCCTTAGATTTTCTTCATGTTGGCAGCCTCCCTCTGAATTCTTTCAGACTAAAAGTCTAAAGAAATTCAAAGTCTTATGTCTTTGGCGTGCTTTGAAAAATCCTTCAACTCCCTTTAAAGTGCTCTCCACCTTTTGTAAGGGCTTTTGGACCTTGAACTGCCCTCCACAAGGGCTTTTGGACCTTCGAATATTAGATGCTTCATTGAACCAACCCATTGAACCACTCATTGAACCGGTTAACCAGTTCAAAGCTGTGCACCAAGCCAATTGAAACAAGCTTTTGAACTTGCCGACGAACCAAGTGATTGAACTAGTTCATTGAACTGATTCAATGCTGCATGTCGAGCCTGTTGATCTAATGTCGCTAAACTGACTAAGTGAATCAAATGATTGAACCATCTGATTGAACTGAGTGATTAAACCAAAACGTTGAATTCATCAATTAAACTAAGGCCGTTTGAACCAAGCGAAGCATTGAACTTAGTGGTTGAACCAAGCCGAAGTGTTAAACCAACTGAGTTGAACCAAGTGATAAACTATGGCAGATGAACTTAGGTAACCTAAAATTGACTGGCTCTATATAGAAAGGGAAGAAGGGGACTGATTTTTGGCCTATTAGGCAAAAAATGGTCAACAAATTAGCGACTCACAGGGGAAGCATGCCTACTATGCTTAAAGACCAGTTGCCTTATAGTCTATTGGGCACGAGGTCAAAATGCAGCTTTGAAGAAAGTTAGCAATAGCCCCAAAGATCCAAGAATCAAACATGAAGCTTTTTACCCCACACATAAATGGAAACACACAAGGCTAAAAAACACTACTTGTGCAATTGCACTTAGGGAAAGCAGGAAAAGAAACTGAAAGCAAACTACTATATACAGCTAACCAGGAATGTTTACCTCCCTTCTGGATCAAAAGGAAAACTTCCTAAGTCCCCTTCCTGGCAAGAAGACTTATGGTGCCAAACAAGTGGCTAAAAGAAAAAGAGAGTTGGTGACCTGCTCCTCTTGCCTGTCACTTGGATTGGCTGGTATCTAAGTGGATCAGATTCAAACATGCCTCCAACATACATGTATTCTTCTTGTCCCTAGAGGCTTGTTGAATGCTGGTCCTTCATGCTGGAGCATTTCACCAAGAGATCAATGGTTGTTGGCTCATCACCATAAGCCCTTTGATATGTATAGCTCCCTTGCAGTGCATCATGGTCCGACCCATTTCCTTTTGATTCATTGAAAACCCTAACAGACTCATCCTCTACTTCTTCTTGGCCTTCTTGAAGAAGGGTGACAGTTGTGATGTCTAAAATGGAATCACAAACTGATTGCTCATCCCATAGAACATCACCTCTCTATTCAAAGCTCTCTTCTTCAAGGCTTTCCTCCAGGAAGATAGACCTCTCCTTTTCCTCCTCGATGATTAGGATCTCTAGATGTTCAAAGGTATCCTTCTGATCTACCTCCAACTCAGGCTCCTCAGCATAGTCCTCCTCCTCATCGAAGCAACAAGGAAGTTCATTGAACAAGGGGGGAGATAGCTCACCATGCTTTTGTTCCTCTTCGTATTGCTAGAACATCTACATGTATGTGTGACCTGCATCTTCTCCATTGTTGATGAGGTCTTCACAAGGAGCATTGATGATGATTTCTTCTTTATTATCACTCATGATAGCCTCCTAAAGAATTGTAGCTTAGATCTTCTACTCCTCACTCACCTCTTGCAGAACAGGTTCCTCCTTGAGAAGTGGTGAGGTGGGAAAAACATGTGGAAGAGGAGGCAGTCCTTGAGCTAGAATTGAATGATTCTCCTCCTTCCACTTGGATAGCACTTCATCAATATCAGATGTGGCCTGATAGCTCCCTTGGAAGTGTGTAAATGGGGTGTGTTCAAACATAGAATGTGCCATTGGGTCTTAACCATCCATCACACATTGGCTGAGGAATCTTTCTCTGGATTCCAACTCTACAATTCTTCTGGCCATATCCTCTTGTCAGAGCCTTTCCTGGAAGTCACTAACATCGTCATGAGTAGGGGCAACCTCATCTTCTTTAAGGTTTTGAGAAAAACCTTGCTTCTCCTCCTTCCTGCCCCATGATTCTACTATTTTCCCCTAGTTCAAGATCTCAGACTTGGAATTTTTCTCCTGTGAACATGCAACAACTTTGTTTTGTCCAAGGTCCTGGGGCTCCTCCATGAGGTTTGGAAGTTCTATCTCTCTTTCACGGAGCAGTCTCATCCTAGCCTCTAAATATTCAAATTGCTTGGCTAGATTATCTTGAAAGAGTCTTTCTTGGAGGTCACCAACATCATCCTCTTCAAGGCTCTAGGATGGTTCCTGGCATTCCTTCCTCCAACTTAGAATCTGTGCATCATGTTGAAGGACTTGGGGAGGCTGAGGAATGCTAGGAAGAGACTGTTGATGCACTGGAAGAGTCTCTAGAAGAGGGATGTGCTGGCTCATGGTATTCCCCCCAATGGAAGATTCATAATATAAGGAATTGAGAAGATTGATCTCCATGGGGGGTTGCTCTGATGACCTTTGATGTTGAAAAGCTAAGTGCACGAGATTGAGAGCAGATGCATCAGATGAGTTGGTGTGAGCAAGTGCTATCTGATAGAAAGGATTTGGCATACAAGAGGGGGCTTTCTTTAGGATAAGAGGGGGCACACAAGGTTGACTACCTTGAATAAATGGATTTCTCCATTTTGCTACCTCCTCTTCCATGGATTGCAAGGCCTGAGCTTGCCTAAACAAACACTCCTCTTTATACATCAGCTCCTACTAATATCTGTACCACTCCTCTAGTCTGTTAATCTCCATCGTCTACTTCTCAAACTCAAGGGCCACTTCCCTTATCATTGTATGGAAACTAGGAGAGCTACTTGAGGTGATTCTCTAAAATTTTTGAGTATGATCAAATTCATATGAAGGAATACAAGGTCCATGATTTTGTGCAAAAAAATTATACGTACAAAAATAAGATTTCTGATGGCACCAGGCTGCGTAACCAGTTGATTCAACTCAGAGTCACCATTGGTGTTGATGCAAAAGCCTCCAAAGGCTGATTGGTTGAAGAACACACCAAAAATTCTTCAACTCTTTAGACACAACTTGTCCTAGTTGGTCCCACCAGGCATGCCAACAACTATTGACATAGTGGATTGCACCTGGGGCAGGAGGATGAGCTCCTACCTTTCCACACACAACAATGGAAACTCCCCTCTCACCTGTGGGACTGACGAAGCTAGAGGGGAGAGTCTCTAGATGAGGGCTAGCTCCCTCTGATGTATCCTTTAGGCCCTAGTTTCTCCTACTACTAACAAATAAAATGAAAAAAGGAGGGAGATGAAAAGAGAGAGAGAGATGTTAAAAATAGAACCTAAGCCTAAAAAAGTAAAAGGTGATACACCAAAAAAGTGTGATCTACTCCACCCAAACATACACTTTCCATCGAGAACCAACTCCCATACACTTCACCTGACATGAGAAAACCTTCTGCATCAGTGGGTCAGGGGTCCGTGGAGATACAGGGAGGAAATAACTACTAGAGGCATTCTGAGACACACTGCAGTAGCCTATCCACTTCACCTATACTCCTCTAGGGAC
The DNA here is from genome assembly GCA_037957365.1 of Torreya grandis. Classification (NCBI taxonomy): domain Eukaryota; kingdom Viridiplantae; phylum Streptophyta; class Pinopsida; order Cupressales; family Taxaceae; genus Torreya; species Torreya grandis. The sequence goes on along the minus strand of JARHVA010000133.1, from coordinate 4,547,893 downwards.
ACTTCTGACAAACCTGTAAAAAGAAACTCAAAAGATGCACCAGACATGCTAAAATCATTATGCAAAAGCACTAATAAATTGACCTAACATAGAATCAAGGCATATACACATACTAAAGATGCAAAACTCAGAATGGAGTCAAAAATGCTATGTTTTGATTCAAGGTAAAATTTTGGTAGCTCTGCCTTACAAGCCCGAGAGATTTTTGGGTAGAGTTTTGCCTTAAGGCTGAGAGTCAATTATTTTCCAAATGAGAAGTTTACAATTTATAGAAGAAGAAAGAGGCCATTTTAGTGCCCTTTTACAAGTGACCCATGTGCCTTCTAAGCATTGGGATGAGGAAGCTGCCTGAAGATAATGTTGTGTTGGCTCCTGTCAGGATTTAGAATTATGAGCCGCACCATTTGCCTGCTCATCAATGCATAATGAAGAAAAATGGGTCGCATCATTCACTATTTATGCCTCTTGATGATCACATGGTAGGTACTGTGTCAACCACTAGAATAACTCCTTGAGTCGACACTTTCCTGTGCCACTTAGATCATTTTGTCTATTTCTGCATTTGGCTACTTTGCCTCCTCTAGCTCCTTCTGCTACTCCTTTGGCTCTTTCTACTGAGAGTGCATCCGCTTCTGACACATGTCACAATCCACTACTTAGATACTTAGAAGACACTTTGAAATGCGGTCACTGACATGTGGCGGCTTCCATCGAGCTGATAATGGGATGTGGCAGCATCTACTTACCTCAGAGGGTTTGGAAGTATTTTTGAGATTTTTGTAGAAGGTGACACGTGGCCACTTTCACAGAGCCTTTAGCTGCCTTAGAAAAACTTTCAGGTTCTTTTCTGATGCTCGTAGATGCTGATACTTTACATGTTCCACATAGCTCCTAACAACTCATTCGAGCCCACCATAGTCTTCTTTGAAGCCAACAGGAGAAACCCACAGATGTTGACACTTGTCAGCTTCTGTCGAGCCTTATAAGGGACACGTGGCACATTTTGTTGCTCCTAAAAAGCATGCCAAAGTCTTCCATAGTTGCCACTTGGTGCCTTCCACACTCTGGCTTTCCTAGTGTAAAAGTTGACATTTGTGTGCCTATCATCGCTTGAAAACCCAATGGCTAGTTTGTGTGCTTAATTTTGACAGTTTTCAGGACGTCACCATCCTTAGCAAAGTTCATCAAGGCTTTTCTGTGGACAATTTTCCTGTAGACAAAAGTCCATAAGAATTGTCCCTATCTTTGTCTTTGTCCTTGTGGGTTCCTTAGATTTTCTTTGTGCAGGCGGCCTCCCTCTGAATTCCTTCAGACTAAAAGTCTGAAGAAATTCAGCGTCTTAAGTCTTCGACGTGCTTTGAAAAATCCTTTGGCTCCCTTTGAAGCGCTCTCTATCCTTTACAAGGGCTTTTGGACGTTGAACTACCCTTTGTAAGGGCTTTTGGACCTTTGGCTATTAGCCGCTTCATTGAACCAACCCATTGAACCACTCGTTGAACCAGTTCAACGGTTCAAAGTTGTGCACTGAGCCGATTGAAACAAGCTTTTGAACTTACCGATGAACCAAGCAATTGAACTAATTCGTTGAACCAGTTCAATAGTTCAATGCTACGCACTGAGCCCGTTAAATTGATGCCACTAAACTGTCTGAGTGAACTGAATGATTGAACCATCTGATTGAATCGAGTGATTGAACCAAAATGTTAAACTCGTGGATTGAACTAAGGTCGTTTGAACCAAGCAAAGCATTGAACTTAGTGGTTGAACCAAGTTGAAGTGTTTTACCAACTGAGTTGAACCAAGTGATAAACTATGGTAGATGAACTTATGTAACTTGAAACTGACTGGCGCTAAATAACAAGGGAAGAAGGGGACTGATTTTTGGCCTGTTGGGCAAAAAATGGTCAACAACATGATCAAAGGGGGAGTGATATTTTTTAGTTTTTCAGGTGAAAGGATAAAGAAGGCTTAGATTATAGGTGAATTTTGTAGGCTCAGTGGCATGAATTTACATTGGTGTTCCTTGAGGTGGCTTGAGAGAGAAGGATAATAAGCCTGTGTGGTGGTTTTTCATGGTGTATGGAGATCTAAAGATGCTCAAGAGGTACAATGTCTTAAAGATCTTAAGGGAGTCATTCTCAGTATTCTCAAGGTAAGGTTAATTAGTTTTTCGTGATTCATGTTTGTTTAGTCCTCATTGATAGTAGTGCATGATCAAATAAGAGTGTTCCATGGTGCATGATTGAGAAGTACAAGGTGGTATGCACAGAGTTAGGGGTAGCTAACTCAGATAGTTTGAGTAACTTGTGGATCCATGCATGATGTAAGGAGAAACACTTATGATATGTTCCAATAATTTAGAAAATGTGTTGAATATTCATGTATAAACAAAGGGAGCTTATGAGTTCTATAGGTTAATAGGTCCAAGGATCAAAGAATCCCAAGTTTATATTGGTGTATGTCAAAAGGGGGAACAATTGTTTCATCTTAGGTATGTAAGTATCCTAAGCACTTAAAAGTATATTTAAATACATTCATAATGTTAAGAGGATCTTAGTAGATGTTTAGTCTAGTTTGTCATTTATGGAAAAGGGAGAGAAGGAAAAGAATAGGTTACCATCAATGATAAAGGGGGAGATTATTGGTAACTATTATCATTGATGTCAAACATTGATGTCATATGTGCATTGATTTCAAAGGTAATGACAAAGTGATGATGTCATAATGATGATGAATTTGAGCCTCAATTTGTGCAAGGTAGGATTTAAATGCATATGAGCTAAGGTAAGTATTGTCTGAGGCTTATCATATTGTATCTATCATCTTGATGTGGTTTCAGGTCAAGGAGAGAAGACAAGCATGTGAACAGTGTGTTGGCATAAGCTTGGTAGCCTAGTATGTAAGCATGGATCTTCATTATATGACTAGATAGGAAGTTTATGAATGTTAGATATGATGAGACCATGTTTAAGAGGTCTTATTTAAGGTCAAGGATGATAGGAGATCTTGTGTAAATGCATGGTATTCATCTGGTTCTTCATTATGTTCATCTTGGCATAGTTGGTTTTGTGATAGAAAAATATGAGTAGGCAATTTATTCACATCACCATTTCTATGTATGGATGAGTTAAGGGAAGTTGGTCATATGGGTGTGATAAAAATAGTCCCAAGTTTCTTAGGTTTATATTTTAGGTCATGAGTTTGATCATAGCTAAAGATATATGAGTGCAAAATTTGGACTCTCAGACAGAAGTTCACTAAGTTCCTATACTTAGCTAGAATGTCACTGCATGTTATATAAATATGTATGATCCAGAAAGTTTGTGCAGTTATTATAGGTAATTATAAATTCAACAATAGGAAAATGTTTTCATGGTGATTTTGTCTATAGTTCCAAGAATGTACCCTAAATATTTGAGGTTCTGAAGTGTTTTCCAGCTCGAGATATAAATCTTCAAAGTTGCACTTGTAAACTGTGATGGGATAGACACCATCAAGATAAAATTTATTGAAGTCTAAAGTCATCTAGTCAATATATCTAATGGTGCATGTTAAATCATATATCTTGATCCAATGGTTCATGTAAAATTCAATATATCAAAGAATGAATGCATTAGTGACATGTGCCACATTCACGAAGCTTGGATAGAAGATCAATGGTTTATGGGCGTTCATACTGCCAGAAGATCAATGGTGTGAGTAGAAGTTAAAGATTTAAATGTGCAAAAGGCATGTAGAGATTCCAAGTAGCACAATCACATGAGCTCAAAGTTCAGATCAATGATGAGCACTGCAAGATAAAGATATGGTTCATCTATAAAGAGAGACAGAGCACATTTGTTCTAAATTGTCAAGAAGTAGAGATATGATGATAAGTGTTTGATGTTTAACAGTAATTAAAGGTAAATAATAAGCTAATTTCAAGGGAGATAGATGATGTGTATTATTTCAAGATATGAGAGGGCATGAGATGTTAACAAAGTGTTTAAATTTTAACAGATTCTTAGTGACTGTTGGAATTCAAATATTCAAATTTGTGAGGGAAGACCAATCTACAATGTTTATGCTATAAATTTTGATATATAAAGAATTTGATCATTGTGTAAAAGGTAAAGTTGTAGAGGACTTCATGGGACATCCAAAGAACCTAGTTATAATGTCTAATTATTTATATAATTAAAGATATAGAGCCCCAAAGTTGACTATGTTTGACCATAGTCTATAAGTGACCTGAGAAGGATATTTTGAGATGTTATGATGGTATTTGGATGTTTCAAGGGGAATTTGATATCAAAGAGTGTTGTATACTCTCTAAAGATGATCTATGGATTTTAGAGGTTTGATCAATCCATATTCAGTATGAAAAAATGCTTAGAAGTTGAATGTTTATTCATTCATGATGTTCTTATGTATAAGGGTAATGTTTGCATTGATTAAGCATATGCAGAGATGTGTAATTATGACTATTATCATTTAAGGATGTCTAAGAAGTCAAGTGGAGTAGACTTATGCATTTTGAAGTGGTCCTATGTTTCTAATTTGATCATTGAAGTGCTAAAGGAGTGAATAGGTCTCCATGAAACCTATAAGGGCTATTAAGGCCTAATTGAAAGGCATAGATGCTTAAGTGTGACCTATAGTTGTTATGGCCAACCTATGACGATATTATTGAGTTATGTAATATGCCTTAAGGGCTAAGGAAAGTCAATAGGTTAACCAATAAGATAATAATCATGAAGGATCTATAAATGGTGAAATCAAAGATGATGGTTTCTAAATGTGAGAGACTTAAGAGAAGAGGTGTGTGTAAGTTGAAGAGTAAAGTAAAGAAGGAATGGTGTGTGCCCAGTGGATGGGTTATAGAGTAGAGCAGGTTAATGTTTGTGTATGACCTGTACGTTATATTTTTGATGTCAAAGATAGTGCTCTTGAAGGTTTGAATATTGAGGATGAGTGAACAGGTCTAGAGTGATCCAAAAGGATATTTTGGATGACTTGAGTGTGAGTGAAGGATAAAAGATGTTTGTATAAGCTTGGTGGTTGACTTGAGATGTAGATCAAAGTGTGACCTATATGTATGAGAATTTGGTCATATTGTTTAGGTTTTGATAGAGTTGTTACTGAGTGGTCTAGAGTGATCCAAAAGATGGTTTTAGATGTTTGTGGCTGTGTGAAGAAACGAAGGGGGCTAATATACTTTGTATCTCCATCAGATTAGTAGGCATTCAATGTTTAGAATATGTTCATATAATAGGTGTTAGGAGGGTTCTCAGCATTTAGGTTAGAAGGAGTTGAGCAATAGGTGGTCACAATGACTTGACCATCTTAGGGGTAGGTGCTCCTTATAAAATAGGTGTTTCACTAAATCTGATTAGAAGGACTTGACCAATAGGTGCTCAGAACTTGATCATCCTAAGGGTAGGTGTCCCTTGTGAAATAGGTGTTTCACTAAATTTTTATTAGGAATACTTGATTTATCTCATATTTTTGATCATCTTATAGGACAAGTAGTCTATGTGGTTGCAGGATTGAGAGTGGGTTTTATTCGCCCAGAGGGTTTCCCACATAGATCTTGTGTTGTGTGTATGATCTTGCATTATCAATTATTCATTGCTATAAACATCTTGAATGCTTCATGAATAGTTGTATTTAATGCTTAAGTGTTTGAAGGATTTGGAAATTGAATTAGAGATTGTTTGCCACCACTGATTCACACCCCCTCTCAGTGGTTTATACCTCTAAAAAAATTGGTACTGGTTCTCCCTCACTGCTAAAAATATGAATGAGACCACTAAATCAAGATCTCCTTGTAGTTCATGTACCTTCATCTAAAACTCTTAATAGCTCACTGAGGACCCGAGTAGAAAAAGGTATCTGAACACCTTGAATAGTGGAGAAGATGGATTTTAAATGGAGGATGATATCGACAACCAATGATTCATTGTAACCATATAATTTGAGAAAGAATTCAAGATACCTAGATGTTATTAGTATCCATTTTACTCCCTTCAATAGATCATTCATATTTTTTGGTTCAGACTTTTTCTTTAGCCCCATCTTGAGTTTGAAGTTTGTATAAGATAGTCAATTTTTCACCTTTTTCACAAAAATAAAATCAATTTGTTATGAAATGAATAAACAATAGTAATATCTCTTTAGGTTTTTAGCTATGGACAAAACCTAAATTGTGCCAACTAATTATGACAATTTTATTTCTAAACAATGATGACATACTTTTCCTCCTTTTTATTCTTTTTGAAATTATTTTACCACCAAGTTTTTAAACCCTTTGATTTTTTTATTTTGTATGAATGAAATATGATTATAATGACATGTCATCATAAATTACCTTATGGCTTGAAAGGACATTATCCGTAGCATATACTTTGAGTATTTAAAATATGACTTTTTGATGATGTCATAGAATATTCTCCTTATATCACCTTATGAGAATTTTTATGCCAAGGTTTTGAGCAAATGCAAGCAACTTAGACATCTAAAACTAATGTTTAGTAGAAAAGTAAATACTATACCTTAAAAATCATGATATTGTCCTTGTCTGACATTTTTACCTATTCTTACACAGAAAAATGTATGAAGTGGTTATGAAGAATAGTACAACAAATAATAACATCAAACTTATTACTTTGGAACAAAAAGAATCAATCATGATTCTAGAATTTCTGAACTCCCTTTTTTGATTTTTAATTTATTTTTTGTTTTTGCCCTTAACTAGCCATTTATTGGTTTTTTTGTCAAGGCTCATCATTTAGTACATGAACAACCAACAAGTTAGTTTTCTAAACAGGACTGCCAACATCCCTAAGGATTTCCATTGTTGAATTTTATTATTTTATTATTTTTTTTAATTTTAGAGAAGAGGTGGAGCTTCTTCTTTTATTCAAGCCATTTTGTTTTCAAAAATCAATTGCTATGGAAGATTTTTGTTCTTCTATGATGCCAAACTCATTTTGTACTAGCTGAATGAATTCCTCTTTGTTGGAACTATATTGATACAACTGTAATCGATGTCCATTAACAAGAAGAGTTTTTAATTTCCATCAATAAGCAATAAATGTAATAAACTATTATCAAAAATATTTTCTATCTAAAATAGTCCTAACCATCTAGTTTTTAGCTTACCTTTGAAGTGTTGATATTTAGAATCATATAAGAGTGCCCAATCTCATTTTTTGAACTATATTTCTTTGATATACAAGTCATAATATTTCTTTCTCTGATATTGATTCATCTCTATCTACTGTAAAGCTTCTATTCTCATCTCATCTAATTTATTTAATTATTATATTCTTTCTTTTTATGCTTCATCCAAATCATTTTTTACTTCTAGTGAAGTCCTCAATGTTTGCATTTCAAACTCATTTGAAAGGAGAGGTTTCTTACCAAATACTAATTCAGATGGTAAAATTTTAGTAGTTAGTGGTGGTATTCTACATGGTGTTGTATGCCCAAAAATCGTTTAGAAGTTTGGTTGCCCAATTCTTTCTGCTATTACTGACTATCTTGGTAAGGATATTCTCTAATTCTCTATTAGTAACTTCTACTTGTCCATTTTTTTGAGGATGATATGGAAAATACTTTCAATGGTTGACTTGGTAGATCTCCATGAATTCTTAGATCATATTGGACATGAACTGTGGTCTTTGATAAAATACTATCTCCTTTGGTGTTCCAAAACACTGCATGTTTCTAGAATAGAGAAAATATGTCACTGCCTCTTCCCTTATAGAGGAAAGATCTTATACTTCAATCATTTGGTCATATAATTTGTATATACCAATTATTATTTACCTTGTGAAGCTATATCTATGGGCCCAACGAGGTCTATACCTTAGTTCTCAAAAGGTTCTAAAACTATTTATGGATGGAGAGGCATCTCGAAGGATAATGTAGGGTTTCTTATTCTTTAACATGGATCACATTGCCAAACATATGGCTTTACCTACTTGTGAAGAGTTGGCCAAAAATATCCAGCTCCAAAGATTTTATATATTGTTCTTTTAATTGAATAGTGTCCTCCAAGTTCATCATGACATGCACAAATGATGTCATACATTTCATTCTCCTTTACACACATATAGAAAACATGATCAAGTCCAAGTTTAAATAGTATATATTAATCTATTTATAATAAGAATTAATTTTAATCAACTGTTTCTTTTTTTTTTTGGTAAATTGAGAAAGAAACTTATTTATAACTAAAAAGTTTACTATATTAGCAAATCAAAGTGATTGTGTTAAAACAATAAATAATTTTTTATCCAAAAAATTATCTTCTATAGGTTCTTCTTCATCTACATTATTTAATCTAGAAATAAAATCAACAACCATATTGAATTTACATGACATTTTAATAATTATTATGTCAAATTCTTGCAATAATAACAACCACTTGATAATTCTTCCTCCTAGTACTGAATTATTCATCAAATACCTGATAGTTACATTATCAATAAATACAATGATTTTGTAACTAGTAATATAGTGTCTAAATTTATTTATGATATAAATCATAGCAAGAAATTTTTTCTCAGTGGTTGTGTAGTTTTTTTAGTTGAAATTAAGTTCTTGCTTATGTAGTATATAGCATACATCTATCTATTTTCATTTTTTTGTCCCAGAACAACTTCCATAACATGATTAGATGCATCAATATAAATATGAAAGGGTTGTGATTAGTTAGGTCCTTTCAAGACTAGTGCAGTACTCAACTTTTTCATGATGGTTTCAAAGGCTTGTTGGCAAGCTGAATTATAGACAAATTCACTCTCTTTTGTGAGCAAAACAAACATTGGAGAAACAATCTTGCTAAAATATGTTGTATTATCTTATATGGCCTAATAAAATTTTAATATCAGTTTGATTTTGAGGAATAGACAAGTTTGAGATGACTTCATTTTTTTTCAGATCCACTTAGATCCCTTTTGCAGAAATATGATGTCCTAAAACTATACCTTCTTCTACCATAATCAAATACTTTTCATGAATTAGAGATAAATGCTATTCATTACATATTTGTAGTAATTTTATAAAATTTATCAAAAATTCATCAAAATATTCTCCATAAACATTAAAATCATCCACAAAAATCTCTACATAGTCATTGGTCAAGTCTAAAAATATGGCTAGGAATACTCGTTGAAAAGTGACAAGAATATTGCTTAAACCAAATGGAAAGACTATACACAAATTTATCCCATGGATAAGTGAATTTCATTTTGTATTGATCCTCAGGTGCCACTTATATCTGATTGTATCCAGTAAAGCCATCTAAAAAAGAAAAATATCTTTTTCCAGCCAAGTTGTCAATTACTTGATCAATGAAGGGTAAAAGGAAGTAATCTCTTATTTTTGTTTTTTTTAACTCCCTATAATCTACACATACTCTTCATTTATCATTTTTATTGAGAATAATGATCAAAAGAGAGACCCATTAGCTGTTAAAAATATGATAAATGAATCCCACTTCTAGCAGCTTTTCAATTTTAGTTTTCACAATGTCTATCAAAAAAGAATTAATTGTTCCTTGAGGTTACCTTATTGGTTTAATGTTATCTATGTAGATGTGATGTGTACATACACTTTGATGGATTCCCTTCATGTCTTGATATTTCTAATAAAAATCTTGAGTATGATCTCTAAGTATTGTTGACACCGAAATCGTGTCTAACCCTGGTCGACTCTCCCCCTTGGTCCCTTTAGTCCATCTAACCATGCCTAACCTATGTCTTATTAATTTAGAATGTTTCTAACTATTTTCGCTTTCTACATTCAAAAAGGAAATGAGAAACTAAAGAAATGGTCTAGGGTTAGAAGATACCTGGATGAGGTCTGCGCACCGTTATCCAGACGATGTGAGAACTCCTCTTTGGTTGTGGAAGATGACACCTGTAGAGGAAAGAGACTTGAACAAGAAAATTGTTAGATGGCTAGAAAGTGGACTGCCAAGCGAAAGCTTAGTCCTAGAAGTTCAAAGACTTCTTGGAGGATGACAGCCCACTGATTATTAAAATAATGTTTGATAAAAAGCAAAATGATAAAAGACTAAAATGATTAAAGACTGAAATAGAAATAGAAGTAAATGCTTACCTGAATGCTGTTGTCGGTCTGGTCACAGTCATCGACGTCGGTTAGTCTGCCGACGTCGTTTGTCAAGTCTACCGACATCGGTTAGTATGCTGACATCGGTGGAGGCAGTGGTCAATGTCGGTCAGGACAATGGTCTGGGATGGGGTCTGGGCAAGTTTTTGGACTGTTGACAAGTTTGAGAAGGGGTTTGGGTCTGTTTGAATGGTCTGAGAGTCTGTTGTAGGGGTGTGAGACAATGGACAGAATGTCAAAAAGAGACAAAGGGGTAGAGGAGGCCTTTCAGCCTCTCCAAGAAGAGTCTCTGATTGTTCTGTTTGGGTTGATAGCCGGGTCTGGTCTGGGTTGATAATGCTTAGAAATAGCAAATGGAGACTGAGTATCAAAATATTTTGAAATACAAAAATGAAATCAAAGAAGAATACTTAGTTATTTGCTTGCTGAAGGAGGTGTGTAGAAGCCCTGTTGTTGATGTTGTTGTTGTAGAAGACTTCCTGAAAGGTGAAATGACTGATGTAGAGTACTTGTTGTTGTTGTAGCTTGTTATTGTGCCTGAGAGAGAGAGAGAGAGGTCTAAAGATTGGAAGGTCTGCTACTTGGAAGAATGAAAGATCAAATTGTTGAAGGTTGAAAGGTCGGATTGAAGGATTGAAAAATTGGGTCTTGCATTCGGGTCAAGAACATGGTTATGAAGGAAACCGACGCCGACAATATCGCCAATGTTGGTCGACAGTTGACTAATGTCAGCAGTTGGAAGATAGGTAAAAAGGCTAAAAATAGCCTTTCGTCTGTTTTCCCAACTGTCGGGTCAGTGAGTCAGCGAAAGAAACCGTTGAAGGTGGCTTAATAGGCATGAGAAATGAGAGGGAAAGTTGGAATAGGTCATGAATGGGGCTTAGGCATTTAAGACTTGGCATGGGGTAGTGGAGAGAATCCAAGGAGGGCATCCAAGGGTGGTGAGGTGTCAAAGGTGAGAGAGAGAATTATTAATTTAAAATAAGATAGTTATTTTAAATTAATAAGACATAGGTTATGCATGGTTAGATGGACTAAAAGGACCAAGGGGGGAGTCGACCAGGGTTAGACACGATTTTGGTGTCTATATTTGCCCATTTTTGTCTTGTTGGTTGTTCTAGATGAACTACAAGACAAAAACAAGAATTGATTGCCCCAGGTATGGGATGAGGTTGCTTTCGTCTTGTTGGTTGTTCAAGTGAACTGCAAGACAAAAAATGACGTTTTGATTGCCCTGATTATGGGATGAGGTATTCCCCCTCAAAGCAGGAGTCGAGGGAAGGGAACCTGGAATCAGGTGCTAATTTGAAAAAGAGGATGAGGATGGTGAAGATGGAGTGTGAATGCTGCCAAAGTTGAGATTTTGTGCACACCACTTTACGAGATAGTCAGGTCAAATTGTCACAGGTCGAGGGTCGAGGAGTGCCAAAATTGAAGTAACCAGGCCCCAGCATGTAGTCATAGCTAATCAGGTTATTCAATCTAAGCTGAAGCTCCAATGGTCATCGTGTTCTAAGTATCCCAGGCTCAAGAAGTGCTCTTGGAAAACATGAAAAGGTCACAAGTAATGGGGATCAACCGGCTTGTGATCCAATACTTGTGAGGGTCGAAATATGGGTTGCAGACAATTTTGCTAACCATTCATGAGGTAGCATACATGCAAAAAACAACCAAGGCAACATTGTCTTGGAAGTGGTCAGGGTCGAAAGAGATAGGCATGATCTCCAAAGTCATTGGTCGAGGCAGGTCGAGATAGATAGCTGGTCGAATGAATGGACGAACGAAAGAATGTGGCTGAGCTAACCTTAGAAGACTGAGTGTTGCCTACATAGCCCTTGTTGTTTAGGGCCTCAGGCCGATGTAATTCTCCCTAAAAGGGAGAAAGAGGGTTGGTTATGGACTGGTTTGGACGAAGTCAAGTCATGGTTTAAGGTCAAAAATGGTTTGTCCATCAGATAGACAAACAAATGGATGTGGTCGAGCTAACCCCAAAAGACGTCATGTCATCTAAGTGCTGCCTACATAGCCCCGATCGAAAGGGCCTCAGACCAATGTAGTTCAAACTAAGAGGCAAAATGGTTGATAGATTGGTCTTGGTCATGTTTGATTGATGAGGGTAAGATGATGCTACAGCCTTTTCCATATAATGGTGTATTCTGTAACATTGGTTGAGGGGTCTTTCATCCCTAGCAATTTTCTATATTCGTGATGGATGTATGTTAAAAATGAATTGAGTTTATTTATGCTTCAGAAAGTAATGGTTTATGCTTAACATAAATTGTATCTAGTCGATAGTTTTCATGTGTATTGGTGTCCATAGAAACTATGGGAGATGGACTATGTCATGTTGGTGGTCTGAAAATATTTTGATTTGATTTGGGTGGGTTTTGGTTGGATAAATGATTTGGTTTGGATGTGACCAAAATGTGAAAAAAAGTGAAAGGCAAATTGCTCTTTCCTTGACAAGGACCATAATGATGGCATAGATAGGGGGTTGTTTAGAAACAAGAGCCCCATTCATGCATTACGTCGTTGACCAGTGGTTGTGTTAGAGAAGTAATCGAATCACTTGACGTTAAGTGAGATTGAAATATCTTGAGTATATTGGGTAGATAGGTTTGATGTGATATGGATGGAAGGGGGAACCCTTTTTGGCAGGAACAACTTTGCCCCTTTTATAGGTGACCCCGAGAACGACTATAGACAAGTCCATGACTTTATAGTTTGTCAGTCAGTTTTTTTTTTAAAAGCAGACTGATCGATGCAGGAAGTTTGTGAGGGGATGTTGTCTTGCTTTGTGGTCATGTTGTGAAGCTGATCGATGCGGGAAGCTTCTTGAGATAGTGTTGTTTATGTAGAAAAATTTAGGCATAGCCATCCTTTTGAGGGAGTGGTCTATATTCTACTTTGTATGTTTTTGAGATGACTTTGGCCTAGCTGTCCTTCAAGGGAGCAGTCTAGTAAATATAGCAATTATGTAGCTGTCCTTCAAGGGAGCAGTCTACATTTTATAGTTTTATGACCTTGGAATATGCATCCCACTTTTATAGTTTTTTGATTTTTTTGTTTTTTTACTAGACTTTTGGTCATGGACTTGACTATAGAGGTTTAGAGGGTTTCCCTTTTATTAGGACAAAGCATTCACGCTTGACAAAAGGGTTGACTGATGTTTGTAGGGTTGAGGGTTGATAGGAATAAGAATGATGATGACGGGGATTGCTCAAGGGATCGAGCTCAAGTTAAACGTCAAGTGAATAGTTACTTGACTAACAGTAGACTGGTCGAAGATGCAAGGCATTAAAGGGGCCCAGGTTATGATAAGTCCCTGACCCATGCTGGTGTTATGATGCAAGGTTCGAATCAATTAGGAGCAAACTTGCCCCATTTGCTTCATTCCAAATTGGTCACATGTTGGTCGATGATAGATGTGAAGAGGATTAAGAAGTTGATTGATGTTTGGTCGATGCTTGGTCAAGGCTTGGCCAATGTTTGGTCAAGGCTAGATTGATTGATATGTGGTCGGTGCTTGGTCGAGGTCATGATTAAAAGGTCGGTTGATGTTTGGTCATTGTTTGGTCGATGTCTGGTCGAATGTTTGGTCAATGGTCGGTCGAATGTTTGGTTACGGTTTGGTCAATGGTCTGGTCGAGGTCATGATTAACAAAGTTGGTTGATGTTTGGTCAAGGTTTGGTCGAGGTTTGGTTGAGGTCAGGGTCGATGTCGATGTTTGGTCAAATTTTGATTTAGATTGTTATTTGGTCAGGGTTGATGTTTGGTCAAAGTTTGGTCAAGGCTTAATCAGAGTTTGGTTGAGGTCATAGTCGAGGCTTGGTTGAGGTCAATATTTGGTCGATGTTTGATTGTGCTCGGTGATAGCCAGTTAGGATGTTGTTAGCAGGGGATAAGGAGGTCGTCGAGACCTTGCTTGTAAAGAAGTCCCCCTAGCATGGTGTAGTGAGCAGTGTTCTTGATAAAATCCCGTCGTCTAGTGCTAGAGAGTTTGGGAGGGATGATAGAATATGTCAAGTAGTCGCAATTTTCATATGGACTAGAGTAGTTAGGAGGAATTTCCCCCAGTGATGATGGTCGAGATGAGCCCAAAATAAAAATCTTGGGTTGTGTGGGTTGAGAGGTCTTGATGAATAATGGATATGTTAAAGGTGTAGAGGTCTGGTCTTTTCCTTTATCCTTCATAGTTTGGGGCCTGGTGGCCACATCAATTGTGTTGATTTCGAATAAAGGTTGAGGAGGTGGTTGAGGGACCATAGTTTTGCGTTGAGAACTTGATTTAGGTGATGAAGTTTTAGAGGCATGTGATTGTGTCAATGATTGGTCGAAAAGGTGGTCAAGAGAGTCCTCAACGTGAGGGGTGTCCTTGGCCAAATGTTGACGGATGACAGCCTTAAGGGCGCAACAACATTTAGTGTCATGCCCCAGTGTGCGATGATACCAGCATATTTGAGTGTCATCGAACCAAGGTGGTTTTGGTCCGAGAGGTTGGTAAGGCTTGATAGGCAGGAGGACGATGCTAGATGACTGTAACAATCGACATAACATCGAAGCATAAGAACCCTTTAATGGGTTCGCATTCTTTGTCACGGTAGAGGTTGATAATTTTTGTTTAGAAGTTGGAGGAGGCATTGGTCAGACCATCTGTTTCGTTGGCAGTGTGGCCACGTGTGTAGACGGCATTTGTTTGATGAGAGGTGTTGGGTGTGGGAGCAATCCTGCTAAAGTGGAAGTATGTGGACCCAAAATCGAAGGTAATGATGAAGGTGGGGGAGGAATTCTCCGATGGGGTCTAGTGGCCTTCTTTGATATGGGACAAGGACCACTATTGTGCGAGGTGAGGGCCAAGTCTACCTTCACTTGCGGGTGAGTGAGGGTTTATGTAGGATGAACACCAAGAGGTTTGACCCGTTTCGGCATAGTAGGCATCTGTGAAAGTTTAGGTGATGTCATGTGAGGCTTCATAGTCAGTTGTTTAAAGGGTTTAGGTGAGGTGATAAGTTCTTCTCTTGGTGGAGAAGGGATTAGAGAGGGTGGCTCTTTAGTTGGATAGAGCATAGGGGTGGTCATGGTCTTGATGTGTGGTCTAGGCATGGGGAAGGTATGATCTCCCATTAATGACAAGAAGGATGAGGGTGAGGCAGTCAGCATTGGTGCCATCAAAGTATCCTCCGGTATGAGAGAGGTCGAGGCAGATTCTCCCACATGTGAAAGAGGTGTGGATGAAGGATTATCCTCCATTGGTAGAGGCAAAATAGGAGAGGAAGGTTCCTCTACCCATGGTGGACAAGTAGGAAAAGAAGGTTCTTCTATCTGTGGAGGAGGTTGGTCAGGGACAAGAGACGAGACCGTGTTGACCGTGCGTATATCATGCTCTTGGGAGCCATCGGTCATGGTCTGAATGTTGTTTTGGCTAGAGGGATGGTTAGAAAAAGGTTGTTTGAAGATGTCTAGGTTTTGGTTGGCCAGAGCGTTTAGGTTATCCAGGATAAGATCCCCCTTGTCTAGCATGTCTTGGATGATGTTTTTGATGGTTTGACAGTTGTCCGTGTCATGGCCTTTGACATGGTGATAGTTACAGAAGTTGTTCTCCTTGTACCATGCAGGGAAAGGTGTTGAGGGGTAAAATTGAAGTGGTCAGATTTGAGGGAGATTAAGGACCCCCTGCTTGACGAGTTTATCTAAGACAGAGACATATGACTCTCTAATTGGAGTGTATTGACGTTGTATGGATCATCGTTGGAAGTGTTTATTGATGTAGTCTGATGTTGAAAATTGAGGTTGGTTGGTTATTATTGAAGATGATGGTCTAAAGATGATTGTGTTTGCTAACCCCTTGGACTGAGAGTGGGCAGAAGAAGGTTTGGACGAAGAAGGGTCATTAGATTTTGCATTGTTATTACGCAATTTGACCTTATTTTCATCGATGGCATGGAGTTCAAGCTTTCTTGCCATGGTGAAAGCTTCGTCAAAGGAGCAGAATGTCTGGACCTGTAAGGTAGAGGAGATATGTTAGGCACACGCTCGAGAGAAGAGCTCAATGAGCTCAGGTTGAGGCAAAGAAAAGGAGAGTTGGTTGATTAAGCCTCTCCAACGAGCAATGAAATTGGTTATTGATTCGTCATCGAATTGTTTGATAGATTTTAGGTCCGTGATGGAGACTTTTTTGGTGATATTGATTGAAAAATGGTCAAGGAAGAGTTGGGCTAGTTGAGTGAAAGAAAAGAGGGAATGACTGAGAAGAGAACTATACCAGTCAAGAGTGGCCCCCGAAAGTGACATGGGGAACTGCGGAGTAATAATGCATCGTTGTGTGCTATGAGATAACAAGCGTATCTGAACGCTCGAAGATGTTGTTGTGGGTCCTTCTTACTCTGAAAGCGAGTAAATTTAGGGAGTTTCCACTAGTTGGGATAAGGTTGGATGGGCACAAAAAGATGAATGGGTTCACTGCAGACTTGCTCATATGAAAGAGCATTACTTGAATCAGAGATGGATGTCTCAAGGCTAGACATCTTGTCTATCAGCATCTTGATGAGATCAGCTGATAGATTGGTAGGTGGGGCACCCCCTAGGTTATGAGGTACCTGGAATGTGGTCGAAGAGGCGTATGATGTACTTGGTTGCGCTTGTGTAGGCGCAACATATGGGTAGTGCGTCATAGGGATAGATGTCATGGTCAAAGAGGCTTATGCCATGAAGTTGGAGGACACAAGTTGACTAGATACCGCCAGAGGTGGTTGAGTGGCGGCACTGACAAAAAGGTAAGTTGTCACTCCCGTGTGTATAGGTGAAAGAGTGGGTGAGGTCAAGACAATCAAGTTTTGGTATGGTGTAGAACTTGGTTAAATTGCATGTGTTTGAGGGGGCAATGACACCCCGATGGAGGTAGGTCCAAAAAAAAATGGGGAGGCCAAACTTTGCATATTGGCCATGGCCGAGTGACTAGTCGAGACAATAGGCTGAGTCATGATGGGTTGGGTAGTGGGTGGTGTTGATGTCATCGCCACTTCACCTGAAAGGTATCGCATTTAGTTTCTTGTGAGATAGTGTTGGAGAGCCTTAACATTGTGGTCAAGGAGTCTCTCAAAGTTTGGGTCCCCTTCAGGAACAATTAGATGTTGATTGGGAGTAGGCTGGTTAGGAGTTCGTTCGGTCTCTGAACGATACTCCATTAGAGGGCTGGTTATGAAAGGTGAAGGCGAAAGTGGTCGTTGCCTTGCGTAGTCTAGAAGAGTTCTGGTTTGATTGCGTCAAAACTATTTAAGGCAAGAAGGATAAGGTTTCAAAAACTATGTTTTTTAGTCTCAAAAACTCAGAATGTGGTTTTGGCAGAAAAAGGGTCGGATTTTAAGATTGTTGTTTTGGAAAAGAAAATTTTTGGACAGTGACCGACATCGGTAGAAAAATCGATGTCGGTGAGAAAAAGTGGCTGACGTCGGTAAGATAACCGATGTCAGTGGAACAGGTTGCCAACATCTGTGGTAAAATGATGTCGGTCACTGTGTCTTCCAGAAACTCAAAGAATTTGAAGATTCTTAGAAAAAAGAAGAAAACGTCTTCACTAGCTCAAAAAACCAGATAGAAATAGAAAAATAGATGGAGACAGGCAGACCCTAAGCGTTAAATCCTAAGAATCAACTTTTAGAATCTTGTTGGCTTATGCCTTAGATGAATGTTTGGGAAGTTGGCTTGTAGAATGGGTCCTATAATAAGTAGTCTATGGTTGATTTTAGGTTAGTTTTGGTGCTCAAGGTCTGTATTAGGTTCGGTACATGGCCTGGTGCTAAGAAGCAAGCTCCCCTCACTTCATGATCCTAGTGATAAGCTGGTCTCGCTTAGCCAGTATATACGTCCCCTAGAGATTATTCTCTGCCAGAGAACAGAGTGGGCTTTCCCCTTGGTAGTGAAGTCCAAGTGGGATTGTTGGGATGGGTAAGGTATCCGCTGGGTGATGAAATCTCAGTCAGACCTTGTCTCAAGTGAGTTTAGATGTTTGATTTATGCAAGTGGTTTGGTTGTGTAACATAAGTGTGATTAATTCATGATGCGGTCTTAATTACTAGATGTGAGAGCTAATAATGCAAGCAACTAGAAATGAAATGCAAAATATTTTAAGCCCAAAATAAAATGTGAGTTAGGATGAAAACAAGTTTGAGAAAGGGTTGAAGAGTATGAGTTGACTAGTCTAAGATGCAAGAAAGGAAAGAACAAGAATGATTCTTTTTAATCTTTGCTAATAGTGTCTTTGGAAGAGATAGAAGAAAGAGGTGAAAAGGAGAAACCTAATGCACGTATATGAAAAGAAAGAAAAGAACCCAAGGAAGACCTTAGGGTCCCACCAGACGTGCTAGAATGTTTCAAACTATTTTTGCTTTCTACATTCAAAAAGGAAATGAGAAACTAAAGAAATGGTCTAGGGTTAGAAGATATCTAGATGAGGTTTGCGCACCGTTATCCAGACGTTGTGAGAACTCTTCTTTGGTTGTGGAGGATGACACCTGTAGAGGAAAGAGACTTGAATAAGAAAATTGTTAGATAGTTAGAAAGTGGACTGCCAAGCGAAAGCTTGGTCCTAAAAGTACAAAGACTTCTTGGAGGATGACAGCCCACTGATTATTAAAATAATGTCTGATAAAAAATAGAATGATAAAAGACTGAAATGATTAAAGACTGAAACAGAAATAGAAGCAAATGCTTATCTGAATGCTACTATCAGTCTGGTCACAGTCATTGACGTTGATTAGTCTATCGATGTCGGTTAATATGCCGACGTCGGTGGAGGCAGTGGTCGATGTCGGTCAGGACAATGGTTTGGGATGGGGTCTGGGCAAGTTTTTGGACTGTTGACGAGTCTGAGAAGGGGTCTGGGTCTATTTGAATGGTCTGAGAGTCTATTGCAAGGGTGCGGGACAATGGACAAAATGTCAAAAAAGGACAGAGGGGTAGAGGAGGCCTTTCAACCTCTCAAAGAAGAGTCTCTGATTGGTCTGTTTGGGTTGATAGCTGGGTCTGGTCTGGGTTGATAATGCTTAAAAATAGTAAATGGAGACTGAGTATCAAAACATTCTGAAATACATAAATGAAATCAAAGAAGAATACTTAGTTGTTTGCTTGCTGAAGGAGGTGTGTAGAAGCTCTATTGTTGATGATGTTGTTGTATAAGACTTCCTGCAAGGTGGAATGACTAATGCAGAGTACCTATTGTTGTTGTAGCTTGCTGTTGTGCCTGAGAGAGAGAGAGGTCTAAAGATTGGAAGGTCCGCTGCTTGGAAGAATGAAAGATCAAATTGTTGAAGGTTGAAAGGTTGGATTGAAGGATTGGAAAATTGGGTCATGCATTTGGGTCAAGAATGTAGTTATGAAGGAAACCGACGCCGACAATATCGCCAACATCAGTCAATAGTTGACCAACGTCAATGACTGGAAGACAGGTAAAAAAGCTAAAAATAACCTTTCATTCATTTTCCCAACTGCCAGATCAGCGGGTCGGGGGAAGAAACGGTCGAAGGTGGCTTAATAGGCATGGAAAATGAGAAGAAAAGTTGGAATAGGTCATGAATGGGGCTTAGGCATTTAAGACTTGGCATGGGGTAGTGGAGAGAATCCAAGGAGGGCATCCAAGGGTGGTGAGGTGTCAAGGGTGAGAGAGAGAATTATTAATTTAAAATAAGATAATTATTTTAAATTAATAAGACATAGGTTAGGCATGGTTAGATGGACTAAAGGGACCAAGGGGGGAGTCGACCAGGGTTAGACACGATTTCGGTGTCTACAAGTACATCAAAAATAAATTATTTCTTTATCATTTGTCAACCAACTATTTATGTTGAGTGTCTTTCATAGTGCTAATGTGTTTTTTTTAGTTCTTGGATGGAAAGAGTCTATTTATTTAAATTCACTCATTAATGAGTTGAGAGGACAATTATGTGGTAACAATGTATGGAACATGATAGTGTCTTTGAAAAACTTATCTCTTATGAGAATAACTCTAACTAAAAGATAATAGAAGGTTGTTAAAAATGAGTTTTGGCCTTCATATGCCCACTGCATCACAATATTTTAAATATCTTTATGGTCATACAAAATTTTGAAAGAGGTGGAAATTGATGAATGATCAGAAGGATAAGAAGTGCTGACAAAATAAATAATACGATTGCAACAATAGCTAGATATAAATGTGAGACCAATAACAAAAAAATTCATCATGAAACAATGAGAGCAAAGTTGAACACACCATAACACAGATATACCATGATAAAACTTCATGAAGAGGTAAAACCCACCAAGATTATTCATTGTTTGAGAATTAAAATATATCCAATATAAACTTTATCGTCTTTCTATTTTCTTTTCTTCATTACATTTTACAATATAAACTCTTTATTATATAGGCAAGGTAATCTACCCATTATAAATGACCTTTTACAATCACCACATTAATGGATCCAACATCTCTAAAGGTCATTAACATATTTTATTATTTATTTACATGAGGATAAAGTCATGATAAATAATAAAATATATTATTATTTAATCAATATAATTTAATGTATTAAGGGTATATAAATAACACCATTTAACCATTAATTATTCTAATACTCTTCCTTAATGTTAAGTGAAAATACATGATATTTTTTAAGTGGTGAAAATATAACGAACTTACACTCTATGAACCATCTACATGATGAGTTTTAGTAAGTAATGATTGAAGGAAACATCATTCATCATGCCATAGTCACCTTTAAAAGAATTATGCTATATAAACATAGTCACCCAAAGACATTACATTATTTAAATATAGACACCCAAAGGTATTACACTATGTAACTACAATCACATAGTTTTAAAAGAATTATACTATATAACTATAGATACCCAAAGAAATTACACTATCTAACCATAATCACATAGTCACATTTAAAAGAATTACACTCTACACCCATAGATACATAAAGAAATTGCACTATGTCCCCATATGCACTTTTAAAATAATTATACTAAGTTATTATAAACTACTTAGAGTGAGTTTAGGCTAGCATGATCGTGAGACTACATCCCACAATGAGAATGCGTCTCATAATTTCTCATGAATAATCAACCACACATATTGGAGTCTTTTATAATATAAAGACCTCCATGCTACTATTATTGGGTATAATGTAGGCTTTCATATGAAATTTACCAAAATTATATAAATTAATATATTAAAATTATTTATAATGAGAAGAATTATAGAGAGATAAAAGAAAACATACGACTCACATAGATTTTAAGAAGTGACATTATCATGCACACTCCCCCTCAGCCTGATATTGAATGGAATTCAATAGTCTTTAGCTTGTTGGTATTGCATTATATTTTTTATTAAATTTATACAATCTTGACTATCACCAAGAAGATTGGTATAATGAGAAAGTTTCACATGATGTTCTTCTATCATCCTTCATAACCACAAAGCTTCTTTAGCAACTTCTACATGAAGTGCTTTAAGTGATAGAACCTACACCAAACATAAACATATATCCATAAGTAGACTCATCATAATATGGTTATCATCACAATAACCAAATAAATTAACATAATTAAAAAAATAATATAAACCAAAGTTTACAATTCTTTTTATATATCAAAGTATTCACTTTGCTAATTTTTAATTATTCAAGTATGAATTATGCATGAATCTAGAAGCAACACCCACATATTATAAAATATCTATTCTAGTAATAGTTAGATAAATCAAAATACTAATAATATATTTATAAATAGGGGTTATCTTTATTTCACATAATTTTTAGATCAAGCTTTAACACAACCTATAATATGAGTATATGTAAGCTTGTAATCAAATATGTTAAATTTATCAAGCAGATTATGTGATGTACATATAATAAATTTACCAATAATTTAATACTAAGTTAACCAAATAATACATATCTTATTAATAATAATGCATATTATAATTTGAGACATGAATATTTTTTCTTCCTTTTAAAGTTGACACTACAAGTTTGCATTTTATACTAAACCAAAAAAAAAATTAAAAAGTAAATTTAAACATGTTTTATACTTGATTTTGTAATAAAAACATATATTCTAGTGATTAAACAACACTAACCACTTTAGTTGATTGCAAAATAATTTAAAAACATAAATAATTGTAACAAGAGTGAAAGTTGTAAGTGTCACAAAAATTGATCGCAAGTGTCATAAATAGTATTTTAAGAGTACTATTTGACAAAATTATTGTAGAAACAATATAATTAAGTTTAAAATAAACTTAATTTTTTTTTCAATGTGTTCAAAACATGCCAAAACCTACAAATTTACTGGTTGTATGACTATGGTCTACAAGCAGTGGATAAGATCACAAAATGAACAAAATATCATACATAACACACATTTCTACATGAATAACCATGAATATTAAAAAATAATAATAATAAATAATAATTTTATCAAAATAAAAGATAATATAGATTTGAACTTAAGACCTATCTTATGCAAGTGGTCTTAGCAAAACTAGCTAGCCAATTCACGCACGAAACATGTTAACACACAACATGCACTAACAGGTATTTAATCCTTTTTTTAATCTGATTATTTTTTTTAATAAATCAAAATTCAATGATTTCATTAATATAATATCATGGAGGCATTTAATTTAAAATTTGAAATTAAAATATTTGAATGACATGTGTGGGGTCTATTGTTTGGGTGGAATAAAGAAATTAAATAAAAGCTTTATTTTTTAAATACTTTTATAAAACTATGGACATACCCATTTATTTTTTTAGAAATAAAATTAATGGCTAAAGCATTGCACAGGTGGAGAGAAGGAGAAGATTTTAATAATTATAGACATTTGTTTTCAGTGATTCAAAATTTGAAAATGCTTGCAAATTACCCTCTAAAGCTATTAGTAGACCTTGATCTATCTTTTATAGACTATAAGATGATATTTTAATGCTCATGTTGCTGATATGACATACTATGACACCTAAGTAGAAGTAAAAAAAAGTTAGATTTCTTTTTAATGCTCGTCAAGATCATGATTTGAAATATGGATGAATCTAGGCTTCAACACAAGTCAAAGACCCAATCTCTAATCTTATCACTTGATCACACATCAACTAACTTTGATACCATGATAGAATAATCAATATGATTACAACACTAACCAGATATAGATATGAAACTAATAACAAAGACATTCACCATGAAACAATGAGAGCAAAGTTAAACATACTATAACACAGATATACCATGAAAAAACTTCATGAAGAGGTAAGAAAACCCACTAAGATTATTTATTATTTGAGAAATAAAATATATCCAATACAAGCTTTCTCTTCTTTCTTTTCTCTTTTTTTCATTACATCTTACAATATAAATTATTTATTATATAAGCAAGGTAATCTACCTATTATAAATTTCCTGTTCTAACCACCACATTAATGAGTCCAACCTCTCCAAAAATTATTTATTATATTTTATTATTTATTTACATGATGATAAAATCATAATAAATAATAAAATATATTATCATTTAATCAATGTACTTTAATGTATTAAGGATACATAAATAACATCACTTAACTATTAATTATTTCAATAAGTATTACTATGATGGGATATTTTGTCTAAATTCATAGCTAGACTATTTCAATCCATAGCTAGACTATCAAAATCTATAGCTGGACTATCAAGATCCATAGTAGTTCCAATACTTCTTAATAACTCATCCTCTACTTCCTCTATGTGATCAATGATTGTGATCATTGCTAGAGAGGAGATGCTATCACATTTTTCATCAAATTGATTAACTCATAACTGTTTAATAAAATTTATTGATGGTTGAGTAAGTGGATATAAGTAAATTTATTTTTCTTTAAGACCATTTAAGATATTCATATTTCCTGATCTACAATCAATCAATCCTGTTACAATTACTAACCAAGGTCTTCTTAAAATCAATGAGTATCCAATTTATTTATTCTTAGGCTAAAGAATAATAAAGTCAATAAGATACTCCCATGACTCTATAGTCAATGTTATATCTTTAATGACACCTTTCAGTTTGGTAGTGGAATGATCTACCATCTATAAAACTATGGTAGTTGGTTGTATGTCCTTTAAAGAGATATTTTTCATGGTGTCCATGGTCATTATATTAATAAAAGCTCCTACGTCTACCAACACATATGATATCTCTTATTTCCCAATCTTTACAGAAATGATAGGACTTCTTGGATATCTATATTTAGACAAAAGTAACTTATCTGTTAATAAATAAATGTTTTCCATCTACCTATATGGTCTTAAGAAATTGCCTTTTCTGCGAGATATCTTGATAGACAAACTTTTGATCACTCTATTTAATTATGGAATGTTTCTAACGGCTTGTAACAATGGAATTTCTATTTTTAATTTCCTAAGTTGTTGAATAAATTTAGATTCTTTTTTATTTTCCACTTCCTTCAATATTTCTGAAAAAAGAACAAATGGAGGAGTTATGATAACTTCTATTTTTTCAGTTTTCTCTTTGGACTCTTCTTGTTTCTTTGGTTGAGTTTATAGACTTATTTTTTTAGGTACCTTTATAATGATGATTTGAGGTTTTTAGAATGTCCTTCCTAATCTGAGATGAATGTCTGCACATTTAATAGCTCCTATCCCCATTGTTTCACCTCGTTCATTTAAATAAACTTATTTATTTCTTGGATTTTCTACTAGCTGAGCAAGTAGTTGAGGTTGGTTTACTTGTTTCATAGGGGCTACTTGATTTCTTTGAATATCCATTAATCCTTGTTGTGGATACCTTATTTATTATTGTTGGTTATAGTTTAGACCATAATTTCAATGTTGATTTGTCCATGGTTGTTGATGTTCTTGGGGTATCTAAGTTTGTTGAAAAAGTTGAGGCATCATCCACTATTGTGGCATCCATTCTTGGGTGTCCATAGTGGTACTACCCATATTTATAAAGGTGCATGTCATTGTGAAAAAAGAATCTTTGAGATAAACTATTGATTTTATTGAAAGTTATTTCCTTATCTCTGAACAAATTTGATTTCTTTTATGGTTTGTGCATTCTATTTGAACTAGTTCTTGAGAGTAGTAAGGTGACTAAAACTCTTTGTGTCATAATCCTTAGCATCGCATATTCCATAGATTTCAATTTTGTCTAGATAGTCCCTAAGTGCATGTTTTAATCTATATTTTGGGCAATAGATCTCTAGTGGTTCAATATTAGATTTAGCCTTAGTTTGAAATCCATCTAATATTGAATTCAGCTAAATCAATATATCTATTTTAAAGTTTGTTAGTTCTTTCATGAGTTGGCTTACATCACTATATTTTTCTAGTTTCCCTCTTTTACTACTAGATTTTGTCCTAGAGTAGTGGGTACATAATCATATGATTTCTTGAAAATTCAGCTTAGTAATATCTTCGTTCCACATAAGATTTAAATAATATCTAGAGGGGTCATCCAATCCTTTAAAGAAAATAATTTTGATCGCCTCTTCAAGTAACTCATAACCACATTTGTTGAGGAAAAAATCAAACCAATCTAAGTAATCCTCAAGGTTTTCATCTTCATTTTATTTAATTTAAAAAAATTCTTATTTCCTATCCTTAATCCTGTAGTAATCTTAATATTTATCTAAGAATATTATCTCTATTTCTCAATATTGTTTCTATTTCTCTCCAAGTGTTAATAGAGTTCCCTGCTAGTCCCATGAACCACCTCATTATTCCTTCCTTCAGAGTAGAAGGAAATAGGTTTAGATTTTGGTTGTCTACAGTGTAATCATAATTCTAGAAGAGGATCTTAAACTCAAAAAAAAATTGGTTTGGGTCTTCAGTGGATAGTCCTCTGAAGGTAGGTAGATTGAATGGAAAAATATTTTTTTATTATTGTTTGTTCATCATTTTCAAAGATAATAGGACAAGAGAAAATTCTCTCATGATCATTCCTGTAAATATTTTTTACATGGCCTACATTTTCTCCCATATCAAATAGAGTTCTATTGAGAGGAGGGGATTCTGATTGTTCAATGTCTGAGATTTCAACTTTTGTAGAGAAAGATTCTTCTAACTCCATAGAACTTTTTAAATAATTCACTAATTTATTTTTTCAAACTGTTTGTCTTCTCTAAAAATACTTTGATTCTTTCCTTCAAATGATCAAAATATTTTGGAATAAATCTACCTTGTAAATCCTTTTGCCTACTCATAGACCTATATTTGTTAACAGAGTGATTTTATTTTATTTTTATGTTTTTTAATATATTGACTATTATAATGCCTAAGTGTTTATCTTACTAAAAATTGAAATGAGTCTCTAATAATGGTATCAAAAATGATGGTTATCATTACGACCCCTTCATTTAACCAACTTATGTTGGTGTCAGTTCTTAATAAGATAGTGTCTAAAGCTTTTTGCAGTAAGGTACTTATTAGTTTCAAGTTAACAATACTATTTTAGAAAGTTTTTAATGGTTGTGTTGATCTATGTCTATTTCTAAAACCTAAACTAATGGTAAAAATAAACAATCTTGTAAGAAATGTAAACAAACTAAATTGTACTGAATTGAAGAATCTAAAAACAATCACACACTGTTGTACAATAAACTCACTAAGTTTCAAAATTCAGACTTTGTAGAATGAAAGTAATATCAAATCCACACTTGCATAATTAAAGTAATCTCAAATCTACACTTGTCAAATTAAATTTGTGAGAATTAAATGAATAATTAAATGCTTATGCTAAACTGAAAGTGACACATGAACTATCCAATCTATCATGCAGATTATAAATCTTAATTATGATAACATATATATATATATATATATATATATATATATATATATATATAAATTAAAATAAATAAAAAATAAATTTATAAATCCAAAATAAATCTCTTTTTTCATCGAGAGTGGGCATTTGCACACCCTCAGATTTAGGTTTGAATCAACTCAACCTTAAGATGTTACTTCAACACATAAATTGAAAGAGCAAATTGCAGTAATTTTTCTTGTATTTTAAATACAACTAAAATTATAATATCTATGTATATTTTTATATGTCCTAGATCCAAAATAGATCTATCCTTTTATTTTATGCAAAATAAACTATCTATCCTTAGAAACTAGGTAACAACTCGACTAATTTGAAACAAGAAGATATTCTAGATAGATTGGGAGATATAACCAAAATAGAGAATGCTAAAATAAGATCTATAAGGAATCAAAAATATCCATGTGAGATAACAACTACCACACTTAACTATATCTAGTGATCAAAATTATACATACATGATATTCATATCTTCTATTTTTAGAGTTGTAACCTAGAACAACATCTTCTAAAAATGGAAGACTAAATAGAAATAGGAAACTATTTATATACATGAACAAAAATAAAAATATCAAAAAAAGTTTTATAGATTATCATGAAGAAGGTGAAAATGTTGTTTGAACTCTTTAGAACATGCTATGATCAATTTTGGAGTGAACTATGATATTACATAGCAAAACTATGACAATCTGTAGTCACATGTTGAAATTTATAGCTTACTATCAAAATTCATAGCTAACTGGTGAAATTCGTAGCTGACTGGTGAAATACATAGATGACTAATAAAATTCATCATTGAATGGTGAAACCCATAGTTAACTGGTAAAATCCATAGCTGACTAGAAAAATATGTAATTGATTGACATAATCCATAGCTATGATTCAGATGATTAGTTATATACCTTGAAACATCTTAATCTTCATGAAATCTTGTCAAAACTCTTATTAGACGCTATTATTGCCTCTACATATCAAAATGTAAATATTAAAATATGTAAATGGTCAGAACATAATGCAAAGAAGATTAACTTAGACTCATATGAATTTATAAAGATAAAAGTGTCTATTTCCTACCTGAAGCTAGTTCTAAATCTTAAGATAACATATAATGCTTAACCATTTGACATGTTTAAGGTTATAAACTATAAAAATAATGAGTCATTTTATGGACTCATCACTATAGATGTTGGCATCACATTAGAGGATATCCATGCATTCCTTGGATTTCTTATAAAGGGACACCAGTGATCGTGGGGATATCGAATGATCAGGAGGAGAGGTGAACATTAGCTCAATAGGAGACGTGCTTGGATAAGATTTATCTAGGATTGAGAGTGAGTTAATTTGATGTTTATAATACCTAGATTTTAGATATATAGTAGGATATGATAGGGCTTGTGACAACATGAGTGTTATGACACAAGTCTGATGATAAGGTACCATTATATATGATAGCCTTGTGTCAGTCGATATTAGAGTAGGGGAAATTCTATGACTTAGGTTCTATCATTTGAGTTTAGCTTATGTATGGGATGTTATCCAGAGGGTAAAAGACCATGAGATCAGTAGTAATACTAAGTGCCTAGATATATAAGAGGTTCTTGATGTACTAACTAGTTGGGTTACCCCATGTGGTTGATGATCAATTGTCTGAAGTGTTGAGATGGATATACGATCAGGTGGCATGGGTCATGCCCCACATGATAGCATTACAGATGATCACATGAAAAGAGATTATGTGAAATTATTATGCACACATTGTGATAATTTGGCTGAGTTAGATGATAGTAGTGATAGGGTTAGCATGAGTGTGGATCACGATGTACTACACTTGGTGGATAGAGTTTCATCTAGTATCACACTTGCCAAAATAGTTCAGACTCACTCACCCAGTGAATCCTATAGTTTTACCCATATTTTAGGCTTAGTATGCGAGAGAGAAGAGGGGGAGAGGAGGAGGAGCACCAATCCTGAGACTAGAGATCAAACCATGGTGCATAAGACCATAGAATGGTTGAGCATGACAACTAATTTCTAGAGAAGCATGGACATGGATGCAAGAGTGATAAAGGTACCATAGCCAACACCATGATAAGAGGAGTGATTACAACTTAGATCACACCATTGATAGAGATATTAGTGGTGAGAGAGAACATAGAGGGTGATCATCCAAGATGACCCATCAATCAACCTAGGGCAGAGCTGGTCTATTGAGACACCACTAAGGTGAAGCTTAAGATGTGCATATGTGGTGATCCTAGTGTTTTCTTTGATTGGGAGGAATCCTAAAAATGAGGTACTCAGGGATAATATGATGGAGAGATCATGCTTAGTGATTGAGTAGATGGAGAGATAGTGATTGGTGACATTAGGATATGTAATAAATAGTTTTAAGTTTTAATCTTTGACATAGATTACTAGTTGTATAAGATTTGAGTGATTGTAGATAGATAAATTTTGAGATATATTTATGATCTAATGTCTATCTAGTTTAAATTTTATAGATCTTGTAGATGAGGAGACCAGATGGGGATCCCTAATGTAAGAAGCATTTTATGATATTCTAGATGGGGTGCCAATGCCATACGATCCCACCACATTTGATGATCCCATGGTACCATCTTCCCTAGCTCAAATGAGCTAGTTTAGACTAGCAAGGGAGGTTGTGAGGTAGTTACAAGCATGTAAAGATGCATTATAGCCATTGGCAGATGTGGGAGTAGGAGAGGCACAAGCATGATAGGCCTTGGCTCAGGAGAGAGCTGTACATTTGGTCATCACTATTCAGCTAGGATAGGTACAAGCCCAAGTGGCCAATCTATAGGGATAGGTAGTAGGCTTGAAATCTTAGACATCCCCTTTGTAGCATATTTTTAGAGGGGATTGTCTAAGATATCTATAGGCAGCATGGCTAAGCCAAGAGATAGATATGATAGAACCTAACCTTAGAGCTGGAGCGATATATTTTTGTATAAAAAATATATGATATATATATAGAGAGAGATATCTTATTTAGATAGTTAGATGTTGATCTTATATGTTTGTATTGTGGTTGTGGTCGTGGATGCATCGATATATTTCTTTATAGCATATATATTTTAATTTTATTGTATATATTGTAGGAAATATATGTGTTTTTTCTTTTCTATCATTATATAGTACACATGCATGTTAAAAATAAATAGGTGAAAAGACTTCGTAAAGTATAATTAATTAAAAATAAATGCACTACACACTAGTTCACATTGAGAAATGTGTAACAACAAATGATGACTAAGTCTAAGAAACCAAAGATTGGTAAATAAGAGGGTAAAAAATTATTTTTAAACCATGAGAGTGGCACCAAAATAAAACAAGTAAAATCACACTAAATCACGTTGGGAAGTATGAAAATAATGTAATAAAATAGAAAGCATGTGAAATACCAAACAATAGAAAAAAAATCAATTATGTCGACTAATTCAAGTTGGGAAGTGTGAGAAACTAAAGAAAAGTGGTTGGATTCTTACATGCAATAAAAAAATAAGCATATAAAAGATGAAATATTAATGAAGTAAACATAAAATATACTAAATCAAGATGAAAACCATGTTAATGATGTGTAACTCATAATCAATAACATCTTATCTCATATTTGATACATAGTATTTTTGTTATGACTTAGATATTGAAAAAATTTGTGAGGAAGGTCATGTCCTATCCATGGTCTTACATTGCAACTCACAAAGAGAACATCAATGATATGAAAATCATATGAAAATATGATAAAAAAAAAATGTTTACAATGGTAATTTGAAATTTTGATCATTTATGAAGAAGATCAGGGCCTATCCATGGTCTTACAATACAACTGACAAAAGGATTCCTTAGGAGAGTGATCAGTGAACAAGACAATATTTCTCAAAGGAAAATATTAGGGTTATATGGAGTGAAAAAGGGAATGTAATAAGCATAATGTAGGTATCTTATGATAAAATCTTAGGAGACATGAGTCACACTAAGGACATGAGAATACACTAAGTGATTAGTGACCATCAATATACAAAAATACATGTTCACTATAGGCATAAAGTTGTGTAGGCAAATAAGTGTGCTAATTATTAAAAAAATTAATGGTTAAGTGGTGTTGTTTATGCATCCTTAATAAATTAAATTACATTGGTTAAATAATAATATATATTATATGACTTTTGGAGAGGTTAGACCCATTAATATGGTGGTTGGAAAAGGTCATATTATAATGATTATCTTATCTATATAATAAAGAGTTTAGATTATAAGATGCAATGAAAAAAAAAGAGTTAAGACATATGAGGAAATATGGAGAACATATTTTTAAGTTATGTGAAGATTGACTGAGAAGTGAGAGGAAGAAAGACTATATTAGGTACTTGTTAGTTTCTCATAATATAAATAATCTTTATATATTTTTTACCTCTTGAAAGTTTTTCCACGTATATCTTGTGTTGATTTCATGTATGCCTTTGCTCTTGATTTCATATCTAGATCCATTACTTGTATGCCTTATTTTGATGTTTTATTATGGTATCAAAGCTAACTAATGTTTAATCAAGTGGCAAAGTTGTAGATTGGGTTTGTTGAGCTGTGTTCAAGATCAGTTTTTTCAAAGCATGTTCATGAGAATTTTTTGAGCTTTTCTCTCCTTTAAAAGTTCATGATCTATGCATTTCTCTTGTCTGTGGAGCATTTGGTTGTAGTTTTGAGTAACTAAAAGTAATTTTAAGGAAAAATCAACTTTGGGCACCTCTTTTTGGTCTATTAAAGGTTTAAATCTCATAAAATTCAATAAGAACTTTTTTAAAAATATTTTTACAGCTTAAAATTCATTTTTAAATGCTAGATCTCTATTTTTAACCTACTAACACTTCTGTAGAAGCCTAAGAAGCATCAAAATAATTTTTTTGATTGATTTTCTTCTATTAGAGCATGGTTTTATGGCTTATGTTAATTAAAAATAATCAAAATTTAATTTTTGTTGATCTGGTTGTTGATTCTTTTTTTAATGACTAAATCTTAATTATTTCGATCTGCAATCTCTCCTACAAAGCCTTTGAAACTACTTATTTAAGTTATATAAGATTAATTTAGTTTAGAGAGTCATTTATTGACATATGTGAGCTAAAATTATATGAAAGATTAGATTTTGGGTAGTAAATCTCAGTTATGATCTCTCCATTTTCTTAGTGTGATAATTTCTAAGGAATTTAGACTTTTACTTTACCTAATTTGAACTCCTATAACTCATTCTAAAAAAATAATCTCCTCACAAGCTATATTATTCAACTTGTACAGCCTCTATGAGCTAAAAATCAATTAAAATTTTTCATCTCTCAATCTCTGAAGCTTGTTTGCTTGCTTAAAAGGTTAAATCTTCATATTTTGGGCCCATCTAAGTCTATGTAAGAACCTGTGGAGCTTTCTTTTAAGATCTAATTTTTTTCTCTCCCATGAGCATTATATATAGCGAGACATATTTATACAAATAAATTCTAAATCAAAAATTAGATTTTGAAGGATGCAATGGCTTTATCTTATAAAATTAGGAGGCTTGACAAAATTTGAGGGCAAATAGACCATATGAAAGGAGATGTGAACTGCTAAAGATCCACATAAGTGCCATTAATATCCAACTTGCATGCAATAAAAAATAAAAAAATAAATGATTAGTAATAGTTTTGCAAGGTATTTATTAAATACATGAATTATTAATTACCTTTATTTCAAACAAGTGGATGGTGGGTCCTTTTTTGTTGAGTTGTCTTTATTTTAAAATATTTAATTAATTTTATTTATATATTTAGAAAATATTTATTTTACATGCATTCAATATTTTGATTTTTTTTTAAAATCAGAATTAATTAAATACATTTTAAATCATGTAACGTTCATGTAAAGTCTTGTATTGGACAAAGGGAAATTGACTAGTATTTTTTAGAAAATACTTATAGATCTAAGGTCCTTAAATCAAATATCAATATCAATATATATTTTTTATAGAAATTAATTAATTTATTTAAAAATAATTAGTTAAAATTTTTGGTTATTATATGTGCAAAATCTCATGTGTGAAGTTTACAACACTTTTGACACCCCTAACTTATCGTATTTTTTATCAAAGATGGTTGTGTGACCAATAGATCTTTAAATTTTTGCATATTCTAGACACATTGAGATGGTCTTTTTCTTAATTTGAAGCTTCCTAATATGAATTTCAGTATATAAATTATCTTTACAACACTTACAACTTTCACCCTTATTACAGTTATTTGTGTTTTTTGAATTATTTTATAATCAACTAAGTGGATAGTGTTGTTTATTCACTAGAATATTTATTTTTATTGTAAAATAAAGTATAAAACACATTAAAAAGTTTGATTTCTAAACCTTTTTTTGTCAGTTTAGTATAAAATGTATACTTGTAGTGGTGACTTTAAAAAGAAAGAAAAAAATTCATAGCTCAAATTATAATATGGATTATTCTTAATAAGATATGTAATATTTGGTTAACTTAATATCAAATTATTAATGAATTTATTGTATGTGCATCACATAACCTATTTTTTAAATTTAACATGCTTGTTTTCAAGCTTACATGTTATGTTAAAGCTTGATCTAAAAATAATGTACGATAAAGCTAAACCCTCTTTACAAACATCTTATTGATAGTTTTAATATCTAACTATTACTAGAATAGATATTTCATATGATGTGGGTGTTTCTTTCAAATTCATGCATAATCTATACTTAGATCATTGGAAATTAGCAAAGCGAATACTTCAATATATAAAAAGAACTGTAAATTTTGATTTATATTATTCTTTCTTTGATAGTGCTAATTTTTTTGGTTATTGTGATGATAATCATACAATATTATTATGAGTTTACTATTATATATGTGTTTATGTTTAGTGTAGGTGCTATCACTTGGAGTACTTTATGTGAAAGTTGTTAAAGAAGCCTTGTGGCTATGAAGGATGATAGAAGAATGTCATGTGTAATTTTTTTATTATACCAACCTTCTTAGTGATAGTCAAAGTTGTCTAACTTTGGAAAAAAATTTAATGCAACACCAACAAACTAAAATTTATGTAAATTCATTCAATATTGGGTCTATCGAAGTTACCATTGAGGGGGAGTGTACATGATAATGTCACTTCTTAATAGTCATGTGGGTCATGTCTTCCCTTCTATCTCTCTATACTTCTCATTGGAAAGTATTGTAATATATCACTTTATGTTATTTTTGTAAATTCTATATGAAAGTCTACATTTTATCCAATATATAGTATCATGGAGGTCCTTATGTTATAAAAGACTCCAATATTCTTGATTGATTATTCACAAAAAATTATGGGATGTATTCTCACTATGAGATGTAGTATCATAATCATGCTACGATAAACTCACTCTAAGTGGTTTAGGGTAACATTGTGTAATTCCTTTAAAAGTGTTTATGAGTACATAGTGCAAAACTTTTAAGTATTTACAGGTGTATAGTGTAATTCATTAAAAGGTAATTATGTGATTATAGTTATATAGTGTAAAACCTTTGGGTATCTATAGTTGTATAGTGTAATTCCTTTAAAGGTGACTATGTGATTGAGGTTACATAGTGTAATACCTTTGGGTGACTATTTTTACATAACATAATTTATTTGAAAGTGACTAGAGCATGATTAAAGATGTTTTCTTCAATTATTACCTCTTAAAACATGTCATGTGGTTAGTTCATAGAGTCTAAGTTCGTTATGTTGTTACCTCCTAAAACTCATCATGTGAATGGTTCATAAAGTACAACTTCATTGTTATAAAGGTGATTATGACATGTATCCCCACTTAACATTAAGGGGGAGTATTAAAATAATTAATGATTAAGTGGTGTTATTTATGTACCTTTAATACATTAAATTACAATGGTTAAATAATAATATATTTTATTATTTATCATGAGTTTATCTTTATGTAAATAAATAATAAAATATATTAAATAACTTTTGAAGAGGTTAGACTCATTAATGTGGTGGTTGGAAAATGTCACATTATAATAGTCAAATTACCTTGTCTATATAATAAAAAGTTAATATTGTAAGATGCAATTAAAAAAAAGAGTTGAGACAAATGAGAAAATGTGAACACATTTTTAAGTTATGTGAAGATTGATTGAGAAGTGAGAGGAAGAAAGATTGTATTAGTTACTTGTTAGTTTCTCATCATATAAATAATCTTTTTGAGTTATTCACCTCTTGAAGGTTTTTCCACGTATATTTTGTGTTGGTTTCATATATGCCTTTTCTTTTGATCTCATACCTAGATACATTGCTCATATGCGTTATTTTACATATTTTATTACTACTAAGATCAACTCATGTAGGTAGTTTTGAACAAGAAAAATAAAATGGACCTATTTTTTCACAATATGTTCTTTGTTCCTCAAGAGCCCTTACAAAACTGTTGATCTACAATGAAAATTGGGTACTTGCATGAGAAATTAGGTAGCACTAAAATATTTTTTAATTCTTCTTTTCTAATCTACTGGCCTATTGCACCCTAATGAACCTCAACTCTATCATGAGGCCAAATATAGAGTTTATGCTTTGATTAAAAAAATAGATGTGCTTAAAATCATGTCTTTTAGTATGATTTAACTTTTGAGAATTTTGAATGTTACTTTTTAGATCCTTGTCTTTTATTAAATGATTTGGATTTTAAATATGTTTATGGATTTTCTAATTCATCTTTCATACATATTTGGAATGACCTATCATGAGAGATAGAATGATACACATGAATGAGCATTAGGATTTGGCTAAAAGAAACTAAATATCCAAAGACAAGACTGACTAAAACACTTAGGCTTAATGATGAACTAGCGTGTTATCTCAAATATCAACCATGTGTATGCTTAGTTTGCAAAAGGGAATAAAGGGAAATAAAAAGAGATTCAAAGTGGATGGGTAAAATAAGATTATAATAAGATGAATTATTTTCTAACTAATCACATGGTAAATAAGGAATGATTAAATGGAGCAATGTTTGTATAACCAAGTCACAATAATAATTATTTGTGTTTATAGAGATAAGATAGCAAACAATCATGAAAAAGTAAAAGAGAGTCATAAGAAAATGAACTCGAGAATAAAAAGAATGCAATTATGAAAAAGAATCCATAAGAGAATATAATGACATCATAAGCAATAGAAAGTGTGAAACCAAGGTCACCATCTAAGAGAGATAAAAATTTGACACAATGTCAAATGATATAAAATAGGTAAATGTAAAGTTGGAGCACATGTCCACTCTAAATAAAAATATAAAAATACCATGCATGTGTTCATAAATACTGATATATTTGTCCACACACATTATCCATAACATCTAATAAGTCTATATGTATTTAAATGTGAACTGTAGATAATATCTCATTGATCTTTAGTGAAAGTTGAGAAAATACTTCACATAGAATCTTATCAAAAAAAAGTTAGGAATGCTTGAAGGATCATGCTGATGAGGGCTATCATGCAGGGGATGATCAAGACAATACATAGGAGAGGGTTCTATGTGAGATGAAGGGATCATCAATAGGGAAGGTGCCACAGGTAAGGGACTCATGAGTGGAGAAGGATCTATAGGTGAGGGAAGGTCCACCGGTGAGGGACTCACAGATGGAGGAATAGTAGGTGGAAAAGGGACCACAGGGGGAGATAAAATCATGGGAGGTGGAACCATGGGGGAATAAAGGGGAGCCTTCTTGTGAGGATGACCTATGGGAAGAAAGGTAAAATGTAAAGAATAGTTAGAAGGTGATCCTTGAGATGATGCCAAAAAATGTGACAATGATCAGTATGATGTGTGTCACATTGGTGTTAGAGATAATAAACCTCTCCATATTTAGGAAGATACATAATACTTTCAGGGGAGGTATAGCATTGTCTGAGGATTGAAGATTAGTGGGACACAAGGTGTCAATATATTATCTCAACTTTCAACAATGCATGGATGAATGATTATCTATGTTGTAGAAGTAACATATATGTTTGTGAGTAGTCTTGGTAGGTGTACTCATGGGAGGAGGTAAAATAGAAGAAGAAGGATATTAGTATTAGGAATAACCTCTAGTTCAATGACTAGAAACTTTATAAATGTCACAATAAGGCTAATCAACCCATTTGGTGCATGAAGAAGCCAACTATGATAAAGGGAGCAGACCATCACCAAGAGAAGGTGGATTTGTGGATAAATTAGATAAGAATCTACTAAAAGAGCAATAAGATCAGAAATGGGAAGAGACTTAGCTATAGAAGGAGTAGGAATGGGATCCAAATTGGGATCTACTAAAGGAGGGGTGGGGTCCACATAAGATTGAAGGATAGTCACAAACATATCAAGGATAATTAGGTTAGATGGGTCATGGTATCTAGCAAAGCGATAAGGACTAGTCATAGCACTATCCATAAGTATAATCCTACAAGGTTCTTTATAAATTGAAAGTGTGCACACCATCTCTACCTTGTGATAAAGAGAGAAAATTCTAAAATTAGAAAAAATATAAAATGGAATACTAGAAGATATACTAAAAGACTGAGGCAAGAATGGTAATGAATAATCTTAGCATCTCAAGCCTGAACTAGACCTCCTAAGAATGGATCATCTAAGGTATATCCATGATCATAATTAGGTGTATGAAGATCAATGGTGTAGGTAGGGATGACCTTATCATCTGATGTGGTGTGATAAATGGAATGACAAGTCTTAATTAAAATAATGGGTATATCATCACAAGGTGGTTGATAAGAATGAGGTTGTAAAGAAGCATAAAACTAAGAGATGAGATGAAGTGAGAGATCAAAAGTTTTAATATTGAGATTGTTAAGCATAGAATATACTGAGAGGGGGGTGAATCAATATATCATATATCTTATAAAACTTTTCGTTAATCAAATTACACTTAACCAAACATTCAAGATATGCAATAAAATTGAAACAATAAACACCACACAAGATAGAGAGAGACACTAGATTTAACGTGGAAACCCAATGTGAAAAAAACCATAGAGAACAATCTCAAGTATATGAATGAGCACCAACTCAAATAACAATATTCACAAGCACCAACTTGCAGGAGCACTAACCATTTTATTGAGCACCAACACAACAACTATTCATGAGCACTAACCCCTTTGTTGAGCACCAACACAACAACAATTTATGATCACCAACCCACAAGAGCACCAACCCACAGGAGCACCAACCCCTTTGTGTATACCACACAACTATCTCTCAATGTTGCTATCTCAACAAATAATAGTTCATTACAATATCTCTTTCCTCTCTCTCACCTTTGCTCTTCTAAGCTAGATATAAAAAATACAAATCATATTCAGCTCTCAAAAATGCTCTTCTAAGCTATATATTACTATCTCAAATCAAACACTATCTCACACATTACAAATGGCTTATCAAGCCTTTATTTATAACTTTCCAAATGACCTTTGGCCTTCCCCCTTTGTGACCCTTCAATTCTCATGGAATATGGTACCAAACTTGTTTGACCCTTTGTATCCTTGCCTTTGAAAAGTCATATGGTGACCCTTCATAACCAAAAGTGTCCTTTCCTCTTTTGTCTTTATCTTGGTGAATTTTCATATTCCTCAAAGTGTCTCTTCATGAGAAATTGTGCCCTTCCTCTTTTGTCTTCATTTGGTGACTCTTGGAATTCCCCAAGATGACTCTTCATGGGAAAATGCATCTCATTCTTCTTTTGTCTTTACCCTGTGACTCTTTGACTTCTCCATGGGCCTTTCTTTTGTCTTATATGCAACCAAAAATATATTCTTTAATATTAAATAAATATTAACACACATTTAGCCAAGATATAACTATTACAAACATCATTAAATGCAATGGGGCCTTTATCACCAATAATGCTAGACCTTTGACATCAATGACAATATTTACAACAATCTCCCCTTTGTCATTGATGGAAACCTCAATCCTAAAACTTCCACATCTTGAATCTTGCACATGTTGTCATCTAAAAAACTTACAGTAACTCCCCCTTATTGTATCAACCTGAACCTGTTCCCTATACCTATACCTTTTATTCTCCCCCTTTGACATCAATGGTAAAGGGCCTACCTGGAGCTAACACTTAGCTCCCCCTTAACTGATGTTGAATCTCAATGGTAAGAAGTAATAGAAATTACTCTCAACTCCTCTCTCAGATCTTTGAATGTGTCCTTTGATCGTGCCTTTGAAAAGATATCTGACAATACATATAAATTATTGCATGTCCTTTGAGCATCTGCAATCAACTCATTTGAATATTTTATTCTAATCTCACAACCTTCTACATAAAACTTTAATGTGTATCCTTGATCACACATTTGACTAACACTCAATAGATTATGCTTAAGACCTTTTACATACAAAATATTCTTAGTCTTTGTTTTACCATTATCCAAACTCAAAGTACCTTTTCCATCTTTTTTGGCAGTGGTTTTATCTCCAAATTTCACTGTGCCACCATTGATCTTCTTTAGAGTTTTGAATTTACTCTTATATCTTGTTATATGCCTTGAACATCTGCTATCAATGAACTATGGCTGATCTTCATTTCTTACATGCAAATCTATCTGCACCAACATAGAATCTCTAGGTTGTTTCTTATGCCATGAACATGTCTGAACCTTCTTCTTAATGAATGGAGATTTAAAACTCTGATCCTTCTTAACTGACTCAAAGACACTTCTACAATACCAAGCTATGTGTTCAAAGTTTTTGCACTTGTAGCATACTATGACCTCTTCATCAAAGCTTGATGGAGGAGCAAAAGAGTTATAGCTTCTGCTTGACTCTAAATGACTTTCCTTTTCCTTATTTCTAAAATTGTTAGCTCTTTTTTAACATTCTAATTTCTTGTGACCATATCCATTACAATAAAAACAATATCCATAAAAATATGACTTGTCTGTATATCTCTGACCTCATTGCCTTTTGTAGCTTTGTTTCTTCCAGCCTTCTTTGTTTGAAATGTTCTTTGTATTCTTCACTTCTTCCCTTTTTATTTCCTCTTTTGTAAGAGCTTCAATATAGCTCTTTTTCTTTTCAAATATGATACATGTCTTATCTAAATTTTCCTTTTGACTTTCTAATATCTTATTCAGCATGTTAGTGCTATCCTCAAATTTTGAATCACTAACTACTTTATCATTGATTGCTTTCTCAATATCTTCTTTTAAAGAGGCAATTTCAACAACATACCTTTCACATTCTTTATTCCTTTTTGTAACTATGATGTTATATCTTCTTCATTCTTCTTGGCTTATTCCAAGTGTGTTGTTAAATCATCAATTATTTCCTTTGACTCCTTTTCATTTTTCTCGATCTGGCACTTCAATCTTTGATTCTTCTTCTCAATAGCTTCTAACTCTTCTAGGGCACAAATGAGTTTTCCTTCTAGATTCACTTTAGCTTCCTCCTCTTATTCTTCTTGATCATCTATACTTTTTCTTGCAGAGGCATCTTCATGTATGGCCATGAATAGAATCTCTTCTTCTTCTGAATCGCTGACTCCACTATCTTCGACTGAGATAGGATCTTTGAAATACAGGCTCTTCTTCTCGAATCCCTTCTTGAATTTACCTTTGAAATTCTTCTTGTATGTAGACTTTCCTTTTGTTCCCCTTTTTGGTTTGCAAATGAAAAGAGCTCCGTTGTCATCTTTATCATCACTGAACTATCACTTGATTCTTGAATATTAGCTTTCTATTTCTTTGATGTCTTGAAAGCCGCTTCTCTCTTTGAGGGTTTATCTTATTCAGTCTACATCTCATATGCCATAAGTATACCATGAATCTCATCCATCTTTAGCTTGGCTAAATTCTTCATCTCTTCAATTACCAAAACCTTTGCATCATATCTTATTGGTAGAGATCTCAAAACTTTTTGTACCACCGTTGACTCTTCTGACATTTCTCCAAGACCTTGAATTTGATTTACTATTTGATCAACTCATAAAAGATAACTTGCTATATCTTATTCTTCCATCTTCAAACTTTCAAACTATATTCTAAAAGTCTGAAGCTTAGCTTGTTGAACCTTTCTGTCACCTTTGTAAATATTCTCAAGTTTTACCCAAGTTTTATGAGTAGATTTACATTACATAACTTTAACAGATTTAGATTCACATAAACCACATTAAATAGCATTTAAAGCTTTAGCATTACATTCACTTGCCTTATTTTCTATTGGAGTAGTTACAAGTATATGTGGCTCTTCATATTCCTCCACCACTACTTGCCATATGTCGAATCTAAGGGCCATCAAATAAGTCCTCATTCTTATGATAAAAAAAACATAATTCATCCCATCAAACAAAGGGGACTTATTTGTATAAAATCCTTCATGTGATCCAGCCATCATGCTTTCCTGATCTACCTTCAAGCTATAATTTTTTTTCAAAAAAAACTTGTTCTGATACCAATTGTTAAGCATGGAATATACTAAGAGGGGGGGTGAATTAGTATATCATATATATTATAAAAATTTATCTTAATCAAATTCCACTTAACAAAACATTTAAGATATGTAATAAAACTAAAATAATAAACACCACACAAAATAGAGAGAGACACCATATTTAACATGGAAACCCAATGTGGGAAAAACCATGGAGAAAAATCTCAAGTATATGAATGAGCACCAACTCAAACAATAATATTCACAAGCACCAACTTGCAGGAGCACCAACCCCTTTGTTGAGCACCAACACAGTAACAATTTATGAGCACCAACCCATAGGAGCACCAACCCCTTTGTTGAGCACTAACACAACAACAATTCATGAGCACCAACTTACAGGAGCACCAACCCCTTTCTTTATACCACACAACTATCTCTCAATGTTGCTATCTCAACAAATGATAGTTCATTACAATATCTCTTTCCTCTCTCTCACCTTTACTCTTCCAAGCTAGATATAATAAATATAAATCATATTCATCTCTCAAAAATGCTCTTTTAAGCTAGATATTACTATCTCAAATCAAACACTATCTCACACATTACAAACAGTTTCTCAAGCCTTTATTTATAGCTTTCCAAATGACCTTTGGCCTTCCCCCTTTGTGACCCTTCAATCATCATGGAAAATGGTGCCAAACTTGTATGACCCTTCATATCCTTGCCTTTGAAAAGTCATATGGTGACCCTTCATAACTAAAAGCATTCTTTCCTCTTTTGTCTTTATCTTGGTGACTTTTCATATTCCTCAAAGTGTCCCTTCATGAGAAATTGTTCCCTTCCTCTTTTGTCTTCATTTGGTGACTCTTGGAATTTCCCAAGATGACTCTTCATGGGAAAATGCATCCCATTCTTCTTTTATCTTTACCCTGTGACTCTTTGACTTCTCTATGGGCCCTTCTTTTGTCTTATATGCAACCAAAAATACATTAATTAATATTAAATAAATATTAACACACATTTAGCCAAGATATAACTATTACAAACATCATTAAATGTAATAGGGCCTTTATCACCAATAATGCTAGACCTTTGACATCAATGACAATATTTTCAATAGAGATTAAT
Source organism: Torreya grandis (assembly GCA_037957365.1). Classification (NCBI taxonomy): domain Eukaryota; kingdom Viridiplantae; phylum Streptophyta; class Pinopsida; order Cupressales; family Taxaceae; genus Torreya; species Torreya grandis. The sequence continues at coordinate 4,505,288 of JARHVA010000133.1, read as the reverse complement.
CTCATCAAGGTCATCATCATCAAAATCTAGGAGGTTAGGGTATAATCCAAATGAGTTTGGGGTGATCGTTGTAACCTCAGGTCGAATCGACAGGAAAGTTATACTATTGAGATTCATGAAATGGAATGCTTGGTAAGGGTTCAAGGGTAGGAATCTTGAATACACCATGGTCTTGGAATTATTCAAAATTTTAAGGATTAGTGTCATCCTAAATCCTATATATGGATCCATTATAAGTAAATTTGATGCATTGGCAAGCAAAAGAGGCAATTGATCTCATGGGTTGAGTTCATAGCCTACCAAGAAAAATGTTGTAATATAGAAGAAAGTTGAACATCATCACCTTTATGTGAATGGTGATAGGTGGAACAGTAATGGGGATCTACACACAACCTAAGAGAGACATTTTCCTTCAGTCATAGCCTTTACATGTGTTATGTGTGGACTTAAGATTACATTTATAATATCCAAGGGTTTTATAAAATTGAGAGAGGCAACACAAGTTTTGAAACCCTCATCAATCAAGGCACACTTGACTTGAATATCACTAATTTAGACACTGATAAATAGATAAGGATCATCCATATGAAGTATAATCTTATTAGGGATCATAGAAGTAATGGGATACTTGAGAAAAAGAGAAGTGTCCATTATTTCATCAACACATATGGACATCTCTTCGTAATGTTATAAAATGTTATCTTCTGATCTAGATAAGGTGGATTCACATCCTACTAGGGGAGGATAAGGGATGTTTATTTTGAATAAAAGTTACATAAGATGGTTATTATGATGCAAACAGATCCACATAAGTTCAAAAAATGAGATTTGAGATGGGAGGTTAATTTGTTCTGTGATAGGATCCCACTCATCATAACCCATAATAAGATTGTTGAAAAGAGGTGCATAGTGTTGAATGAGGTCCTTAGAAGAGGATCCAAAGTGCATGTTAATTTATGTTGATAGGAGGTAGAAAGTTTAATTGGAGGACAATTTTTTGGATTATGTTGAGAAGATAGAGTAGTTGATGTAGGTTTGGTTTGAGAAGTGTTGAGATAAGTTTGAGTATCATTAGTGATAGTTATAGAAGATGGAGAGATGGTAAAAATGGTATGAAAAGTGTTATCCAAGGGAGGTGTTGGAATTGGTTCATCAAAAGATATAAAGTCTTCTTTCCCTAACTTGGTTAAGTGAATTAAATAAAAATCTTGGATAACACAAAATGTGTGAGATAATGGAGGTGTGTATATGGGTTGAAGATCAATGAAAACAACCACCCTTTGTATATTAGTCATATTGACCACATTCTCTTCAAGAGTTGGGTCAAGAAGACTGTCAACATTATTGGTAGAAGGGATAGGCTTGTCTTGATTATCTTGGTGATTTAGAAGAGGACCTTTATAGATGGCCAAATGAGCATTAGCCTAATTCAAAGCTTGAGATTTAGTTTGTGTTTCATGGGATTTGAAGGCAATATCATAGGCTTGTTGGCATTTACGAATGATATAATCATGGTCAAAATTAGGACTAAGAATTAAATCCATAGCTAAATTATGAAGATACCTATAGGTCTCATGAGAATGATCCCAACTAGCATGAAACCAACAAACTTTATTGGGATCATACTAACATTTCATGGGATGAGTGGGATCAAGTTCTTGTGGTAGAGGCCTTGGTAGACACTTTTTTAATTCCACTAAGGATAAAGGTTTGTGAACATTGATGTTGTTGGATACAGATAAATGAGGATTGGTGATGTGGGTAGGAAGAAAATCTAGTTTAGAAGTTGGATTGGAAATAACAACTTGAATAGCGTGAATGGTATCATAATATTTAGTGACACCATCATTAGTAGCATGATGATTCTTGTTCTTGAGTAACATGCGAGTACCCATAGAAGGTTGGGATGACTCGAATTGACACATAAGGAAATGTTAATGCTTTGCTTGGTCAATGGCCTCTTCCAAAGTATGTGGAGAGAGAGAGTCCAAACCCAATATTATAACTTGGGAAAAAGAGCATTGGTAAATAGATGGACAAGGTTATCATCTACCATATTATGTTCACATTTATTATACAAAGTCTTCCATCATTTGATGAAATATTGTGCATTTTTGGTCTCAAATTTCTTACAATTGATAAAATGGGCCAAGGTATTCTCAAGGAGATCACTAGTTTGGAACTCTTGGACTAGAGCATTAACTAAATATTCCAAACTAGCAATAGAATGAGATTTAATTTGGTTGTACCAATCTAAAACATCACCTGTGAGAGTTTTTGTTAATAGCTTGGTAGCAAAAAATGTGTTTAATTTAACCTGGTCTTTATATAGATTTTCAAATGTTCTTAAATGATGAGTAGGATCAGTTGATCCATTGTAATAAATGGTAGGGGTGATACCTCCTATATCAATATTAGCAATTTTAGATGTACGAGTCTCATTTTGAACATGCTTGATTTTTTATTAACAAGAGGAGGTTGAGGGATAAGATTACCATGGGAATCCCAAAGAAGAGGTCGGGGAACATTTTGATTATGCATGCCCCATGACATCTGTTGAGGGTGGATTTGAAGATGGATAAGTGATTTTATACTTACATCTTTTGATTTGCATTATTAACTTGAAAAGCATTCATCTAATTAAGATTTTTTAATAAGTTTTGGTTGCATTATTATCATTATTTGAAGTATTAGAATTAGTAGTAGTGGCTTGGGTACCATTATGAGTGTTAGTAGGACATTGAGAAGAACTATTAGTAAGTGAGGCGTTATTGGCATAATTTGCTTATGTTGCAAAAAATGGACTAGTAGAGGGATGAAAATAAGTAGAACTAGAGGCCTGATTACCATGGGTAGAAAATGATGCACTAGTATAGTAATTGAGAAGAGTGGATCTTGGAAGAAGCCTAGTAAATGTAGAACCCACCATATTAGTAGAGATACTAGGCATGGAGGTAGAGGAAATAAAAGAAGAGGAAGTAATGGTATGAGAAGGGGTCAAAATAGAGGGAAGAGGCTAGGAAGCAAAGAAGCTAGTATCCCCAAATCCATGTGAAAATGTGGGTGATGGTGAATGGGGTTCCTCAACTTCACAACTTATCATGAAATGGTAAATAGTAGAAGGATCCTCTCCTTGATGTTGAGGAAACTCATTGATGAAAAAGAGAATTTTTAGTGTGTACTCTAATTCGAGTTGTTGTTCAAGTAAGAAGAGATGATTATGGAGAGAAGAAGAATGATGAGGGGTCCCATAGTTTGTAGTGTTAGTGGATATATGCACATTAATTTTATCTAGGATAGGAGCCACAAATTACTTATGGGAGAACCTATTAGGGTTAGTAAGACTTATTATATCTATTAATTTAACTTAGTGTTGTCTTCAGATAAGAAGTTTATGATGAAGGAGAGAGATTAGGTAAGGCAAAGTTGATGGAAAATAAATGAGATAAGAAGGGATAGATAAGAGTACAGAGTCAACCAGGTCAACCTAGTACTGAAAACAAGGTATGAAAATTGAGCTAAAAATGATACATAGTTGACAGGGTCAACTTAATACTATAACTTGAGATAGAGGATAGCCTGATAAGGATACAGAGTTGACTAGGTTGATTTAGAAATATAAACTGAGGCAAAAATGAGTATTGGGATGACTAGGTTGATGCAGTACTATAGTCAGGAAAAGAGATAATGTGTAAGAGATTGTGTTGAAAAGAATGATGGTGTACTAAAAACTAGAAAAAAATTTGTAATGTACTTGAAAGTAAGAAATGAAAGTAAGCACACAAATAATTAGATCAATGAGAATGATCCAACTGAGTCACACAACACAAAACCTTGCACCAACACTAGCTAATGCAATTTTTGTAATACAACATAAAATAAGCAAAGAGCAAGTAGTCAACTAAAAAGTAAATGTTAACTAAGTGGTCATCCTGAATGTTATTATCATAAAGTGTTATTTTAAGTGTGATAGGGAAGTTGGCTAAAATTAAGGAACTAGAAAATAATTTATGGATGGTTTCAAGATGTTTATGCTGAAAGGGATCTATGTTGGCAATGGAATTGGCTTGGTATTGGGTCCTACACCCTTCATAATTTCATAGTGATAAAAGTGTCAGGTAATCTTCTAATATATATCATTAGCTACATGTTTCTACTTGGTCATAAGACCAAGTCAGCTTCCCCTTTGGTGATGAAATTCAAGTAGGTAAGCCTTGGGTAGACAAATGTTTAAATGTAATTTAAAATTATATGATTTGGTAATATGTACAAGAAGATAAAAATAGTGAAACTAAATGGTATTTTAAAAAACCACCTAATTAGACTATGTGAGCTATTTTAATCATATAAATAATTGAAAGTGAAAGTGTGAATTAATTACTAGCATATAGTTGTCAATTTCTAATTTAAACACAATATAGAATTGATTCAAATGACAGTATATGAAAATATTATAGAATAAAGTCAATAGGGTCATTACTATACTACAAAATTAAGAGTCCTTAAGAACTAAGTCAATCAGGTTGACCTAGTCTTTCAGACAGAATATAAACTAAAGAATTAGATCGACCAGGTTGACTTAGTTTATTATAGGATTATAGTTTTAAATACTGCAAACTTTTCAAAATATAATTATAAGGAATAACTGAATTGAAAGAGAAAGAAAGAAAAGAACCTTGATGAGTTGGAAGATGTTAAGGACTATGAAATTTATGTTGAAATGCCTTAAATGTTGCTTACAAATTATTCCACCTGTGTCAATTGGGTCAACCTAGTTCTACAATTCCCTTTTTGATAAAATCTTTTAAGATGACTATATGAACCTAGTCAATTAGGTTTGTTCTATGGAAGCTGACTATGATACTAAGTCTACGTGTTTGACCTAGTTTTCTATTCGAGAATTGAATAAGAGACTAAGTTGACCTATTCAACATAGTCTATTATTTGGAAGTGAATAAGATTATTGTGTCAACATGTTGGATTCAGTAACTTGTATTTGATGAAGACATGCACAAAAAGTATATAGTTTTTTAATGTGACTATTTGTTAGAATTACACACAAAAGTTAGAAACTATACCAGCCTTATCGACCTAGTGTCATAAATATAGAAAAATAATAAAATAAATTAAAAATATGAAAGAAAACTTGCAAGGGTTAGATTCACATCAGGTTCACCAAAATGTATGCAATCATAAATACATCATATCCACAAATTAATCGTAGCTCAGAGAAGATATATCTTACTTACACTTTTGATTGGAGATACATTAGATATTCAGAAACATGACCAATACAGATTCATTAGACCCAATTAGGGGATTTATTACCATAATAATATCACTAGGAAGGGTTCTAAAGTCTCTAGTCAAAAAAAATCATGCAATAACCTTAAGTAAGTCATATGTTTTTATATTCACTATATTAATAATAAGTAAAGCAAAGAAATATAATCTAGTGCTCAACAAAGCTTGTGGCACAAAGTGGGGGTAATAAACAATAAAATTAAACATACATAGAAGACATATACTCATATCAATTTATACATAATCCTAATACATGGAAGATAAGTGCAAATGCATATCTATCTACTCTTACAAAGGAGGAACAAAGTTAGGATTACTTATCTTTGAATATGAGCCTATCAAGCCTAAATCTCTCCCTTGGCCAAGGTGTTTTGAAAGAGGTTATTTTAGTATGTAAGGATGACAAGGATAAATCAGCTCTAGGCTACATAACCTATCAATGCATCCAAAAGACTTCTCCACAAGACATGATCTATATCTCCAAAGAAAATATGAAACCCTGATCTTGTTCTCAAGTAGAATGGTGAATAAGCAAATACACAATATATATTACTTCTCTTCTCTAAATAATGTAAAAATGAGTGTGTATATATAAGTATATTTAACCCTAAGCCCTTTCAAAAGTTTGACCGATAGGGTTGATTCAGTCGACCTAGTATCATTATTAATAAAAACTCACTAGGTCATGGGCTAGGTCATCCAAGAGCTGACCTAGACCCTAAATTAGTTTTACCAATAAGAGTACAAGGTTGACCCAGTCAACTTAGTCATGTGAATTATAAAAATTAGTTTTGGGTTAAGACCAAAAGTGGTAAAAGATTGGATGAGTGTGTAAAAGAGAATAACAAGCTTAGGAGACAAGTGTGTTGATAATAAGTGAAAAAGGGGACAATAATCCCATAAAGCACCAATGGTCTATCCAATCTTTCTTGATGAACCCCTTAATGCATACACTTAGAGATATTGAGACTAAATGAGTTACTGCAAGATAAAGAGCATTAGTTATTGATAAAAGTTTTAAAATATTATGTGTATACACCATGTGTAGGGGAAATAGTTTTGATCAGAGAAAAAACAACTAAAAAATAGGGACAATGTGTAAAAGGCAAAGAATCTAGAATGGTGTGCTAGAAAAAGAAGGCATAAATACCTCTACCATCATCGTTGATGATAGAAGAGATGCAATACCTAGAAATGGTGTTGTGTGCAAAAAATTAGGAGTCAAAAGTACCCTATTATACCATCTTTGATTACAATCACTGTCAACCTGGAAATAAGATAAAACTTTAAAATGACTACCAAGTTGAGCACCAAAAATCAATTGTTCTATGACCTAAAAATATTTAATGCCTTGGAGTACATAGGGTCATTCTATTTATTTAACCTTTCATATTTTGTAAAATTGGTGGAAGTAGTAAAATTTCTACTCTTGTGCATCCATAAGGTTTAAATCTATTTTATTGGGCACCGTATGAATATTACACCCAAAATAATAAGCAAGGTGTTAGGATTATATAATGCTTCAACATAGACGTAGAATTTGACTTGGAAGACTTAGAGGAAATAAAGAAAACAATAATGGTGCTTGAGTACCAAAAGCAGGGTCATGTCATACACATTAATAACTTGCAAGACCCTTTCCTCTAAGTAGTCACATGCATCATCATGACCAAGATCAATGATACCAATCATTGGAAAGAGGTGGACATGGATCACCTCTACATCACCCACCAGGTGATTGAGGGGCTAAAGTATATTGGTCAATATATTTTGCTAACAAAATCATAGTGGATGTCAAGAGGACCCATTGAAAACTAAGCCATAGGTTTTCATCGAGATATTTCTATAATTAATGGTGTTTGATGAGATCGGTGTATCATATTATACCTTTAGCAAGTTGAAGTGGACATACCCACCAAAACCCAAGTACTTTATAGAGCACTACAAGGTGTTCATGTGCCCCAGTCATATCACCCCAACATTTAAAATCAAGACGAAGTTATGGTATGATAGCATGAAGGAGGCCTTTAGGAATGAGTGGTGCATTCCTAAGGACTTGCCTGTTAAGGTTGGTGAGCAAGCCCAATTTACAATAACACTAACATTTCTCTCTATCTTGCATTAAAATGGCCCCCTCTAGAGAAATTTTGAATTGGTTGAAGTTGCCTTATGCCTTCACAGTGTAGTACTTCATTGTTTTGATGAATTGCATTTTTGATACACAACCGCTCACCCTAGAAACAAATTAAATTGAATTAGAGATTCACACTCTCTAAAAGATGTATATTTATCTTAGCAAGAAGGCCTACAGGGAAAAGCATGATACTGATAAAATCAATATTAAGGTTAAGTAGACCATGGTCAAGGAAACTATTCATAATTTATTTTATATATTGCAATCCAAGAAGAAATATTTAAGAGGTGCAGAACATGCAAGAGAAAAGCTTCCACCTATACCACCTCTTGATAAGAAGAAGTGGGTTGGGCATGATGCCAGTACAAGTTCACAGTTAGAACCACCAAAATGGCAAGGACTGCCTAAGTACTACCACCAAGGGTTTCTCTACTAAGGGCTTCTCCACCAAGGGCTTCACCATCAGGGGATTCTTAATGAAATACATTAGAGAGATAACCTAAAGGCTCAAAACCATTACCTCTAACTAAATCAATGGAGGAAGAACCTATAGGCCATAGGGAAGAAATGGAGGGGATCCAACCCAAAAAAGCCACCCTCCCCAGTGTAGGAGGAGGAGACCACCCTTGATGATGCACAATTGGACATTGGAGGTCTATTTGGTGAAGAGGGGGATGGTTTTAATACCCAGTAGATAAGTGGAATGGACATCAACAGTACTTATTTGGCCCCAAATATGGAGGTAAAAATCCTTGAGAAAGATCCCAATAAAGGAAAAGAGTTGGTTAACTCTGAAGTTTAACCACCTTTGGTTAATCTATCCACCAACCTGTACGCCCATACCAAATAGGCATTTTGGATAAGATTTTGTATTTATGGTCCAATTTCCTACCTCAAGAAGAAACCATTGATAATAGGTGACAAGTGTCCTTTCTCTTGCACATATATAATGAAGAATGCCATTTTGAAATTCCTTCGAATAGTCTAGTTTTAGATTCTCAAGCATCATCATTGCCCACTCCAATTTGGGTTGATCCCTAGAAGATCTCTCCCATAAAAGCTAGCACCATATTTTTGAAAATGTCTTTTGAAGTCACATGGTAAAATATGCTTTCAGATTCTAATGCACGTAATGTAAATAATTAACATGGCCAAGTGGTGGAAATGTATGAGAAAGAATTTTCCACTCAAAAGGCACTTGAAGAAGTGGTCACTCTGAAGAAACAAGTGAAAGAAGCCACAATGGCCAAAGTAAAGACTTTAAATTTATGTAAATCTATTTTGGGCTAATAACCAACATTGGTAGATGGGATACCTTTAGAGGGAGAAGCTATTGATAAGTTGGATACCCTTGTAAATCTCCTCTTAAAAAAGTGTAAGGAATAGCCCATGACTATAAATGAAGCATTATGGATGGCTGAGAAATTTACAAAAGCCATATAAGTTTACAAACATGCCCTCAAAAGAGTTTGGGAAGTGATGCCCATCTTGGATGGGATTTTTGAAAAATTGGTGTGGCTCAATAAAATTTTAGAGGCTCAACTCAGAGAAAAGGAGTCAAAATAATAGCAATTGGTGTATGTTCCCTTTTAATAAAATATGGGACTGATCACACAAAGGCATTCAAAGATGTCAAGACTATGGAAGAAATAATAAACACACATTGACAATAACTTTATAGCTCTTTGAGGATAGGTTGTAGTTAAAGTCACTAAACTTGAAGGGGTTTAGAAGGATGCTAATACATCCTTCAATCAATTAGTTAATAACGCCAATGAGTGTCTTGACCAACCTGAGGAGATGAAAATGTCAAAGGTAGAAATTTAAGAGATAACATCCAAGTTGTTTGACACCTTATCATATTAGGACAATGTCAGAAAACAAATTGAATAAACTAGGCTGAAATTTTTGGATGAAGTCAAGATTGAAACTTAGTTTGGGATAGACTAAGAGCATAGTGTGGGGTGATGTTGGACCCCAAATTTTGACTAAGTGTTTTGGATTTTTGGCACAAAACTGGCACAATGTGAGAGGAGCATAGCGCAAGAAGACCTTGGTATAGAACTAGCATGGTAAGAAAGACTACAGCATAGAACTAACAAGGCAAAAGAGGACAAAGGCATGGAAGATAATGGTGTGAGAAGACATAGTCAAATATGGAATATAACTATAAATAACCTGAGATCATAAGACTAAAAATAATAATGAAAGACTTGGGGAGTGTGAGGGAAGCAAGAGATGGTTGAAGAGCAATTCTCAAGGATAATCTAGACTTTAATCATCACATTTTTTGTACCAACCCATGAAAAGGAGGACATTTGGAAGAAAATATCTATCATCAAACAATAATATATGGGGCACAAAGGCTTGGGTTTTTATGAGAAAATAAGTAAAAAACTACCATGGCTCTCAGTCTACTAAGAGATCCTTGTCTAGTCACCCATTTATTAGTTAATTATGTAACTACTTGGTTAGGGAAAAACAAGTATAAATACCCCTTTGTAGAGATATGTAGCATGACTAAATATCGATATTATGTAATGACTCTTTATGATAATACATAATTATGGAAGTCACAATCATTTTTGGTGTTATGAATTAGTTAATTGATACTTAAAGACATTAACAATGGGTTTGCATTGAGAAATATGTGGCTTATAATTCATTATGAGATTTATAAAATATGCATCACATGATTTTGCAAAAATAACTGTTTGAACTTCATGGAATTTACCTTCATGTTCTTGGTTATTGTGATTAATGAGACAAGGTTCGTAGTTATATTTTTTCCTTTTTTGTGTAATCTCTAATTAGATATATGAACAAACTCAAGTATATCACTAGTGTGTCACTACACAACATAACCCACGAGAATCAGTTTCTTAGTGTGTGCTTTGGGTGAGTGTGCAAGACCTTAGTCTTGCATGAAAAGCTAATGCATAATATTTTTAGGACTATACTTCAACACCTTAAGGAAAAATTGATAGAAAAACACCCAACATCACCATTGTTTTCATTACATTCAGAAAGAGAACATGAGGTATAGGTGGGAAGATAAATATGGATTCAATTACTTGACCATGGATTTTACAATGCAAAGATTACTTACATTCATAAAAGGACCTATGACACAAAAATTATTTTCATGAATTCAAGTAGTATAATTTAAAAAGATATTGGGAATGAAAATAACATGAGACTCACCTCCAAAATCTTTACTTTGTGGTTACTCTTGTGGATCTTCTATCGTGAAAGGCCGAACCAAATCTTCCTTAGATGCCTCTACAAGTGGGATTAGGATCAAAACTTCATGATGATAAAAGTTATTGAAATCTTCTTCCTATTGATTGTTACTTGACTTTTCTTCAAGCAAATTGTGTGTTTTGTTCAACATCACCATATATCTCTTCTTCACCAATGTGAATCTTGTTGTGATCATGATTCATCTCATATTCTTGGAAGGAGGTTGAAAGTGAATTTTTAATACATTCTTCCAAGACTTCTATTTCTTGGGATGAAATGTCAAGATCTTCTTCAGAGCACTTAATGAAGGAAGTTGATTTCACTATGAGAGTGTTTTCCATGGTGGAACTCAAACCATCATTTTCATGCCCAAAACTAAGGACCTATTATTTTTACATTTGATCTAACTTGTGTAGATTTTGAAGTGGGCAAATTTATTTTTAATTGATTTATATGACTCAATAGAAAAATTTTAAAAATTGCATTTTCTTGGGATCATCAACAATCATATTTTAATTAAAGATAGGTATAGAGAGGAATCATCACCTCTACATCACCAAAAATAGTGAGAACACCATTTCATGCCAATTATTTTTCAAGCATAGATGGTTTATTTTGAAGTTATATGAAATGTAGTTTCCTTTAATTTATTTAAAAATAAGTTTAGACTTATGATCTTGAAGAGTGTTTAGCTTCATCTTTTCAACATCTTAAATACTTTTTCTAAACTAGCTCTATAGTGATTCGATATCATCACCTTCAATTGTCAAAATCTCTTCAAACATTGATTTAATATACTTATTAAGCAATTTCTTGTTATCACTTTCTTTTTTTTGCCAAATATTTCCAAGGTGGGCATATTTGATTTCTATCAAAATATCTTCATGATATCAATGTTTGCAACCACAATTTAGAACTTGGGCAACAATAGCAAAGATCAAAATAACAAAGAGTAGACTAAATCATGTTATTATCATGTTCCATTTCAATAGAGTCATCAATATTCATTTGTAAGGATAATATTCCATTCATATTTTATAAATTGAATGCATCATTCTATCCCTAGTAGAGTCACCAAAAACTACTGGCAATTTTTTTTAATTATATTTTTCTTGGTTTTATTGACTTGTCCAATGGGAAGCAACACAATTTTGCAACATTACATAAATCATCATTGGGAATGTAATTTTCATTTGTATTTAAGAGGGGCAATGCCCTCATAGGATATGGGTTTTTTATTTTTTCTATACTTTTAATAAAAAATAAAATAAATTTGGAAAATGGAGAAAGCTAAAAATAGAATAAAAATGGAGGAAGATGGAGGTGAAGGTGAGCAACCCACAAGGAAATCAACACACAAGAGTGCTTGAATAACTCATATTTAAATGAAATATATGGAAATTTTTTCATACAAATTATAATGGAAGTAGGATCAGTAGATGTAATGGGAATAAAAAGCTTCCCTAAAATGAAAAAATCTCCTCAAAAAATAGATTTGGGTGGACTTAGTACAAATCTCATCTATGAGGTTTTCAACACAAATTTTGGAAATGTCATGAGTTTCACACAACCTTGAAAAGTGTAAATTTTTAATCGATTATCTATTTATTAATAACAACACAAATTTCAACACCTTTTGGTTAACGTGTTGTTCCCAAAATCTGTCACTTGTTTTTGGGGACAACATATCAACTATTTTGCTATACTACGTGTGGATAACATTTGAAACTAGTATTTTCTTGCCAAGTTGGGCCCCCTGAGTGCGACCGGCGAGATCACGGATCTAATGGAGGACACTGCTAGTGGCAGTGCCTCTGGGGATCTATTCAAAAGTCTAGTAGTGGATAGTCCATCCAATGGATGGAAGAAGGCACTTACAGGTGAAAATACATACCCCTCAAAAAGCATGATGAGCCTCCTTGTTATCTCAGAGGGCATGGCCTTGCATATCCCAGACGATCTGGTGGAGGAAATCATGGCATCCATGGACCTTACGTTGGTAGGTAAGTTTTTTTCTTTCTGTCCTAGTATCGAAATGATTAGGAAATGGGTTCTTTCTAGGTGGAAAGTTAAGGGTAGTGTTTCGATCACTACCATGGAAAGAGGCCTATTCCTTTTTAGTTTTATGAATAGGGAGGACATGATCGCTACTCTTGCTGGAGGACCATGGTTGTATGGCCCACATTCTCTTGCCCTATGCTCGTGGAAACTAGGATTTGATCCTAACTCAGACCTTAATAAGTTTGCTCCTACTTGCGTAAGACTACCAGGGTTCCCTTTGGAATTTTGGGATGAAAATTTTTTCACAGCTATTGGAAATTCTATTGGCCAATATGTCACTATAGATCATACAACCAGAACAAAGTCCAAATGTGTGTATGCTAGACTTTGTGTCAATGTTGAAATAAATAGGACTCTCCCTATGACCATAGAGCTAAACTCTAAATATGGGACCTGGACTCAGTCGATCACTTATGAAAATGCTACCACTTTCTATCAAATATGTAAGAGAAAGGGAAATTTAATGACACAATGCACAACAAAGCAAAAGGGGAGAAAAGATGATTTCCAGATTGAAGGGGAGGATCAAGCTCTCAATTACAGAAAGAACAACAAGCAAGAAACGGAGAGTAATGTAGAAAATCCTAACAACACAAAAAAGGGAGAGGAGGAGATGGGAAAGGAGGATATCACTAGTAGTGAGGGAAAAGCTGTCCCAAAGGAAAATATAGTATTAGATGATAGTCAGAAGGCTATATTTAACACAGCCAACCCTCTAGAAAAATAGAGTAATATGTCTAAGGAAGGAGAAAGAGGTAACCTTTTGATAGAGGAAGTCAATGAAGAAGACAAAATTCCAAGAGTTGGATAGGAAGAAGTAACTCCAGAAAGTCCCACTAAAGGAGAAGCAGACCCACAGCTAAATACAGACATTTTCCATGCTTTGGAAGTCAGAGACTAAGTAGGAAACTACTTAGAAATAGGTGTAACTGGACAAAGTGGTAGTAATGAACAAGAGGAATGGGTTACCCCAAAGAAATAGAACTGAAAAGGTAAAAAATCTGCAGATGTTGGCACTGAGCCCAAACAAGGGAGGCCAACCCTAAGAGAAATAAGACAAAAAGAGATTGCTAGGGAGATTGCCAGTGGTAAATAGAATATACTGGAGACCCAACCCCCCAAACCCTCTAAATGAGAATATTATCTTGGAACTTGAGGGGATTTAACAGTCTCTCAAAGCAGTTTGAGATTAAAAACTACATTTTAGATAATAAATTAGATATTTTATTACTCCAAGAAGTCAAGATGAATGAAGAGAATTTTATGAAAATTGTTGCCTATATATGGCCTAAGGTGGATTTTTGCATTAGTCCTGCTAAAGGGGCTTTAGGGGGGATTGTCACTATGTGGAATAGTGCTAAAATCCAAGGGTCTCTTATGGCTTATAATAAGCATTTCTTGGTTACCAATTTTTTAATGAAATCTTTGAACTGGTCGTTGATCAATGTCTATGGACCAAATAACAGAGCTTTGAGATAGAAATTATGGATAGACCTGAGCAGTTTCAAGAATAATCCCTAGAACATTAGATGGATGTTAGCCAGAGATTTTAACACTCCTCTATACCCTTCTAAAAAATAGGGTGGAATTATGGATTACTTGGACAGCATGTTCGACTTTGTTGAATTCATAAATGATTAGGTATTATTGGACATATAGATGCAAAACCAAAATTTTACCTGGACCAATAGAAGAAAAGGAGATCAAATGATTCAGGTTAAATTAGATAAATTTCTTATATCAAGCAACTGGAAGGATTATCATAATATGCAGGTGCAGGCTTTCCCTAGAACCATGTCTAACCACTGCCCGATCTTCCTCAATTGGAGAGAACAGGGACGTTCCGGACCTTCCCCATTCCATTTTGAAGCTATGTGGATCAAACACAAAGACTTTAGACAAATGCTGGCCCAATGGTGGAAAATTCCTATTCAAGGTACTCATATGTTCAGAATAGTCAAGAAACTCCAACACATTAAACAAAAAGTTTATGGATGGAATAGATACAGCTTTGGGTAGGTCTTCCAGCAAAATAAAAATATAGTGGGAAAACTCAAGGATATACAGTAATTGATAGATCAAGGGGATGACTCTAAAGACACTTTGGAAGAAGAGAATATCCTGTCTTTAGAATGGAAGAATCTTATGGAAAGAGAAGAGGTTTTTTGGAAACAGAAATCCCGTGTTCAGTGGCTTAAAGAGGGGGATAGGAACACTACTTTTTTTCATCTCTCAGCTATGAAACATAGGAAAGCCAACTCAATAACTAAGCTTGTCCTAGATAATGGTGACATTATTACTGAGGATAATGAAATAGGGGAACAAGCAAGGGCTTTCTTTCAGAATATGCTTACGAAAGAAAATAATAATGATAGAATCGATAGACCTATGAATCAATTTATTGATAAAATCCCCTGTTTGATAATGGAAGAAGATAATCTAGAGATGTTAAAGCCTATATCCAAGGAAGAATTCCATGCTATTTTATTCTCCATGGGTGCTTTTAAAGCCTCGGGTCCTGATGGCTTTCCTCCTATATTCTTTCAAGAATATTGGGAGATAGTAGGAGCGGACCTCACGGCTATTGTGCATGATTTTTTTAGATCAGGTAAACTTTTGAAATAAGTTAATAATACCTTCATAGTACTTGTTGCTAAAAAATCACAACCTTCACACCTCACTAATTTCAGGTCCATTAGTCTATGCAATAATGTGTATAAGTTATGTAATAAAATGGTGGTCATGAGGATTCAACCTTTGCTAGACAAAATTATTTCTCCTGATCAAAAAGGTTTCATCCTAGGCAAGTAGATTTTTGATGCTGTGATCACCACACATGAGACTATTCACTCCATGGATAAGAGCAAAATCCCTAGGATGGCTCTCAAGATTGATATTTCTAAAGCTTATGATAGAGTCTCATGGACTTTTCTGTTCCAAGTGATTAGAAAATTTGGGTTTAATGATAAAATGTCTCGCTTGTTATGAAACGCGATCTCTTCTACAAAATTCTCAGTGCTGGTTAATGGTGTTCCTAGAGGGTTTCTCTCATCCTCGAGAGGAATTTTTCAGGGAGACCCTCTCTCCCCATACTTATTCATCATTATGGCTGAGGCACTAGGAAGATACATACAAGCAGATATAGCCTCAAAAAAGCTAGTGGGCATCAAACCTGCCTCCTCCCTTCATCCTATGGTGATACAACAGTTTTTGGATGATACCATCTTATTTTGCATCTCATCAGTGATTAAAGCTAGAAGATGGAAGAATATTTTAAATAATTATGCGAGAGAGTTGGGATAAAAGATAAATTTCTAGAAAAGCAATGTGTATTTCTTCAACACTCTTAATGAACTTAGACACATAATCATTGATTTATTAGAATGTGTTGAAGCTGGCCTACCAGCTACCTACCTGGGTCTCCCACTCTCGGTCAAAGAGGTATCTCCTGGATTTTGGAATGGAATTGTGGAAAGAATGCAGAGGAAACTTCTTGGTTAGAAGGGAAAACTACTCAGCAGTGCTGGTAAACTGCAACTTCTTCAGGCTTCACTGTAAGGTATTCCTACATACTTCCTGTCTCTTTTTAAAATTCCTACATATTTTGTTGAGAAACTGGAATAGATCTAAAAGAATTTTTTATGGACGAGATTGGAAGACAAATAGAGAATGTCTTTAGTCAGATGGGAAAAAGTGTGTCTTCCAAAATCTCATGGTGGACTTAATATTAGGTCCATCAGGAACATGAACAAAGCCCTTCTCTCAAAAGTTAGTTGGAACCTGATCCATAAAAACAATGATTGGGGGGAAATAATGTATGCCAAATACATGCATAGCATTGATGATTCTAACTTTCTTAAATAGACGGGATTACCCCAGGGATCTGTGATATGGAATAAAATGTTAAAAAGTAGAAGCCTTCTCAAATAGAGAATTAGATGGAAACTTAGAAATGGCTGGCATATTAAATTATGAGATGATATCTGGTTAAAAGACAAGGCTCTCATCACATAAGGAAACTATGGAGAGATTGCTGACTTGACTACCTAGTTTTTTGGAGATAGGGTCAATGATTATATGGAAAATAACAATGGGATGAGGAGCTAGAAAAATATTTTGGATTGTTGTGTGCACATTTCAGAGCTTTTCTCAAGATTTTGGGAGATCTAGCAGTGTGTTCAGGAGATCAAAATCCCTCTCTTTCCCTGGGAGGATGAACAATACTGGTGGCCATATAAGAATGGATCATTCTCTATCAAATCTACTTACCATCTGCTCATTCCTGAAGCTCAGAATAAATATGTATGGAAAAAGGTTTGGAATCATAAACTTATTCTAAAAATTAACATGTTTTGGTGGGCTGTTGCTTATAACAAAATCCTTACTCAGGATAAACCTTCAAAAGAGAGGGTTTACTTTGGTTAACAGATGTTTCATGTGTGGTTCAAAAGAGGAATCAATTTCACACCTCTTTATCCACTGTGAGTTTGCCTAGGAATTATGGGGCACAATACTTAACAACTTTGGTATTGAATGGGCCTGTAATTCTGACCTTAAAGAAGTAATTCTCAGCTGGAACCCAACCTTCACACATCCCTAGCTTATGGAATTATGGAAGCAAGCTCTACCATGTTTGAGTTGGACTTTATGGAAAGAGTGCAATCACAGAATTTTTAGGGACACTGCTAAAAATGCTTCTCAGGTGTTTAACTCCTTTGCTAAGACCATTATGGAAAGTGTTACAACAACTCATATTCATGTTGCAGAGAAACCCCTATCTCAAATTGAAATCCAAATTGCATCCAAATGGAATGTTTTAAACCAGATGCCTGGGTATAATAACTCCAAAATACTACAGAGACTTAATATTTAATGGATCCCCCCTAAACCTAACTAGATGAAACTCAACTTTGATGGGACATCCAAGTTGGATGGTAAAGCTAGTGGAGGAGGAATTATAAGGAATGATAAAGGATGGATGTTTGCTATCTATGCTGGTGGAATTTGATGCCAGAGCAACAACTATGCTAAAGCAATGGCTTTATTATGGGGATTAAAGTTAGCTATATCCATAGGAATAAGGAACTTGAATATACAAGGAGACTCTAAGATGGTCATAGATGCCATTAATAAAGCTTCAAATGTGGGAATCAAGCTAAAAGACATCATTATTGATATCCAATTTTTTTTACAAAAGTTTTCTGAAGTTAAGATTTCTCATACCTATAGAGAAGGCAATAGGGTCGTTGATGCTTGTACCAACCTTGGGTAGCAATTTTCAGGTTGGAGGGTGTGGCGACAAGGTGTTCATATTCTCTTAAACATTAGGGAGATCATTTAAAAGGAGATGACTTGTTAGGAATGAGCAGTATTGATGACACTGAAAAGACCCCTATTGATACCCCCGGTTCCTTTGTGAGCAAGAAGGGCAAGAAGAGAAAGGTTGATGAAGAGGAAGAAAATATTAAAGAGACTACGGAAGGGACCCACAAAAATTTGGACAGGGCCACAGGGGACCAAGGTGGAAAATCTCACAATCCTTCCAAAATTAATAAGGAAGGATTCCCCTCTAGAGTGCGAAGGTTGGGGCAGATTACTGGTAAACCAGCCCCAAAGGCTAGACTGATTGATTATTCAGAAAGTGCTTCGGAAGAAGCAACCCAGGAGGAAGAGTCTGAGGAGCTGGAAATCTAGGAAATTTTAGAGGACACTAGAGGGAAACAGGCTACTAGGGATTTTGAGGTTACTGAGGAGCAGGGTGCTGACACTATGGGAACTGCTAACAATAAGGGGAAAATGTATGTCGAGGAAGCTAGTGAGGGCACTGAGAATGAGACTGATTGGAAAACTAAAATTGGGGCCCTAAAGGACTGCATTCAGAAGCTAAATAAGGTCTTCACCAAAGGGCTTCGTAATATAATTATGCTGATCATGTCTATGCTGGAAGTGGTGGGTAATACTGGGTATGCTGACAACAGAGAGAATGAGAAACTCAATGATCTTATCAAATCAATAGTTATGTAAGGGGAGACCTCTCTGACTCTGGTCTTCCCATGGCTTGTGTTTTGTTTCTATCTATTGTTCTCGTTGTGCTATCGTCTCTCTGAAGGCATTTTTTGTTTTTTTGTCTTCCTGTCTTTTTTGACTGTATAGGGTTTGGCCCCTGGTTTTCCACCTTAATTTATCAAAAACAACACAAATTTAAAAAATAAAGAGTATAATAATTCACAAATCCAAAGAATGATCTCACCTGCTTACTTGTATTCCATTGATCAAACATAAAAGATCACATACCACACACAAAGTTATCACCAACCCTTCCCCAACAGCTTGAAAGAAATAAAAACCAACTTCTCATAATTAAGATTGTCTCTTTTGTACCATTTTCCACCAATAAAGGAATTTTTAAATCCATCCATTGCGTTAACTCATCCTAGAGCTTCTAACTATAATTTGCTCATATTTGATTTTATTATAAGAACATTTTATATGCAATTGTGACTTTGAATTTTATAAAAATAATTGAATCTAAAAATAATTAATTTGATCCATGAATTTAAATACATAACTTTTTTTGGCATTCCTCCTTACCGATATTTCTTGGCACTACTCTTTAGCACTTTTTTTCATTCTTTTATGACTTTTAATAAACTTAATTTATTCTAAAATAATTAACAATTTAATTAATTCATTTAATTTCTTATATAGGCCTTTGAATGTCATCTTCAAAATTCATTCCATGAAAATTTATTTATGTCATAGCCTTTTCCATTTGGTTGTAGAGTCAAGAGGAACATTACAGAAAGTAGAACAATTGAAAATAATTGAAATTGACTTGAAGGGGTAGTGAAAGAATGACAAATTTTCACTATAACAAGTCCAAAAGCATGTTATCTTGGCATTCCTCCTTGACGATATTTCTTGGTGCTACTCCTTAGTTCTCATTTTTACATTATTTTATAACTTTTAATCAAATTAATTTATTTTAAAAGAATCAGAATTTTAAAAAGTCATTTAATTTCAAGTCTAGCCCATGAACGTCATCTTCAAAACTCATTCCATGCAAATTTGTTTATAGCATAGCCTTGTCCATTTAGTTGTAGATTAAAGACAAACATTATGGAAAGTGGAATAATTAAAATCAATCAAAACTAACTTGAATGGTAGTGAAATTTGAATGACAAATTTTCACTATAATAGGTCACACATATGTAGCATCTACAGGTGTAACTACGACAATCCTAGAGATTATAAAATTCCATAAAATATAGGGACATTATCGACAAAACATGGATATTAGTATTATCTCATGTATCAAACCTTACCGATACAATCCAAAAGGGTTTGAGAAATTATTTTTTGATCTGAGGAATGATGGATCGCATACAGAGAATTCAAACACATGGGCACCTTTTATGGGTGAAATGATATTAGAATACGCTAAGTACAATTATACCCTCTTAATTTGTCATTTCCAAGTATTTTAAGTGCAATATTTACAATATTCATTTCAATTGAGATTTACATATTATTGTTATATTTTACATAATTTGATTATCTACATTTATACACTATTTTATGACCCCCTAATCCAAAATAAGTAAAACAAAAATATTTGTTGGTAATAGAATAGGGATGCAAAATCATAGAGTATAGTTGTATGACAAGTGTGTGTTTCACACCATTTTGTATGTAGTATATTATTTTTATGTGTATATGGATCTCATTTTATATCAAAAGTCTTCAAAATGTGAAGAGTCTTCTTCTAGGTTATAGCAAAAGACTAGAATGTAAAGTGATAGAGTATTTGAAAAGATCTATATCTATTGTTCACTTGTATTGAACAAGGGTTTCAAAAGATTGAAATCAATATAGAGATTCATAAATGGTATTCCTTTATGTTTTTTTATGTTCCTTGATTTGATCTATTCTGTGTTAGTGTAATTTGTTTGTTGTGAAAACATTTATTGTTTTGAGTTGATTATATCTATGAAGCATGATAATTCTTATTTTATGTCATGTTTGGATTAATGTAAAGTTTGTGTGATTTCCCCTTTTTTATTTCTATATTATGTTTCACAGAGCTATCCCTTATTAACATGTTTTGATGGGTTTTCCAAGAGCCTCTGTTAATAATGGTGTGGTGTGTATGGAACATTAAAACATGATGTAATGGCTACTAAGACAAAGAGACTTGGAATGATGACTCAATGAGAGAAGTCATAATTTATTGGAAAAAGAAGAAAAAAAAAAAGAATTTATGTGTAAGAATTTATTCATAAGGATATATATGGTGAAATATATGAAATTTTATAATATGAATTTCTTGGACTACTAGTTGCATGGTTATCAAGACTTGATTATTGTTTTTTCAGCCAAGAAAAATAGAGTTATTAGTTTGGAGGGAAGAAAGACCAAAGAACCTATAAAAGTTGGTTAATGACTAGACTCATGCAATATATCATTGGGTAAAACTACGATTGATAGATACATCACTAAATTTTATATACGAGCTATATTACACTTGAGGTTACACATGACCTATTTATGAGAGGAATAAGAAGCAAGTTTCTACAATGACTACCTACTCATGTAAAAATTTGGTTGTAGAAAAGGCCATGGTGCCTACTCTTACCAACATATAGTAGTCACTTTGGGTGTTAGGGGGATGTGTGTGATAATTAATCGAATAATTAGTAACTTAGAATGGAAGCTTGAACCTATACCTAGAAGATGGAAAATGTAGAGAAGCAGAGTAAAAAATGAATTATGAGGTTAGAATGAGACCTAAAATAATAAAGAAGATGGAATATACAAAATAATCATAATATAGTTGTGATTAGAATTAGAGTAGACAATGTAGAAGATAGTGAAGGAATGGGAGCTCCTAGGAGAATAAGAAAAGCTGGAGAAGATGAGGATAAGGAAAGGATAGGGTCTGAGAGAAGAAAAGGTGCAGATGAGAGAGCAGAGATAAATAGAGATGATAAGGAAATGAAGAAAGTATAAAAGTAGAAGAAGAGAGAGTAGACTAGTTAGAAGGTAGTTTTAGATTGCATCTAGAAGATAGGATATTATTTGGAAAAGAAGAGTAATATTTTGAATAATTTATGCTAAGTCACAAGATTAATGCAGGTTCAAGTTCCACTTCAGTAAATATCACAGACATGGCTCATTTACTTCAAAATTACATATCCCTTATGCCTAATTTATCATTAAAAAGAAGAAAATGTGCAAACATTATTATAGATAGTACCAAGTTTGAATCTTTTACATACAAGTTTGGGAAGTATAGTGCAAATGATAATAAAGTTATGGATAGGAAGAAATTGATTGAGGTAAGATTTTAGGTTTCACCAAATCTTAGGACATTTCCCAAGTTGAGTCCACCACCACCACTGGTTTCAAGTGTTACCATTATAGGCATGGATTTGAATCTATGAGATTTTGTTACATTGACACTATATGATGAGTCTACCAACCCTGAGTAGTATCTTCTAACTTGTGAGATCAAATAGTAGATCAAAAATATAATTACAGATGATGCAAAGAAGTGTGAGATCATATGATATTTAACATGATGGGATCTGGAGTTCATCTATAAAGGAGATGTTGCTAAATTGAGATTTAACTATTTCAAAGACTAGTTTATAGGTGAATTTAAAATAAATAAGTGTGTGAGTTAAATAATCCAAGAGTTTAAATATATTTGGTAGAAAGCAAGAAAATCGATGTCAGATTATGAACACAAATTTTTTGATGTAATGAGTAGGGTATACTTTTTGTTCCAAGATAAAAATTAAGTCCATATAGTTTGTAGAATACTTGTGACCTTGAATTAAGTTTGGCATTTTTTAGACATAATTTGATAATAAGGTGGATGTTTGGGTAGTTACACTTCATGTGGAATAAATAAATGATTATGGAAAAATTCCACAACCCACTATAAAGATGGATGCAAAAATTGACATTGTATTGTTGATTTAACAATTTTGGGAATATTGATGTACTATTCCTAATTTAGTTAAAGGGTCTGAGTAATAAAATATATAAATAAATATGCAATAATGAAGATATTGATTTATGTAAATTAGATTACAATTTTGATCTTTATAAAAATAGTAATAAAAAGGAGAAAATAAGACTTAGCTATAAACTGACTGATACAGTTGACATAGGGTCTAAGATTCACAATGCAGGACTAGGACAATATCACAAACTGAGATCTAAGCTTTGTTTTATGATTGGATAGGAGCAACAAAAATGGATAGGATTGGCACCGATGTTATAGTCCACCTATGCCACTATTGTCTTGAGGATTTAATCTTTATGAGTTTTATTCACCAGGTCTGTGTGACCCTATCCATGAATTTTTGACAACTGAAAGTCTGTAGAGCTCCCTATAGAGTAGATTCTCTTCAAACCCTATATTTCATTGTGTTTTGATTAATTTTGAAAAAGAGGGGGGGTTAGTGTGTGTAACATTCACTGAATGTATATCCACACCTCCTATGTGGATACGTTGCCTACATACCAATACTTTGAAGAGGGATCAAGCCATATGTAATTCTCTCACTTGATGTGTTTTATGCAATTGTGTGTATGAAGATGCAGAATGCTAAACTAGATATGATTGAAGTGGCTAGGGGATGGTGTAAAGATTTGAATAAGATTATAAGTGTGTTGGCTAGCTATATGCAGAGAATAGGGAAGATTTCTTGAGTAGTTTTACTTGTATTCTTGCTAGCTTAGTGATAATTGCTAACCCTTTCCAAATAATTTTTTAATGAGATTTTATAGGGATCTATTGGTCATGGGTTGAATGTTCTCATGTTAGGTTGACAAGGATAAGGATGGAGAATAGAAAACAAATGACCATTGGGGTAAAAATTATACTTGGATAAGATCACCAAAAATGGATAGGAGTGGCACTAGTACTATAGTCCAAGTATTGCACTACTATCTCGAGCAAACAGAACCTACAGGGATTGTTTTTTCTTGCAAAGAGCAATCCGGATGAGCTGAGACCAAGTCTAGAAGGTTATGGATGATTGGAAATCAGTGAAAAGATGCCTATAAGGGTCATGAGAGTAATCAAGAGGGACCTAAGGGTAGGGTGTCATTAGCCACGCTCGAGTTACCAATTTTTGTATTTTATATGACTATATTTTCCCCCCCTTTATTCTAATAATATAGTAAATTGAAATAATAAGATTAAAAAAATAGAAAGCGTACCTAAAATTACCTATAAGGGTGAATCTCATGAATTTGTGTGATGCTAGGTGTGTATAGAGAGAGCATGTTGTGAGGTGTAAATCAGGTATATTAACCAAAAAAAACTTGTGATGTTGAGTGATACTGAGTAATACTAGATGATGTTGTACTAAGAGTAATACCACAAATGGAGTTGAATTCTCAACTCCTTGAGAGTGGCTCAAGAATGCAAATACTGGCCCTTTAGCTCCATCATCACCCACTAAGTGAAGCTAGGTGAACATGCATGTGTTAATCAATATTTAGACTATGTGTCCAATCCCTATGAATAAGTGGCTCAAAAATACAAAGGCTAGATATTCTTTTGGCTCCATTATTACTCTATGAAGTGGAGCTATGAACTGATATCGATATAAAATATATGTCATATGAGATATCTCTTGAATCCTATGAATGTACTATGATCTGACAATGTTGGTATGGATAGTTGAATGTATACTAGAAACTAGGACACTCTTGGCCACTTCAAAATGAGAGAGATTATGATTGTATGAACGCCACTTTGAAATTGGTGCACTAGGCTTATATGAAAGTCACTTGAGAACTCAAAAAATATGTAAGTTAGACTTGTATGAAATCCATTCCAAAATGATGCCAACTACTTGCGAATGGAATAAAACACATAACTACTAATAATGCCTAGGTAATATTAAACTCGAAAAGGAAAATAAAACAAATGTGTTGTGCACATTGCCTCTAATCACTGGTGTCTAAAATATGTATTTTGATCTAAAAGTTATATCAACTACCGTGTCTAAAAATTAAAGTGAAATCCATCATGTCATGTATAATTCCCCCTATATCTAAATTCTCTAATCAAAAGTGTATTAAAAATTATTTATTTTGAACTAATCTAACTATGCAAAATTGTAGCTGAACCTAATTTTTTGTTTGCTTCTGGAAAGTCTAATTTTTTGTTATTTAGATAATAACACTAAAAGTGGACACTAGTGGCACCAGTGTTGTAGTCTAAGTTGGACATTATTATCTTGGGCTAAATTTGATGATTATTTTGGTATTTTTGCTATCTATCTAGTCTATTTTGACTATTTTGATGTCTCATTGCCATTCTAGGTGTGCTAAATGTTGCTTTTTTGATCATTGGGAGCTTTGATCTTTGTGACAAAACTCTTATTTGTTACCCCCTCTTTTGAGGGTAAGAATGAAGACCCTACAATGACTGTCCTCAAAAGAAAGAACCTTGCAAGTGTGTTATGCTACAAAGATACATGATATAGAAATGATAATAGACAAGATATCTTAAGTGATTTGTAGTGAGAGATTGTTAGATTAATAAGGGTATGCCTAGATTAATATAACAATATAATAATATATACAATATACTAAACTAGAAATAAAAGTTTGGTTAGTTGTTAGTTGGAGGGATGGAGCATGATGTCCATCATGGCATCCAAGAAAGAAAGATAATGCATGATGTGGATCATGGCATTGCAAACAATAAGAAGCAATAACCACACAAGGCAAGAATCAAGAAGCAAACAAGGGTGGCCAAGGGGCCACATAAACAAGATACATGGGCACATGTCACTCATACTGGAAGGTAATCATACAAGGCATGTTCAAATGCCACATACACATACAATTAAAACAAGAAAAGTTAACAAGAATCTACAATCACATAGAAGAGTACAGGCAAAGGACATTGGCAAATGTCTTAAAGCACACATATAAATAGAAGCAAATAACATTAGTAAATATCCTACGGCACATGCAGGAGAGAAATAAGAACTAAGAAATAAAATCATATCAAGCTATGTTAAGAAAAAAAAAGCATGTAATAAATGGAACTACAATCACATCTAACTAATCAAACCAAGAGAAAAAGTATGCAAGACATGTTAGTACAAGACTGGGTATATGCTAAGAAATACACAAGCATCATATACTAGTGAGTATTGATAGAGTAATCTATGTAAGATAATAAGTAATGTACATCAACATGGTAACTAGAGTGTGTGGTATAAGAATAGTATAACCTAGATGGTGTAGTCATGTAGAAGATGCCCCAAATGGGTATGTATATCGATGTATTTTTTGATGTAGAAATAAGATTCCCTCTCAATGGGTAGAGTGAAGTAATCAAAGAGCTAGATACCTTTTCACACACTCAAAAGAGATCAAGTGAATCATGGTAATGTAGATAAATTGATAAACAATAGCATAAAACAACAAATGTAAGTTTAGTATGATAGTATAAATGTAAAACATGGATAATCCATAAAATAAAAATGTTTTTAGTGTTTTGGAGTTATTTTCATGTTTTTATATTTTGAAATATTTGAA
Organism: Torreya grandis; assembly: GCA_037957365.1. Taxonomy (NCBI): domain Eukaryota; kingdom Viridiplantae; phylum Streptophyta; class Pinopsida; order Cupressales; family Taxaceae; genus Torreya; species Torreya grandis. The sequence goes on along the minus strand of JARHVA010000133.1, from coordinate 4,478,968 downwards.
TGTTTTTGAATTTTGAAATATTTGCATGTTTTTAAATTTTTGATATAAGATATGTACAATCAAGCATAATAAATTGTGTATAGGTAAGCTGGAAAAGATTAATACTAACTGATGAGTCTCATGAGAGACTACCTATCATGGTGTCATATATTAAGGAGAGGAATTGTGCGTGATCATGAAGCATGATGGAAATACTGAGATTATGGCTCAAAAATATGTATATGTTGTAACTGCTCTGAAATCTCTAAAGTAAAAACCAACTATGGGGTCCCTTTATAACTCTGAGAAGTGGATGTAACTATAGGGCTCTTAGGGACCCATCTGGTAGTAGAAAAATCTCTCTAAACATGTGCTCTATGATTAGATACATGAGATCTCAATGATACTACTCTAGGTGTGAATATTGTAGCTAGAAGTTGTCTAAAATATTGAAGCTATAGAGGTGTATAAACTCTCTGTGCTGATGATGGATGCCTCAACTATGTCAAAATTGAAACTGGAGGATGAACTATAACTGGTAGAAAAACTAGAACTATAGGCTAAACTAAAACTAGTGATTGCAAAGTAGAAGATGGCTCTGAAGTGGGGAGTGGTAACTCATATGAAACTCCATTGACTATAACTTAATTAGTGTGAATGAATTTTATGCATCTGTAAACTATAGAAGGTATTGCACAAAGTTTTTGAATCCATGGTCGATCAAATAATATATCAAAAAAAATTATATTAGGAACAATAGTGAATGTTGTGGCCACATGTGTTGGACCAACCTGTAGAAGAAGTACAATATCACCCAATAAACTTTGTATGTACCCACTGAATCTATTGATAACTATGTCTGTTGGGGTAATATCATACTCTGAATATCCTAAATGCTGAAATAATGTCATAGTACACATATTCACACTAGATTCATTTTCTATGAGAACACTATAAATAGGATAATAATGAATGTAAGCTATGATAAAGAGAGCATGATAATCTTTATTATCCTTGATGATATCCTGCTTTGAGAAATAGATGGAAGGTCTAGCTATAACTCTAAAATTGTATACACCAATCATGTTGCTCAAAGGATGTGTCTCAATTTAAGGTGCCCTATATGTATCTGGTGAAGGATGTGTATGATATGCATGACGAACCCCTATTGTATCCTCTATCTCTTGTTTAGAGAAGATTTTCAATGCTTTATCATGTGTTTGCTTTGCCTAAGGAGGCTCAACTAAAGTGCCAAGATCAATATGATGGCCATCTATCAAATCATGTATCTTATGTCGTAAACTGATGCATATGTTTATTGTATAGCTTGGTGCCCTATGAAACTCATAAAATGCATGTTGATCATATCCTCATGGAAGAGGCTTTGTTGGATCAACTTTCTAAAAAGGAGGGAGAGATATGATGTTACATTCCAATAGCTGCTATAAAACTCTAGTTGGAAAAATTGAGAGATTACTGAAGGTTTATCGAGGAGGTGATGATAAAACCACTCATTGAGGGGGCTCAGAAGCCATATTAATTATCAATTGATTTTGACTCTTTTTATCATTAACCTTGACTTTGTATGGGACTTTGTTGTTACTCTTGTTTGTTGTGTTTGATATACTTATATACTTGAGTTTTCTCATTGAAATTAGCTTAACTTCTCTTTCCTTTAGTGTGTGACATAATTCAATGAAGGAAGAAAATCTTTTAAACATAATTGATTCATGTAAGGCTGGTAAAAGACTCTGATTGAAGAGATCTTATAACTCTTGATCATCCATGGGGCTAGTCATCTTAGCCAAAATAGTTTTATATCAAAGAACATAATCTATGAGATGTTCATTTGACCTTTATTTTTGTTGTGTAGTTTGGGCATATAAAACCTTATCACCAATGTTAATGCTAAAATGAGTTAGGAACATGTCAGATAAAGGATTAAATGCATTGACCGATTGATTTGGTAGACCATAGAACCATTATGAAGCATAGTCCTTTAGGCTCTATGTAAATAACTTGGTAAGCCAAGCATTTGGTACATAGTCCAAACATGTTATGTGAAAAGCTCTCAAATGTGTCTCTAGATTACTCTTGTTATCATATAGAGTAATCTTGGGTTAAACAAAACTTTGTGGTAAGGGTGTAGAAGCAATGTGATGTGTCAATGGTGTATGCAATAAAGCAAAAGAATCCAAATCATGCATAAGTCTAGAGGCACCTTGCTCAAGATGTAACACCTTGGATTGAAGATATTTTATCTTTTGCATAAACATTGCCACATCAGGAGACAAAGATGTACTATCTATAGATAGTGGCATAAAGACATGTTGGGCTGCTATAGGGGGTTGTTGAGACATAGTTTCTCCTATAGTGTCATTTACAACCAGTTGCTCTATGGTTTGGAAAGATTGACCATTGTTCACTCTTTATTTTTCTTATAGTATTTTAAGCATGTCATCTTACATGTCAGGGTGTTTGGTTAAGACTTCTTGAAGTTTCATTTTATCAATTTCATCAAAACTGATATATTGGGCCATTGTTAAAGTAGGAAAACAATTTAAGATTTGATTAAATTTTTTGCAATAATTTGTAATAAACAAAGTGCTAGAAAATAAAAGTATTGAATATAAGAAATATAAAGTCCTAAAAATAGTTAACTAAAAATTGCATAAAAAGGATGCAAAACATATAAACATGGAGGGTGATACCTTAAGAAGTAATGGGACCTAGTATATGCAACTAGGATTTGATAGATAATTATTTTAAAAATTTACTATGAAAATTTGAAATTGAAAGTGAATTTCTGAGTTATATATGCAAGTAAAAAATCAAAATTTGATTGAAAAATTTATGATTTAACATGACCTAATAGATACAACTAGGGTTTTGAAAAATAAATGTTTTTGAAAATTACTATTGAATTTTAGAATTTGAAAGGATTTTCTAATTTAAATATGCTATTAAAAAATCAAAAAAATATTGGGAAAATACTGGGACCTAGTATGGGCAACTAGGGTTGGAAAGAAAGATTATTTTAAAATTATTACAAAATTTTAAAATTTAATGCTAATTTATAATTTTATTATGCAGGTTAAAAATCAAAAATTTATAATAAAAATTAATAAGAAAGTTACTCTAGGGTTTTTATGCATAAACGAAGTAAGTCAAGTTTACCAAATGATTTAACAATTTTAAGAATATTGGTGTACTATTTCTAATTTAGTTAACAAGTCTGAGTAATAAAATTAGTAAATAAATATGTAATAATTAAGCTATTGATTTGTGTAAATTATATTGTAATTTTGACCTTTCAAAAAATAGTAATAAGGAGAAAATAAGACTTAGCTAGAAATTATCTGATATGGCTAAGACAAGGTCTGAAATTCACTATGCAGGACTGAGACACTATCACAAACTGAGATCTGACCTTCATTTTATGATTGGATAGGAGTGCTGAAAGAGGATAAAAGTGGAACCGATGCTAAATTTCACCTTTATCACTATTGTCCTGAAGATCAAAGCTTTCTAGATTTTGTTTACCAGGTTTGTGTGACCCTATTTGTAAAGTTTTGGTAGTTGAAAATCTGTATAGCTCCTTTTAAAGTAGATTTTCCATTTAAACCCTATACTCCATTATGCTTTGACCAATTTTGAGAAAGAGGGAGGGTTAATGTATGTATTATTTACTAAACGTGTAACCAAACCCTTTGTGTGAGCATGCTACCTACATACCAATACTCTAAAGAGGGATCAAGCCATATGTAGTTCTCCCACTTAATGTGTTTTATGTAATTGTGTGTATGAAGATGTAGAATGCTAAGCTAGATGTGTTTGTGGTGGATAGCATTTTGTGCAAGGATTTGAATAAGCTTATAAGTGTGTTGGCTAGCTGTATGTAAAGAATATGGAAGATTGATTGAGTAACCTTATGTGTATTCTTGTTTACTTAGTGATAATTGCCAACCCTTGCAAATGATCTTTGAATGGGATTTTATAGAGATATATTAGTCATGGGTTGAATGTGCTCTTTTTGGCAGTTGAAAGTCTATAGAGCTCCTTTTAAAGTAGATTTTCCATTTAAACCCTATACTCCATTATGCTTTGACCAATTTTGAAAAAGAGGGAGGGTTAATGTATGTATTATTTACTAAATGTGTAACCAAACCCTTTGTGTGGGCATGCTACCTACATACCAATACTCTAAAGAGGGATCAAGCCATATGTAGTTCTCCCACTTAATGTGTTTTGTGTAATTGTGTGTATGAAGATGTAGAATGCTAAGCTAGATGTGTTTGTGGTGGATAGCATTTTGTGCAAGGATTTGAATAAGCTTATAAGTGTGTTGGCTAGCTGTATGTAAAGAATATGGAAGATTGATTAACCTTATGTGTATTCTTGTTTACGTAGTGATAATTTCCAACCCTTTGCAAATGATCTTTGAATGGGATTTTATAGAGATATATTAGTCATGGGTTGAATGTGCTCATGTTAGGATGATAATGATAAGGATGGAGAACCAAAATAAAATTACCATTAGGGCTATAATTACACTTAGATAGGAGTGTTGAAAGCAAACAAGAGTACCACTGACACTATAGTCTAAGTGTGGTGCTATTATCCTAAGCAGATGGGACCTAGGAGGATTGATTTGTCTTGGAAAGAGTAATTTGGGTGAGTTGGGACCAAGTCTAGAAGGCTATGAATGACCAAGAATCAATGAAAAAATGTTAATAAGGGTCATGAGAGCAAGTAAGAGGGACCTAAGGGTTGGGTGTCATTAGCCACACTCAAGTTACTAATTTTTGCATTTTATATGACTACAATTGCATAAGATGGAGGAGATACATTAAAATAACATGTCCAAGTTAGGCCTCTAGTGCATTGAATATGGAAAACAAGGGTATCATAGAAATGACTACCTAAAAGTTAAGATGAAATTTTGTGAAATTTACCATGCAGTATGGCATGCAACTATAAAATGTCATTTATGAAAATAATACATTCAACAACCTCATACTCTATATTGTAACTTTTGTAAGTCACACAATCATAATGACAATAATTTTTTAGCACTCTAAGAACTAAAGGAAGACATCACCAAGAATGTCTTTACAATCGTAGCACAATAAGTTCCCTCTACAAAACCAAAATTCCCAAGCCCAAATGTAGACATGACTTATGTGATATAGACTATTCCTAGATGGGTGCCAACCTCACCTCAATATGAACCACAAGCTCTCATAGGTTTGAATAGGCTCCTCAATCTTCTCAATACCAAGAAATATGTACTCCCCCATCTCCATAGTACCATCAGCCATAGAAATTTGTATCACCTCAACAACAACAATCAAGGTGGACTCTATATTCTGCTCAAAGAATATATGGGGGATATGATAGAAAACAACAATAGGGTTGGGGTTATCCTCAGAGGCAAGGAGGATATGATGGATCAAAATAGTGAGGATGGAGTTACCAACAAAAATAAAGTAGATATAAAAGAGGCTATCAAGGTGGACACCAGGGTGGCAATCGCAGCCAAGGTGACTGATAAACACGTCAACCAATTATCTATTATTTATGGGGAGTATAACCACTTTGCACATTATTTCCCCACTAATCCTCAAAGGCAAATGTATTATGTTTATTATAGAATTTAGAACAACACCACACTTAGTAATGTTTATCATTAAAAAATCAAAAGAGAGAAAAGTATGCACAAAATGTAAATTTGATTAATTCACACCCCAAGGATCTTAAGTTTCTACAAGTAGTCACGTGACATAACATACAAAACAAGGATTACCTCTTTTAGAGATGTCATAAGAACAAAGAATCAAAAAGGTTCATTAGCATAAATATCCTGACCCTACAATAAAAAGGGGTTTGATGTACCAAGGAACCCAGGTTCTACAAAATATTTAATATTGGGCTACATCAAAAGGTGATACTACAGTCATTGATGCATGGATGTTTGGGAAAATTATGTGAATCATAAGATAGGATGGACTCATTATTTCCTTGACCAATCTTCTCAAACTCCTAATTACTATGTGAAATGATGACATATCATAGAATATTACAAACCTTTTTCATAACTTATTGAAGTACACACAGAAGGGTAAGAAAAAATGCTAACAAAGTAGTATGGTATGTTAAAACTAATAATCCCTAGGATGTTAACTCTTGGATGGATATTGAGTTGGCAGGGTATGAAGTACCAAATGTTGTGTTTGAATTTGGAAGCACAACCAATATGATCCTTCGATCTACATGGGAAGCTATAGGACAACTAGTGCTTAGCTATAGTCTAATAACAATAAGCCTCACATATTATGGTAAGGTAAAACCTATTAGTTGATTAAGGATGTGGAGATCAAAGTTGTAGACATGAGCCTATGATGAGATTTTAAAGTAATTCATATGAAAACTAATGAAAATGCATTACCTTGTGTTGATTGGAAAGAAATGGGATTATGATGGTCAGATGACCATTAATATTATGCAATAATTTGGAGGTGAATTAAGGAGATAAAATTATCATTATTCCCTTAAATAAGCATGAGAATAAGCCTTATATTATACCTAAAGATTCAGATTCACCCTTTGCCTATAGGGATAATAATTGGTTCAAAGTGAGCATTGAATCCAATTCCAATGCACTACGATCTAGAGAACATCAATTTTCCATCCATAATTAGAGCCTCAACTACAACCATAGAAAAATGTACAACTCTTTTTTAGAATTTTGATAACAAAGGCACCAATTCCATAATTCCAAATAGAATATTGTAAATCACCATTTGTGCGATATCCAACTAGGTATGAAGTGGATTTTTTATACAAAGTAGGTGTCACATATATGGACTATACTGAGCCAACAAAAGTACTTCTTCCCTAGGAGATAGAGTCATCAATTAGTGGTGATTCGGACACCCGTATGTTGAACTAGTTAAGATACTAATATGAGGTGTATTTCATGCACATGGTTTGTGATACAAAGCATCAACTACCTCATTATTTTACAACTAGAAATTTGGATCTATCCATATTCAAGATGGAACAACATGTACCAAATATAGAGAAGAGGGTGAGTGTAGTAAACTATGCACTGAAGGGAATTATTGTAACTTGGTGGGCAACACGTAGAACAAACTAGTCACAATGGGATGAGGCTTGCAAATTATTGTGAGCATGATTTTAAATACTAGTTACAGTTTGAGAATGTTGGCCATTTTTATAAGAAGGTAAGTCTTTATAAATCCATATCCATAGGTGTGAATATGTGTGGTATTAGCAATGTATAAATCCAAAATATTGGATACATGTATTCAGATATACATGACTTACACTTCCAATAGCATGGTACATGAATCAAGAGTGCAGAAGGGGTCCAACAAGATTTTATTTAGATATTTTTTTAAGATGAAAACTTGGTGGTACACCAATCTCTAAAGAATTTGAATATATGTTTGTGTCATGGCTAAGAAGAAGATCTTAGTAGTACACTAAACTTCTCTTCACATGAGGAAGCAACCAAGGACTTGAACGTAGATCTCACAACCTATAAGGAAAATAAACACATGGAATAATGTATGATACAAACTTGAAATAAAATCATGGATGAGGAAGAATAGGTTGAATTAAATGATAATGATGAGAACCTAGATTTGGAAGGATTTTTTGAGCCAAATCCAAAAGTAGAAGAACCCAAAGCTAAAGTCATAGAATAAAATAAAGATTAGTAGTTGTAATATCTACATATTTAGGAACAAGAATGGTAGAGAATGGTGCAAAGATCCATTCTAATTGGATTCCAAAAAATATATCAGTAGCCATAAAATAAATTGGAGGTGAATATTATAATAGAGACTATTCCAAAACTTATGACTTTGGGCGACTACTAGACACATAATGAGGTGTTTAAGGGATTACAACTCATGCAAGATTACCGAGATGTGTTTTTAACTAAGTCAGTTGAAGTGAAAAGAGTAGACCCTTCCCTAGGCAAGTTGAACATGGATTTAAAAGAGTGTGTAAGGCCTATTAATAAGTGCCCATAAAAACTAAATTCCAACATGAAGTTGAAGGTAAAATTTGAACTAGATTCGATGCGAGATGCAATCATTATATATCTAGTGGAAAAGACAGACTTGATTAGCCCAATGGTGGTTCAGCCTAAGAAGTATAGAGAAATTAGTGTGTGTGTGGATTACCATGCACTAAATTATATTTTTATTAATGATCCATTCCCAATTTCATTCATAGGTGAAGTATTATAGTTAGTCACAAGACATGAAGTGTACTCTTTTATAGATGGATTTAGTATCTATCATCAAATACCAATAGCAATAAAATATCAAGATAAAACCACATTTACAATAGAATGAGGATATTTTTCATATAATGTAATGTCATTTGGGTTGAATAATGATCCAGTTGTGATCTTTAGGGCTATGGTCACTACCTTTAAATATTTCATCCATGATTTTCTCTAAGTCTACCAAGATGATTAGGTTGTATTTTCCTTGTTCAAGAAGCAATTGTCTAATTTGTGACATATGTTGTAATGTTGTCAAGCTCTATGAATTGTGTTGAACCTAAAAAATTACTTGTTCTTCACACCTTTTGGTGTTCTATTGAGGCATATAGTATGCATTGAAGGGATTTTGGTGAACCACATTAAAATCACATTTATTTTAGGCATGCCACCTCCTACAAGTTCTATAGAGGTGTGATATTTTTTAGGGCATGCAGGCTACTACATAAAATTCATAAAAGGCTACGCAAATATATCTTCCCTTATGAAAAATCTACCACACAAAGATACCAAGTTTTAATGGACCTAGGAGTGCCAAGTAATGTTTCTAGATATAAAGCAGAGACTGATAACAAATCCCATTTTAGTTTTTCCCAACTAGAGTAAACATTTTCACATTCATGTTTATGCATCAATAACTATGGTAGGAGTTTTTTTCACACGATGAAGAGATGGAGGATTAGATCATCCCATTCACTTCACAAGTCAAAAACTCTTAGTTTCAAAGAATATTTATGACTACAGAAAGGGAATCCCTAGCAATGGTGTTCACATAGGAAAGAGAAATAGAAAAGGAATTTTGGAGCTCTATAATGAGGAGTCAAAAGGACATCCTCCATTGAAGGTGATTTAATCTTTCCTTTATCTTCCTTTCTTATCTTTGTCTCCTTGTTCTTACATGTTTTCTTACAATCTAGTAAGGTAAATATTTGAGTTATGATACTATTTTCATGTTTTTTCTTTCAGAATTGATTGCTAGGTTTGTTTATGTTTGGTTATTTTCATTTTGTTTATATGTTCTTTCTATGATTTTTATCCTACTTGGGAGTATGTGTCGTGTTTAGTGACCTTGTCTTGTGACATGTCCCTTCACCTACTACCTCCCCCTTTCTTTCCCTTTCCCTTTAGGAAAAGAAAGTAGTTGAATTTATTGTTTGGCATATGGCTGATGGTGGACAAGGTAGCCTTGATCATGCAGGGAGTAAATATGAAGAAGATATTAATGAAAATAATTATGATCTAGATTTGAATAAGGTTAGCATTCTAAAAATTAATTATGAGGATTGTTCAAAAATAGGAAAAGTTTTTGTTAAGGAAGCTAAGAAATCATTCTATGATATCCTACATTAGGAAGAAGTTGATAAGCACTCTGAAGGACTAGATTTTGTGGTTGGCCAATTCAAATCATCTGAGGATGGAGCAGGAAAAGGAAGTGTGGGAGAAACTAGTAACTGCTCAAGCTCTTCCATAATGCTCTTCCTTAACACTAATCTCTCCATGGAACATTATTTATTGAATGAAGAATCCAGACTGAAAAATGTTATTCTTTGATTATCTTAATAAAAACTCACTTCTTTCTTGATTTTTTTTATAATTGGTTAAACTCTATTTGGGGGAAGAAAATGGGGATTTATGTGAGCTTCTGTAGAATGTTTTAGAAGGATGTCTTTTTAGTTGCTTTCAAAAACTCAAATATACAGAGAAGAGTTATCAGTAAGCCATTATGGAATGTTGGTCAGTTTCTTTTTAAATTTGTACCATGAGACCCTTGTGTGGTCAGTCATTAAGTTCAGATATCATATTCCCTTATCTCAATAGAGGACTTTCTCTATGGTTACCAAGGCTCTTAAGGGTTATAATACCATTTTTATCTTGGGCAATGAAGATGAATTATGGGAAAATATCAAGTGGGTTAATGGCCCTCCTTTGCATGGGTTATCCACTAAAAGGCTCTACAACAAGCTTTATTTTACCTATCCTCCCTACCTTACACTTAAATTTATTTGGCAGGTTTTTGACCCTCTTCGAAGCTAGTCCTTTAGGTTTAATATGTTGTGGGCTTCTTGTTTGGAACCTAATAAATCTTACTTCTATTGGCTTCTTATTTACAACAAGTTTACTGTAAGTGAGGTTATTTCCAAGCATTTTGAGGTCCTACCTTTTTGTTTGATATGTGGTGAGGTTGAGTCTTTAGAACATCTTTTTTTTCACTTGTTCCTTTGTTGTTAATGTTTGGAAAAATTGTTTACATTATTGGTCTAATGTTTTTGGATGTGATCTTACTTGGTTGAATATTACTTTTGGTTATGTTTTTCGTAAGAAAAAAGTTCATCATTTATTCCATAAGTTTTAGCTTATTTTTTTAACTAAAATTATATGGTTCATTTGGAGACAAAGGAATGAAGAGGTGTTTCAATTCATAGCTAGATCACTTGTTGACTTCTTAATTGAAGTCATCAGTAGAATTATTTTTGTGCAGATTCATCTTAGGCTTAAGATCACACAAGATGTGTTGAATAAATTTCTTAGTAATGGAATGTTGAAATTCACTTTAGACTATCTGTAGGATTCTAGAAGCTTTCCAAAATCATCCCCCCATCCAGATTGGAATCTCTCCCATAACATGGTTATTGAAATCAATATTTCATAGTATGAGTGGTCATGTATCAAAGACTCATATTTTGAACATGCCAAGAATCCCATTCATGAATGGATTGCCTCTTCTAAGAGATAAAAATGGTGGCATAACTAGTTAATGTGGTTCACAACATGATTGTTGGTAGTGATACTCTTATTCCAGACTCTCAGGTGGCTAGTGACAACTTTGACTCCTCCAGTATTGGTCTCATGAGTTTGGATATTGAGCATGTTGCTACATGTGATAATATTATACTGTAACTTATTTCTTCTTCTCATTTTAGTGAGGAACAACAAAGGGAAACTTGGAAAAATATTCATAAAGAAATTAATTAATTTTCTAGTAGACTTGAGAAACTGGTTGAAGTTGGTGGCCAGAAATAAGTTGATGTTGTCCTCTAATTTTCAAAATAGAAAAAAATTGTTCCTTTGCTTGATAAAGTCTCCTAATACTTCCCCCTAAAAGTGGACTTTGATACTATTGCTTAGTTGGGACCTATTGACATTATTCAGAAGGGACCTAGTTTTTTGGTGAAGGATGACTTTGATGGTTCTTCTAAGGGTGTTGCTACTAGGAGAGCATCAAATTCTCCTATTTAGTTGACTCCTGCTTCTAGTTTTTTAGGGTGTTTCATCTCCCATGGATCCTATGATTTTGGTTTCTTTATTTCTTTCTTTTTTGTTATTGCCTTCTATGTGAATATTTTTTTATATTATTGTATCATTATTATTGGATCTTAATTCTCTTTTGTGACATTTGACCACCCTTATGTTGGGTCCTTATTTTGTGCACCCTCATGTCTATTAACTTTTGTTAACCATCCTTTAATAAATAAAAAAATGTGTTCACACTATATAAGTTCATACACTACCTTATAGCCACATCATTTGAATTCTTTACTAATCACCAAGATCTTGGATACTTGGTAAATAAGTCTATATTGGGAAGAAGAGTATCTTGATTGTTGATGTTATTTCAAGAGTTTTAGTCAAAATAAATATCAAACCCAAAAGAGAAAATGTGGGGACAAAACATTTGAGTATAATACATAATGGTGAAAAACTAGAAGAATTTCAGGATGGATTACTTTATGCACATATGTTTTGATTCACTACGATTCCTAAAAATCTATAAGATATAGCAAATTTGATGGAACACATGTTGAGATACAACTCATATGGACTAGCTAGGACTTGAACCTAAGACCTTCTATTTGCTACTAGAGTGCTCTACCAACTGAGCTATTGGCCCCTTTATGTCCAGCCCATCATTGGTCTAGGTGTGACTTATTTCGAACACCCCCCTTAAGCCACACTATAGGTGATTGGGGCTCTTATCCTGGCTTGAATACCACATGTTGAGCTACAACTCATATGGACCAGATAGGACTCAAACCTAGAACCTTCAATTTGATGATAAAGTGATCTACTAAATAATAAATTGGCCCCTTTATGGCCATCCCATCGTTGTTCTGGGTGTGGCTTATTTCCAATAACAACAAGGAATATTTCCTACACACTATGTATAAAGGGACAAAAATTAATTGATCACATGAGTTATTCCCTTTAGCATTATTAATGGATGCCTATACAAAATAGGTAAAGATGAAGTACTACGTAGATTATATATGTAACATAAACTATCGTAAATGCTTAAAAAGGCACATCAACAAATCACAAGTGGAAAATTCATAGGAAAATCCACTGTGAGAAAGACTCTACAAAGTGGTCTATGGTGGCCTACCTTGTTTCAGGATGCATATCAGGTAGCTGAACATTTCAATATTTATTAGAGAATGGGAAAACCAAATCATAGAGATGATATTCCACTAAACCCTATGTTAGCTAAGCAACCATTCGAACAATGGGTATTGATTTTATGGGACCAATTGATCCACCCAATAAACATAGTCATGAAAGATACATTATCACTATGACAAAATATTTTACTAAATGGGTTAAAGTTGATACAATACCAAGTTAGAGTGCTAAGGATAAGGCCAAGTTCCTTTATGAAAATATTATAATTGATTTGGGTCTCCAATCAATTTGGTCAATGACATATGAACACATTTTCTCAATAATATCATAAAGACTCTCATATAGGAGTTCATGATCTCACACCATAAAATCATAGCATATCACCCATTAGAAAATGGATAAGCAAAACCATTTAATAAAGTCCTTAGCAAGATTCTCATAAAGATATGCAATGTCAAAAGATATGATTGGGAGGATCACATTCTTATGATCTCATGGCCATATAGGACAAACTATAAATGTGTGACAAGTTTCACCCCATTTTAGCTAGTCTATGGACTTGAAGCAGTAATACCCATGGAATACATAGTCCTTAGTCTAGAATTTCAATGATCGTGTGACTAGGAGATTAGGAGTCCCTACAAGTAAGACTGATTGATCTAACCCAGATGGAAGAAACTAAACATATATCAAAATAAACACAAAAGGTCAATAAGCAAATTTAGAAAACATGTCATGATCATAACTTATGAACCAAAGAGTTTCAACCAAAATAGGTAGTATTATTATATGATAGCAAATTTAAAACATTTCCAAGCAGATTACACATATAATGGAAAAGAACTTACATTATCATGAACTAATGTAGCAAGGAAAAATTATGTTAAGGGATCTACAGGGAACCATTCTTCTTGGGCATGTAACTGATTATAGGATTAAGCCTTATGTCAGTAATATCTTTTTGATCTTGCATAAATATCAAGAGTGGGACCATGTATTTTAGGGTTTTTGTTTAATGCATTTTTTCTTGTTTTTTGGTAGGTTTGTATTATAGTAATAAAGTGCAATTTATGTGTTGCAAGTCAATGGAACCAAAATAGAATGTCACAGTTGTAGAGTGTGACAAAGTCAGTAATTCAGCACAGAAGGAACATGTCATCCAAGTATACATGGAGGTGTGTTACTGACTGAGTCTGGGAAAGAGGCAATTACACATAGAGTACAAGGTAAGGACATATATCAGTCATCAAAAATCCATTAATGATGACACACTTGAAATATTGCATCTTTCCCAAAACATATCAAAGGTCATTCGATTTATTAACAATAAAAGAAATGGGGTGTCACATCAATGACTCTCGTTAGTCAAAATAGTGCATCTAGCTAGTGAACTAACCATGCCATGTCATCCAACATTCGATTTCATTTAATTTGAAATGTATAATAACATGCGACCAACTCAGCACATTCAAAGAAAGGTATCGAGGAAAATATTGCAAAAAAAGCTATATATACAAGGATGTACACATCACTATGTCATTGCATACTTTTATGAATAATATCCCTTTGTATTTCATGCTTAATTAATTCTCTTTTATGTGAAGTGTTCATCAGACCTAAGTCTAGATAAAACTAGTGTTCACCAACTATTTGACCAAATACCATGGATAGATGACAGCTTCTCATCTCTCCCACAAATGCATAAAATGAGGTTATGGGTATTGGTCTTGCCTTGCAGTAAACTAAATATCATGATCTAAACCCATTTAATTTCATATATGCTACCGTGTACAACTTATTCATCCTTGATCAAATAAAAGAAGCACAACCATAAGCCCTAATACTTAAGATCGACTGTGAGGATCTGACACAAAGTAATTGATCAAAATGTTAACCTTTGGGTAATTGGATGAAATCATACTCACCTTTCTCAAGTTATACAATGATGATACCATTTATTTATCATAAAACATGACAATCTTCATTGATCCAGCCTTAATGGAATAATAAATAGGTTTGCTTGTGAGGGGTAAATCTTAGGCCCGTAACAAGACAAAGGTACCACCAATTCACATAGAGACATAAAAAAGCTATAGTAGAGCATCTAGTGGATTCCCACCATTTTTGTACAAGATGTTTCAGTGCAAATCCTTATAGGATGCATTATAAAGCAATTTTGGAAAACCACTTAAAATGACAAGACACCAAAGGTGTCATTTCCATCACCTATTACATGATAAAACTCAATGAAGATTTTAATTGGATAGAATTTTGGTTTTCAGAGCTCATCATAAATATTGAGAAGGTCATTAGTGGGACCTTGCAGACTTTTTAGTATCAATTCTAGGCACTTATCCTTTACTTCACACAGTGGAAGATGTTTAAGGGATCAATAAATCTTAACATAGACTTTTGGCCTGTAATAGAGTTTGTCAACTTTGCCTAGACCAAAATATGAAAATATTATGTGCATCTGGGATGATTCGATGCATGGTGGCTACAAATTTTATAGTTGATTATTTAGCATCCTCATGTCCCCAAATATGTAATATAATACCTAATACAACATGTTATAGTGACCAAGCTCTATGATGGCATTAAAATCGTAGTTCATAAGCTCCCGAAGGCACCCATCACTTATTTACCAATTTTCATGATTATGCTTGATGCACATGTGGAAGTTTTGTGGTAAAAAAATTTGGTTGCCTATACAGTACCTCTATTATGATTGATACCTCTAGGGGCATAGTATAAATTGTTGTAACAACCACCAGTATAATAAGTAGAGGCACATTTATCATCTCAAATAGAAGTAACCTCGTTTTATACTGTTTCAAGAAAAAAGAAAGCACCACTCTGTAAAACCTCACCACCTCCATCAAAGAAAAGGACACACATCACCAAATCATTGTCAGATCATAAACATGTCCTAAAAATTTTAGTGAAATGTGATCTTGCAGAGATAGGCATAGAAGATCAAGAAGTCTTACATTCTATGCTTGCATACATAAGTCACATGTCATAATTGTGAATTTAAATTTGGCTCTAGCCACAACAGTGTCAAAAGAATCTGTCAGTGTTTTTTAGTTTCCACTAATAAATAAAATTGAAGGAATAGTTAGCTTTGAATAATATATCACTCAAAAGGATTCGACCTTATATCAAGAGGTATCACAACTAAGGGAGGGAAATGTAGACCTACACCTCCAACTCACCAAAGCACATCAAATCATTGATAACACTTACCCTATGTTGGTTACTCAAGTCTTAAGTGACAAAGTGATGTATGAAGATAAGCATTTATTATCTCTCTTATCACATCTAAAAATATTGGCTTGTTGTGTAAAAGCTACAACAACTTCTCACATAGGGTCAAAATATTAAGGTAGAGACAAAGGTATTTTTTGAGTTGTTAGAAGAAAATGAATAAGTTTTAGATACAATTTTACTTCAAGCTCAATAGATAGCTTGATGGATGCTCTACTAGAAACAATAGTTGAGCACTTCATGGTCTAAAGCTAAACCAAATTTCACTAAGGTGGATAAATCCAAATCAGTGATAAAGGATCAATCAGCTACCTCTAACACATTGGATTCACACCCAAGTAGTCACTTGAATCAAGATCAGTACCATGCATAAGTTACAAACATGAAAAAGGATGCTACACAATACATTTGTTTGTATTCAAACATAGATGCATGTAGATCACCTATAAAATTTATCTCTAGAAATCCATCAAAAAGTGTCAAACACTAGGGCACTCCTCACATAACTGAAGAAGATGATATTCATAATCTAATAGTGATCCAAATCCCATTACATGCAATGATTAGTATGATGCAAAAAGTTCTCACTAATTGGATAATGTTCAAAAAGGATTTTTCACATTTAGATAGATCTATTACAAATATCATTCAAAAACCCTAGTTCATCCTTTAAAACTAGATCTAATAAGATCTTCATCAGAAAAAAAAGGTTGAAATTATGTATCCACCAATCCAACCTTAGTAATGACTTCTAGTACCATATTTTATAGTTGCGACTTCCTCAATAAAAACTTAGAAGGGTCATCATCATAGCCTCCTCCAATTCCTTCAACACATTCGATGCCAACACCTTATTTTTAGGTATTGTGCACACTTTAGTTTTGAAATTTTGAAGATTTTTTTAGTATAAAATCTTGAAACATTAGGAGCGGAGAAAAGTTGGTTGAAAACCCAGAAAGGGAAACCACTTGGTTATGTTTGTCTATTGAAAACCTTCAATGGCAGTAGATTGCTACACTACTTAGTTAAAAACTTGAAAGGATGGCTAAATAGTGTGTAAGAAGTGAAAATCAATAAACAACACCTTGAGTGATAACTACAAATAATGTTTTCAATCTAACCTTTATTATCAATCAATTCTACCAGAACTAGTATGCAACACACTTCTTGTGACCTTATCTTAAGGCAACAATTTAATTCTGATAAAGTGTTGGTAGTAGAACAAGGCTTAAAAATCATAGTTTATAATTGTATGGCAAGTGTGCATTTTTCACTATTTTGTACATAGTATATTCTTTTTTTATGTATGTGATTCTCATTTAAAATCAAAAGTCTTTATAATGTGAAGAGTATTCTTCTACGTTGTAGTGAAAGAATGTAATCTGAAGTGATATATTCTTTGAAAATCTTTATAAATACTTCTCACTTGTATTGAAAAAGGGTTTCAAAATATTGATATCAAATAAAGATTCAGAAATGGTTTTCCTTTATGTTTCATTATGTTCTTTGCTTCGACATGTTCTGCATTAATATAATCTATTCATTATGAAAATCCTTACTATTATGAGTTGATTATATCTACAAATCATGATAATTAATGTTTCATGACGTTTTTGGATTAATGTAAAGTTTATGTGTGAGTTCCCATTTTCGATTTATGTATTATGTTTCACACAGTTATCCCATATTATCATGTTCAAATGATTTTTTCAATAACCTCTGCTAACAATGTTACATACTATATTTCAGGTGATGTCAAACAATTTACATTATAATCTATTACTAAGTAGACCTTGGATCCATGTTATCGATATCTTCTCATCCACCTTACATCGATTTTCAAAAAAATTACGTCAAGGATGTTTGCATACATGTCTTCCGAATAACAAACCTTTAAAATATTTCAAAATCATTAAATTAAATGAAGGGTTTATACCAAAATCTAGTACCCCTCAGTCATCCATAGTACCTCCATTACAAGTCATATTATTAGAATGAATAAACACATATGAGTTAGGAGAAGCAAGCAAATCTAATGAAAATCAGTCACCACCAGCCATACCAAATTCACAAGAAATGGTAAAAGAATCAGCATGCATATGTGACATGAAAAATGAAGAAATACCAAATCTTCATTGTTTATTAATACCAAAGATCAATACTTAATGATTATTAAGGATGACAATAATGACAATGGTATCCCCAAAAACATATGTCTATATTTATTATCTAGATTTTACACATATATCATGAAGGGAGTATCAAGATGATTCAAACATGGTAAGTATTCATAAATTATGAGGTCTCCTTTATATGTAACCCAACTTAGATAAAAATAAAGTGTATATAAAGAAAAATGCAGTTGATATATTAATTAATGCTAGATTGGAGAAGATAAATCCTACTTACACTTCCATTTATTGATACATTAGATATTCAGAGTCATGACCAAGATGGATCTGCTAGACCTAACCAAGGGGTCTCTTACCACAATAACATCATTAGAGAGGGTTCCAAATCCTCTAGTCAAGCAATAGTATGCAATAACCCTAGTTAGGTCCTATGTTTTCATATTCACTAAGTAAATTAAAAATAAAGTAAAATCTAATCTAATGCTCACCAAAGTTTATGGCACAAAGTGGGGGTGATAAACATAAAAAGTAAACATGCATAAAAGATATATACTCAATTCAATGTCTAAGAAATCTCAATGCTTGGGATATAAGTACAAATGTTAATCTATCTACTTTAACAAAGGAAAAATAAAGTTAAGAATAAATACCTTTAAAGATGAACCCGTTGAGCCTCAATCTCTTCATTAACTAAGGTGAATCACAATAGGTTGTTGTGATATGCAAAGATAACAAGGATAAGTCATTTCTAGGCTACATAAATTCTCTATGTATCCAAAAGACTTCTCTACAACACGAGATATGTATCTCCAAAGAAACTATTGAAACCCTAAGCAATGTTCCTCAAGTAGAATGGTGGATAAGTAGATGCGTAATATAATATTCTTCTTCTTCTCTTCCTCTTTAATAAATGAAAAAATGAATGTGTATATATAGTTGAATCTAACCCTAAACATTTTTAAAAGTTTAGCTGACAAGACCAACACAATTCAACTATGTATTTTTATTTGATAAAAATAAGTTAGGTCCTTGTTTAGGTTGGCCAAGGCCCATCTAGACCCATAACGTGAAAATATTAATTAGAATAAGGGGTCGGCCCAGGCCAACATTGGTTGATGATTGTCAAAAAAGATTTTAAGCTTAGATAGGGGCTAAGGTAGTAAATTAATTAAAAGAGTGTGTAAGAGAGGAGGTAAATATTAGAGAAGTGTATAGGAGAAAGTTATGTATATAAAAAGTGGTGGTATAGGAGATAACAATCATGTGAAGCATAATTGGTTTGCCCACCCCTTTCCTAGTGCACCTTTCAAGGTGTGTACTCAAAAATATTGAGACTCAATGAGTTCTTGCAAGAGAAAGTATCAGTAATTGATAAAGTTTAAAAATATTATGTGTAAACATATGCACCACTTGAAGCTCATCACGTGTCACATAGGTGTAACATGGGATGGTACTTCAGGAAAAGATCATATTAACACATGACATTAAAGTTGAATAAATTATAATAATAAATGAATAAGATAAATAAAAAGATATAGTTAAAATATATATACATTTACTTACCTTAGTGATGTAGATAAAAAATTAAGTGAAATAAATGTGAAGGTGTCTAATGTAGGTAACACTAGGCGAACCTGTAGAATTAAATGAAAAAGAGTGAAAAATCATTCTTTTTAAAAAACAGACATGTAATATGTGAAAATATTCTCTATAATGTCAAGATTCCAAAATATCTTTCGGTTAGAAAAAAAGCTAATAGAAGTAAAGATATGGTCAAAAAATGGAATCTGATTGTAAATATTTAATTAGTAAATAATTTTGAATAGTAACTATAAATAGGGTGAAAATTAATTCATTTTTTATTTTAACTATTATAAAAAAATATTCCTATGACAGACCCAATTTGAGCCTAGAGGTGACCATGGTGAGGAGACAAGAGCTACAATGTAGAGAACACATAGCGGCCACAACAGATGCAATACAGTTAAAAAAAATCAATTTCAAATTTTTGAGAAATTTTATTTAAAATTAAACTAAATATAAAAAATCATATGGTAGGGAAAATCTAGACACCGAAACTAACCCTAGAATATTTTTTAGGTAGGCTACAAGTAGAATGAGGTACTCGATAGGAAAAGATGTTTGCATACATGTCTTGTAAATAATAAAACTTTCAAATATTTCAAAATCATTAAATTAAATGGAGGGATTATACCCAAATCAAGTACCCATCAGTCATCCATAGTACCTTTGATACAAGTCATACTATTAGAAGGAATACACACATATGAGTTATGAGAAACAAGCAAATCTAATGAAAATAATTCACCACCAACCATACCAAATTTGCAAGAAATGGTAAAATAATCAACATGCGTATGTGACTTGCAAAATGAAGAAACACCAAATCTTCATTTTTTTATTAATACCAAAGATCAATACTTAATTATTATTGAGGATGATAATAATGATGATGATAATGGTATCCCTAAAAACATATATGTTTATCTTTCTCATCCAGATTTTACACCTATATCATGAAGGGAGTATCAAGATGATTCAAACATGGTAAGCATTGATAAATTATGAGGTATTCTTTATGTGTACCCCAACATAGATAAAAATAAAGTGTATACAAAGGAAAATACAGTTGATCTATTAAGCAATCCTACCTCAGAGAAAATAAATCCTGCTTACACTTCTATTTGTTGATACATTAGATATTAAAGGTCATGATCAAGATGGCTCTAGTAGACCTAACCAAGAGGTCTCTTACCACAATAACATCACTAGAGAGGGTTCCAAAGCCTCTAGTCAAATAACACTATGTAATAACCTTAGCTATGTCCTATGTTTTCATATTCACTAAGTAAACTCAAAGCAAAGTAAAATCTAATCTAGTGCTCACCAAAATTTGTGGCACAAACTGGGGGTAATAAAAATAAAATGTAAACATGCATAGAAGATCTATAATCAATTTAATGTATAGTAAATCTCAATACATGGGAGATAAGTATAAATGTTAATCTATCTACTTTAACAAAGGAGAAACAAAGTTAGATAAATTTACCTTTAAAGAGGAACTCATTGAGCCTCAATCTCTCTATTGGTCAAGGTGCCTCACAAGAGGTTGTTGTGGTATGTAAGGATAACAAGGATAAGTCAACTTTAGGCTATACAATTTCTCTATGTATTTGAAAGACTTCTCCACAAGACAAGATCTTTATTTTCAAAAAAAGTATTGAAACCCTAAGCAATGTTCCTCAAGTAAAATGGTGGATAAGAAGATGCGTAATATAATATTCTTCTTTTCTTCCTTTCTAATAAATGGCAAAATGAATGTGTCTATATAGATAAATCTAACCTTAAACCTTTCTGAAAGTTTCACCGATAGGGTCGACCCAATTCAACTATGTATCATTATTTGATAAAAACAAGTTAGGTCCCCGTCTAGGTTGACCTAGACCTATAATGTGAAAATATCAATTAAAATACAGGGTCAGCCCAGCCCACATTGTTCAATGATTTTCAAAAATTATTTTAGGCTTAGGTAGAGGCTAAGTAAGATGATGAATTACTTAGAGAAGTGTGTAAGAGAGGTAAAGATTAGGAAATTGTATAGGAGAAAGTTATGTAGTTAACAAGTGGTGGTATAGGGGACAACAATTTTGTGAAGCACCAATAGTTTTTCCACATTTTTCTTGGTGCACCTTTTAAAGTATGAACTTAGAGAGATTAAGATTTGACATATTTTTACAAGAGAAAAAGTATCAATAATTGATAACATTTGAAAATATTATATGTATACATATACACCACTTGAAGCTCATCACATGTCATGTAGGTATAACATGGGATGGTACTTTGGCAAAAGAACATAGCAACACAACATTGAATTTGAATAAATTATAGTAAGAAATGAATAAGACAAATGAAAAGATATATTGAAAAATACATACATTTAATTATCTTAGTGTTGTAGATAAGAAATAAAGTGAAAGAAATGTGAAGGTGTGTAATGTGGGGAACATTAAATGAACCTGTAAAAATTATTGAGAATGAGCGAAAAATTTAAAAAAAGTACAAAATATACATGTAATATGTGAAAATATTCTCTACAATGTTAGGATTCCAAAATATCTTTCATTTCAAAAACAAGAGCTAGTAGAAATAAAGATATAGTCGAAAAATAGAATCTAATTGTAAATGTTTAGCAGGTAAATAATTTTGAATAGTAAATATAAATAGGGTGAAAATAAATTCATTTGTTATTTTTAATATTATGAGAAAATATTATTTTGAGAGACCCAATTTGAGCCTATAGAGTGGCCATGGTGAGGAGATGAGAGTTATGTCGTGGAGGATGCATAGCAACCACAATGAGTGCAACATAGGTAAGAAAGCATGAATTTCAATTTTTTGAAAATTTTTATTTGAAATTAAGATAAATATAGAAATTTGGATGGTAGGAAAAATAGAGACACTGAAACTAACCCTAAGAAATTTTTAGGTAGAATAGGATTAGAATGGGGTACTAGGTAGGAAAGGATCAGACCGATAAATGTTGAAGACATTTATGGTAAATGGTAAAAAAAGTCATCACAGATTGAGAATAGAGCCGACCCTATCAACTAAATTAAAGTGAGAGAGAAATAGATGGTTGACCACATAGTAGTGGGTTGATATAGTATCACTAAAGATGGCCAACTACATAGCAGTAGGACAATATAGTTTGAAATAGGAAGATGATCGACATAATACCTTTTGATTGATGTAGTTTTTAGTAGTTGGCCAATAAAATTTTCTAAAAGGGGTCAATTGTATACCAAAGGGCTGATGTAGTATGCTAAAGATAGAAAAGGGCCAATTTAGTATCAAATATGTTGATTGTGTAGAAAAATAAAAAAACTAGAAAACTAGATCACATAAGATAATGTAGTAGTTAATTTGTAATTTTTTTGAAATATTTTAATTATTATGACATCAAGATCTAATACATTCTCTGTTATTTGATATTTTCTAGAGACATCAAAGATGTTGGTGCTTAGTGGATGCATCCTAACTACCAGATTTATTGGAATGGGTGGTGGACATGGATAGGGCTCGACTAGTCACCTTGGGATTAAGTGGCATTGTGGATATGAAACAAACCGCTCTGAGTGTTGATCTCATTATCATGTTCTTAAGAGCATGGGAATGGTTGACCAACACTTTCTAATGGGAGGTGGAAGGAGACACCATAGAGGTGGCTATCACTTTGAAAGATGTCTATGCATTGCTTAAACTTATTATAGGTGGGACACTAATGATTTGTGATACACTAGAGGCAAAGGATGATAGATGAACCTTAGCTTAATGGGCTACACGCTCAAATAGAATTTACCTTAGGTTACGTGTGAGCTTGTTCAATGTTTATCTTATGACCATTATGGACATCTAGAAGGTTGTGATAAGACTTATCATAGGATGAGTGTTGTATCACAAGTCAAATGGAAAGGTATCATTGTGCATGATAGCCTTGTGCTAGTATATTTTGGATCAGAGAACATTACATAATTTTAGTTATGTCATTTGGGTCTAAATCATGCATGATATGTATAGGATGTTGTCTTGAGGATAGAATATGATGGAACCAGTTATTCTTTTGAGTGCATAGATATATGAGATGTTATCTATGTATTGGTCAGTTGGGTTTCCCCACGTAGTTGATGATAGGTTAACTCAAGCTGTTTGATGGAAGTAGGACCATGTAGTGTGGGTTGTGCCCCATGTTCTAGAATTGTAGACTGTCATATGAGGGTAGATAGTATGGTGGTCTTACACTCACATAGCTACCATATGGCCAATTTGAGATACCATTGCTACATATTTGGCATGTGTGTAGATCATGGGAAACTACACTTCATGGGTGGAGATTTATCCAGTGGCTTGCATACATGGATAGTCGATACTTCCCCATCTAATATCCCCTCTAATAGTGCCTATTTATTAGGAATGGCATGGTAGAGAGTTGAGAGGTAGAGGAGGGGGAGGATTACCTATGGAGATACCAATGATAAGGGCTCAGTGGGCTAGACCATGGGATGGTTGAGCATGCTAGTAAAAGGTAGTGGAGGCAGGAGGAGATGACATCATAGATCTGGATGCATGGGAGTAGATAGCATAGTAGGCACTATAATAGAGGTGGTAGTGGCCATGGTGAGTTTATTGGAGATGGAGACACTGTCAATGTGAGGAGATGTAGGCATTAGCAGTCATATAGGAGGATCTTATAGTAGTTCTAGGACATAGTTGGTTCATAGAGATACCACTGAGGAGAGGACCATAGTGGGTTTAGGTGGTGACTCTTAGATTTGTATTGGTGAAAAGGTAGTCAACAGAGGAGGTGCTTGATGGGTGAGTAGATAGTGAGACCATGGTCGATGATACCGACACTAGTGAGAAATATTTTAATTTGATTTGAGTTTTTAATATAGAATACTAGTTGAATTATTTATTATGATAGATGGATGATTTGAGATATATGTTGGGTGAATATTTTATCAACCAGCTAACTGGTGAGCAAATTAGTTCCTATCACCACAACATAGAGAGATTGGTCATCCAGGTGTGCATTTTTACTACATCAACATGGGAAAAATCTCTTCTCTCGTCAAGGGGAGTTT
Source organism: Torreya grandis (assembly GCA_037957365.1). Lineage (NCBI taxonomy): Eukaryota > Viridiplantae > Streptophyta > Pinopsida > Cupressales > Taxaceae > Torreya > Torreya grandis. Next base: position 4,454,207 of record JARHVA010000133.1, on the reverse strand, counting down.
CCCTATTAAATATACAGAGGCTATATACTATATATATAAGCAAAAAGTAAGACACAGGGGTGGGATAAACCATCCATCTCTCTTTTTTTAGAGATGATGCTAAAAAATAGAGGAGAAATCTTGGGTGATTAGTGAAGTTAGTTCTCTTCTTTCAGAAGTAACATTCAGCCAAGAGCCAGATCCCTTTCTGGATAGTAGAAATCCTAGTGAAGTGATAGAAGGCACTTCTCTTCTTTTAGAAGTGCTTATTCTTGCAAACAACATGAATCTTTTTGGTAGGATAAGTGACTGATAATAGGGTCCAAAGTAACTAGCAATCTAAGATGTAGCACAAAGTCTCCACCTTAACTACCCTAGGGGGAGATACAAAACAAAATGAGGGCACAAAGTCATCATAAGGTCTTTTACACAGAAATAGAAAAGAAAAACACACACTGAAGATAACTATGACAGTGCAAAGCCTGAAAGTAGTTGGCTTTAGGACACCTTCCTTATCACCTCCACTAGTTCTGCTTGTTAAATTAAAAAAACAAGAATGCTTTTAGAAGATAGACATAAAACAATCTCCTAATGTAACACAAGTTATAACAACACAAAGTCTGCAAGTAACTTGCTTTCTCATTCAATCAAAGAAATATGAACTACAATCTGAGCTCAAAGTCTCAGTAATGACTTTCAATTTTGGCAGAGTTTCACTTCTGGTAAGGGGAAGATCTCATTTCAAATGATATAATAGATTACATTATATAGAGGCCTAAGGGAGGCTTGGCACTTAGTTCCATAGAATGGCCCATGCTATGCATTTAATGCCTTGAATGCATTTCTAGATTTGTCAAAGGACTGCATTGAAAATAGGGTAGCTGTCTTAACTATGGCATGTCGATTCATCTCTAGTGCCTCCTCCTGAGCTTGAATCACTCATTCCATTACCTACTTAGCCATGCAACTGTTTATTCTACCTTTATCTCAAAGGGGCCAAACAAACAATGCTTTCAATGTTTGCATGCCCCTAATATCTACCCAGTGAATTACTTCACCTATTGGAATTAATTCCTGGTGAGTTTCCCTCTTTGTTTCTTCCTTCTCTTGGACCTGGCCTTAGGGTCATTTAAATGCGTTCAGTTCTATGCTTTAAGCTTGCTAAAATCAAGAGACACTTCATTATGACAAATTTGACATTTGCGGGCCCGTCATTCTTCCTAGCAACTCTCTCATGTCTTTCTTGCTTGCCATGGTCACTTTCCATTGTGACATGGGTGAGGACATGTGGCAGCATTTGCAGCTTCAAAATAGGCTTATCAGAATAAGCTTTGAAACTTTGTTAGCGGTTGGAGGTGCGGATGCAGACACGTGACAATTTCCACTACACTGGGATGGGACACGTGGTGAGTTCTGTGCTTTGAAGCTTCATCTAAAACTATGTCTCAGCATGTGACACTTAGCATCTTCCACTGCACTTTGAGGCTCGAACCTTTCTCGAAGGGAACTTGCCCTTTAGGGTCTTGAAAAAGGTCCATTTTCAAATTTTGAGTGTCTCTTATGTCTTTCTCGCTTGCCATGGTCACTTTCCATTATGACGTAAGTGAGGACACGTGGCGGCATTTGCAGCTTCAAAATAGGCTTATCAAAATAAGCTTTGAAACTTTGTTAGTGGATGGAGGTGCAGATGCAGACACATGATAGTTTTCACTGCACTGGGATGGGACACGTGGTGAGTTCTGCGCTTTGAAGCTTCGTCTGAAACTGTGTCTCGGCATGTGACACTTAGCAGCTTCCACTGCACTTTGAGGCTCAAACCTTTCCCATAGGGAACTTGCCCTTCAGGGTCTTGAAAAAGGTCCATTTTCAAATGTTGAGTGTCCCTCCACAAAGATGTCTGCCCTTTAGGATCTTCCAAGTGGCCATCGGGCTTCAATTCTTCAACGAGTTGTTTGTCCCTTTGTTTCCTTCAGATGAAATGTCTAAAGGAATTCCTTCAGATAATTTGTCTGAAGGAAACATTTCCTTGGCTTTATGTGTGCCTTTGCACTCGAGGGTGCTTTGTCCTTTGACACATGGTGCCTTCCACTCTTTTAACCAGAGACATGTGGCATCTTCTATTGTTGACACTTGGTAGCATCCACCTTCTCAGGCCTTCGCGACATCGTAGAAATGTTTGGGGCTCACTCGGGCTCTCATGAATGATGACACTTGTCAACCTCCACTGATCTCTATCAGGGGCATGTGGCACGGTCCACTACTCTTATAAAAACATAGTGGATCCTTCTGTGATTGCCACTTGTCAGCTTCCACTCGTCCTTTTCTTAGCCACTCCTTTCCTTCCTTTCGATCAGGGTTTCTTCCTGGGTGAATTTCTTTGGACAATTTGTCTGAAGGACTCTACTTTTCCTTTTGCCTTGTTCATTTTTCTGAAAGAGTTCACTTTTTTTGTTTTGGCTCGCGGCCCTCCGCAAAGGCACGTGACTTGATTCACAGCCCTCTGTAGGGGCATTTGTTTCTTCAGCCATGGGGCAGCCCCTTGAACCTGCCGATTGAACTGACTGATTAAACCATCATTGGTTCAATGGTTCAACGGTTCAACCTATTCATTCTTCATTATTTGGTTGTATTTTGATCTCTTTGAACCAAGCGCAATTAACCAATAGGTCATTGAACCGTTGAACCAATGTGGTTCAAGGTTCAACGGTTTAATGGTTCGATTCTTGCTTTGGTTGAACCTTGGCCTTGAACCAATCTTGAAAATGACTAAGTGCTGGAAACTTGTTCTTTTGAGAGCTTGCTTCTTTCTTGTAGAGTCTGTAGAAATCAACCTGCAAAGCCTGTAGAACTTGGCCTGCAGAGTCCGTAGATTCAAGCCTATAGAGTTTGTAGATTCAAGATTGCAGAGTCCATAGATTCAAGCCTACAGAGTCCGTATATTTTTGAGAAAGATTTAAAAATGAAGAACCTGAATGCTCAGAATGATTTTTAAAATGGGAAGAGAGGATTTTGGTCTGTAGGACCAAAATAGTTCAAATGTTGTTTCAAAAATGAGTGACATTTTTGGGGACCAACAATATATATATAAAATATTATGCACATCTAATTTTTAGTTTTGTATATCATTCAACAAAGGAGGTTATATGGGGAACCCTAGTTATGGTTATACATCATGATATTTTGGATTGGATGTTGTTGTACGACCCTACCACTTTGGATGATCTTATGGTTCTATTTGTCCCAAATCAGATGAGCTGGTTCAGACTAGTGGGAGAGGCCATGAAATAGTTACAAGCATGAGGTGTTTAATTAAAACTATTGATAGGTGTTAGAACTAAAGAGGTATAGGCCTGGTAGGCCTTAGCATAGGAGTGAGCTATACACATGGTGAATATAGTCTAGCTCAGACAAGTTCAGGCCTAGGTGGATAATTTACAAGGATATGTTGTTGGCTTGAGATCTTGAACTACCTATTTATAGTGCACTATTCAGAGGGGTCAATCACAAACATCCATAGGTAGCATGGTTAGGCCATAGGACATACATGATGGAACATAACTTTAGAGTTGTAGCTATTATATTTTTTACTCTATATTGTATAAAAAACACGATATATGTATTGATGTTGATTGTTCATTGATCTTGTGAGTTGCACTTGGATTTAGATGTGGATGTATGGATATATTTTCTTTCTGGCACATGTATTTTACTTTTGTTGTATATGTTATGGAAAATATGTGATGTTTGTTTTATTTTATAACATTATGTGATACACATGCATGGTCAAAAATAAAAAGGAAAAAATGAGTTGGAAAAGTATAAGTAATCAAAATAAATGTATAAAAATGAAAGATGAATAAATATAATAAACCAAAAATGGTAAAAAACATGAGAACAAGTGTTTTCAAACCATATAAAGATCTGCACCAAATTAAAACAAATGAAAAATCATGATATATCACGGTGGGAAGTATGAAAAAATATAATAAAATGAAAGACATGAAAAATCAATGGTATAAAAAAAATTAATAAATTCATCAATCATACTAAATCAATCTGATAAGTATGAAAAGAAAAATAAAATGTAGGTAGAAATCAAATCAATCATATAAATTCAATATGGGAAGTATAAGAAATTTAATAAAATGGTTGTAAACATCCACACAATTAGAAAATAAGAAGATAAAAGTGAAGTGATTATGAAGTAAACATAAAACATACTAAATCAAGATGGAAATTATGTCAATGACGTGTATCTCATAATTAAACACTACTTATCTTAAATTTAAAGAATGTAATTTCATACTAGATTAGGAATTAGAATATTTTGTGAGGAGGGCCTGGTCTTATCCATGGTATTACATTGCAACTCATAAAGGGGACACCAGTGAAGTAGAAATAATGATGGGAATGATTTAAAAGATATTTTTAATGTGCTAATTTATGAAGAGAGCCTAGTCCCATCCATATTCTTACACTAAAACTCATAAGGGGAACATCAATGAGGTGAATGGTAATAAGGAAATAGTTTATTATGGATATTTTTTAGGAGAGTCTGGTCATATCCATGGTCTTACACTACAACTCACAAACCCTAGGGGAAATGATCAGTTAACAAACCAATATATTTCAATGGAAAATATTAGAAATGTTGTAATGAAAGAGGGAATGCAAAAATCATGACATATGCATTTATGAGAAGACCTTAAGAAATGAGAGTCATATTAGGTACAAAATAAATATGTTAAGAGTCTAGTTACCATCAAAATATAAAGGATACCTACTCATAATAAGTGCAAAGTTGTATAGATAAATAGGTGAGATACTAAGATAAACTCATGTTAGTTATATGAACAAGAAAATTAAAATGGGTCTACTTTCCCATAACATGTTCCCCATTTTTTAAGACCTCTTACAGAGTTGTTAGTCTACTATGAAGATTGTGTACTTGTATAAATAGGTAGTGTTTGTAATGAAAAATATAACAGATCTATAAATCAATCCTAGCTCAAAGAATATAGCTCCTACTTATACTTCTGATTGGGGATACATTAGATAATAGGGTTCATGGCCAATATGGATATGCTATACCTAATCAAAGGATCTCTTACCACAATAATATCACTAAAGAGCAAACTAACACTAAGCTCTATTGAGGGAAGGGAAAGATGCACAGAAGGTTGAAGGACAATTGCAATCATCTTAGGGATAAGTCATCTAGAGGGATCATGGTATATAACAAAAAGATAGGGACCAGTCATAGCACAATCCATAGGCATACTCTTATGAGGCTCTTCATAAATTAGAGGTGTGTGCACCATGTCTACCCTATGATCAAGAATAAAAATGATAAAATTAGGAATGATAGAGGATGGAATGCTGGAAGAAATCTGAAATATTGAAGTAAAGAGGAATGATAAAAAATGATTTTAGCATCATGGGCCTAAACAAGACCTCCTATGAATGGACCATCTAAGGTATAGCCATCATCATAATCAAGTGTATGAAGATCAATATGGCATAGGTAGGGAGGACCATGTCATTCGATGTGGTGTGAGGAATGGAATTCCAAGTCTTAGTTAAGATAATGGCCATATCATCACTAGGTGGTTGATGGGAACGAGGTTGCAAAGAAGGGGGAAGCTGATAAATGAGATGAGGAGAGCGATCCAAGGTTTTAATCTTAAGATTGATCTCATTAGACACATCATCATCAAAATCTAGGAGGTTAAGAGGTATATTTTTGATGAGTTCGAGGTGACCATTATAAGCTTGGATGGAATTGATAAAAAATTTAAACCTCTGAAATTCACAAAATGAAATGCTTGGCAAGGGTTCAAGTGTGGGAATCTTGAATACACCATAGTCTTAGAATTCCTTGAAATTCCAAGGATTAGTGTCACCTTGAATCTTATAGATGGCTCCTTTATGAGTAAATTTACACATTAGCAAGCAAAAGAGGCAATTGCTCTCATGCAATAAGTTCATGGCCTACCAATCAAAATGTTATAAGATAGAATAAAGTTGAAGATCATCACCCTCACATGAATGGTGACATGTGGGACAATGATAGGGACCCACATACAACTTAAGGGAGTCATTTTAATTTGGTTATATCCTTGACATGTGTTACGTGTGGACTTAAGATAACATTCAAAATATATAAGGGTTTTGATAAAATAAAGAGAGGCAACACAATTTTCATAACCCTCATCAATCAAGGCATGTTTGACTTGGGTATCACCAATTTGGACATTAATAAAGAGAGGAGGATCATCTGTATGAAGCAAAATTTCATTGAGATCATATAATCAATGGAGAATTTGAGGGAAAGAGAAGTGTCCATTATTTTATCAACATGTATGGACATCTCTTCACACTATTTTAAAATTCTATCTTTTGATCCAGATAAGGTGGCTTCACATCCTACTAGGGGAGGATGAGGAATGTTCATTCCAAACAAAAGTTGCATAACATGATTATCATGAAGCGGATAGGTTCGCATAAGTTTAGAAAATGGGATTTGATATGGGAGATTAGTAAGTTCTATGATAGGATACCATTCATCATAACCCATAAAAGGACTGTTAGAAATAGGTGCATAATGTTGAAGGAGTTCCTTAGAAGGAGAAGCCAAAGTGCATGTGAATTTATGTTGATAATATGTTGTAGGTTTAATTAGAGGACAAGTTTGTTGATTGTATTGAGAAGATAGGGTAGTTGATGCAAGTTTGGTTTGATATGGATTAGAAGAAGTGTTGATAGAAGTTTGAGTATCATTGTTGATGGGTAAAGAGGTTAGAGGAATGTTATAAATACTATGGAAAGTGTTATCGAAGGGAGGTGTTGGAATTGGTTCATCAAAATATATAAGGTCATCTTGCTTCAACTCTATTAAATGAGTTAGATAAGAGTCTTGGATAACACAAAAAGTGTGAGATAATTAAGGAATGTGCACAGGATGAGGATCAATGAAGAGGGAAGAGACTGAGAAGCAAAGAAACTAGTGTCCCAAAATCTGTGTGAGAATGTGGGAGAAGGTGATGGAGCTCCTCAACTTGGCCACTTATCATGAGATGGTAAATAGTAGAAGGATATTTTCCTCAATGTTGAGGAAACTCGATGAAGAAGATCATTTCTATTTATGTTCTAATTTAGGGTGATCTTTAAATGAAAATAAAGAATGTGAAGAGAAGAAAAATGAGGAGGGGTCCCATGGTTTGTAGTGGGAGTGGTTACATGCACATTACATTCATCTAAGGTAGGAACCATAAGTTGCTTATGGGATAACCTATTGGGGTTGGTAAAACTCATCATATCTATTGAATTCAACTCAGTATTATCTTTAAAAAATAATTTCATGATAAAGGAGAAAGATAAAGCTAATGCAAAATCAAAGAGATAGGAAAGATATAGAGTTAACCAGGTCAATTATGTTCTATAATCCAAGAGATAAATAAGAGTATAGGGTCAACTAGGTCAACTTAGTACTCTAAACAGAGTATGATATTGAGCCAAGTAAGATACAAGGTTGATCAAGTTGACTTAGTAATATAACTTGACTGGTAGAAAAGGATATAGAGTTAACCAGGTTGACTTCGTACTATAGACAAGGAAAAAGATAGTCTGATAACGATACAAGGTTGACCAAATTGACTTAGTATTATAACCTAACTGACAAAAAATAGTATAGAGTTGACCAAATTGACTTAGTATTATAACCTAGCTAAAAAAAAGAGTACAGAGTCAACCAGGTCAACTTATACTACAGGTAGGGAAAAAAATAGTCTGTAAGAGATTGTGTCAAATAGAATTATACTTTGCTAAAAATAAGGAAATATTTTCAATGTAATTTAAAGAAAGAAATTGAAGAAAACACACAAACAATTAGATCAATGGGAATGATCTAATTAGGGCACACATCATAAAAACTTGCACCAACATTGGCTAATGCATTTTTTTTCAATACAACACACAAAGATCAGAGAGCAATCAGTCAATTAAAAAGTAAATGCTAACTAAGTGGTCATCCTAAGTGTTTTCAGATTATTATAAATTGTTATTTTAAGTATGATAAAGAAGTTGGATAAAAATAAAGAACTAAAAATAAATCTATGAATGGTTTTAGGATGTTTAGACTGAAAAAGATCTATATTGTCAATGGTATTGGATTGGTATTGAGGCCTAACCCCTCACTTCATAATCCCATAGTGATAAGGGTGTCCACTAATTTTTCAATATATATCATTAACCATGTGTTTATACTTGGTCAAAAAAACACGTCAGATTTTCCCTTGGTGATGAAATCCAAGTAGGAATGCCTTGGGAAGATAAGAGTTAAATATGTTTTGAGTATTGTGTGATTTTTTAGTGTGTACAAAAAGAAAAAAATAGTGTAACTAATTGGAAATTTGAAAAACAACCTAGTTAGACTATGTGAGCTATTCTAAAAATGCAAATAGATAAAAATGAAAGTGTGAATTAATTACTAGCATATAGTTGTTAATTCTCAAATTAAGAATGGTACAAAGTTGGTTTAGATGACACTATATGCAAACAATACAAAATAGAATCACCTAGATCATTATTGTTATATATAATCAAGAGTCTTTAAGAACTAAGTCGACCAGGTCAACTCAGTCTTTTAGATAGAAGACAGGGTATAGAACTAAGTTGACCAAGTCAACTTAATTTGCTATAGAATTATAGTTTTCCATTATAGGAGTACCTTATTGACTAAACCTTCCACCTATTCAAAATGGCTCAGCTTCCCATGCAAAATGTGGGCTATAGTGTGAAGGTATGAATTTGTTCCTTGGGTAGCAGTCTTAATTTTCTTGAACTCAAGAGAGGTTAAATTTGAGTTTTGGGCCTCAAAACTCAATTCCATTATTTGGAGTGGTTCAAACACCTCCAAAAAAATATTTATCATGGTTCTATATGATTTTTAATGGTTGTTACTCCACTGTGTGAATTTAATGTATTCATTAGGAAACCTAAGGTTATAGGCTTGTCACCTCTTTGCTAGCCCTCAAGGGCATTTGGATTGAAAAATGAAGTTTGTGCCACCTGCAAGCATATTGAGATCCTATCTATGCTTATGTATTAACTCAAGGACCCTCCATGGGGTTTGACTTGCTCATTTTGTGTTTTGGGTTCAAACAGACCCCTTAGTCTCATGAATGCCCCTTGCCAATGGAGTGAGCAAGGTCTGAGACAAAATAGTGGGTATACATATTGTTAGTATGGTTTGGAAGTGGCCATGGATGTCTTTTTCCATTCATAATCATCCCCTATATCCACTAACAAGGTGTGATCATGTCAATAGAGACCTTAAAACATCATTTACCTTAAGATTGGTTAGATCTGCCTATGTGTGACTGCAAGGTTTTAAAAATTTATTTGGATATTTGATCCTACAAACTTAGTGAACTCAACAAGATATTTAAATGTGCCAAACACCAATTCAACCCTTAATCTATCAGTTTTTAATATCCTCCAAGTGTTGAGATGTTGTTTTTAGGTCTATCAATGCAAAAGGAACTTTTGAGCCCATTTAGGCCTTCCAGGTCTTTATCATGAGAAGTCACTATGGAGTTCAAGATCACTATTTAGAGAAGTTAAATTAAATTATCCCATTTGATAACTTCATTGTATACTTATCAAACCTATTATCATGTATGCTACTGAAGATGATCCCTTACCTGGACTAAGCAGCCCTATAGGTGATGCTCTTTATGCATATAGTGATCAGACCTAAGTTGTCTTCATCTCTTGGTATCTCAAAATGCAGATAAAACTCAAGGTTTTCATTTTTTAACTCCACTCAACTTTACCATAGACTTTAAACCCTGAAACTCTATTCACCTTCAATCCTTGTCCATTGGGATTGGTTGTAGGTGTCTTCTTGACTGTGTGTAGAGATTTGGAACTCATAGTTAACCAATATTCTTCAGTCATTTCCTTTGGTCTCAAAATTATCTTATGACCTCTTATTATATTAAAGGTATACCTCAAAGCTTAATATATACCTTTATCATTTCTTTTAGGCTTAAAATTAGCCTATCTTGAGCTTGGAGCCTATAGGTAGCCTTTTAGGGTCATGACTGTATCTAGAGTCTCAAGGTCTTCACTTCCAATTAAATGGTCATATTCAATGGTTTTGGACTTGGTTTGGATATCAAATAGGTTTCAATAATCTCTCAAACACATATGCCCCTCTCTTTCTTTAGGTTTAAGATTGATTTAAACTATTTTGAGAATATTGTTTTATTATTCCTGATTTAGTTAAAAGCCCTGAGTACTAAAATTAGTAAATAAATATGCAATAATTAAACTACTAATTTATATAAATTAGATTGAAATTTTAACATTTCTAAAAATCGTAATAAGAGGGAGAAGATAAGACTTAGCTGAAAACTGACTGATACGATTGAGACAGGGTCTGAGATTCACTATACAAGACTGGGACACTTTCACAAACCAAGATCTAACATTCATTTTATGACTATATAGGAGCATCAAAAGTGGACAGGAGTGGCACTAGAAATATAGTCCACCTATGCCACTATTGTCTAGGAGATCTGAGCTTTCAGGTTTTGTTTCCTATGCCTGTGTAACCCTGTCTATGAAGTTTCGACATCTAAAAGTCTATAGAGCTCTTTGTAGAGCATATTTTCTCTTCAAACCCTATACTTCATTGTACTTTGACAAATTTTTAGAAAGAGAGGGTGGTTTAGTGTGTAAGATTCACTAAATGTGTATCCACACCTGTTGTGTGGGCACATTGCCTACATACCAATACTCCAAAGAGGGATTGAGCCATATGTAGTTCTCCCACTTGATGTGATTTGTGAAATAGAGTGAATGAATATGAAAAATATTAGATTAGATATGCTTGATGTGGTTGGATATTGGTGTAAGAGTTTTAATAAGCTTATAAGTATATTGGCTAGTTGTATGTAGAGAATAGGGAAGATTGCTTGACTAGTCTCACTTGTATTCTTGTTTGCTTAGCGATATTTGTCAACCATTTCCAAATGATATTTGAATGGGTTTTTATAGATATCTATTGGTTATGGGTTTAATGTGCTCACGTTAGAATGACAAGGAGAAGGATGGGGAAACAAATAAAAATAACCATTAGTGCCAAAAATGCACTTGGATAAGAGTGCTAAAAGGGGATAGGAATGGCACCAGTGTTATAATCCAAGTGTGGAGTTATTGTCTTGAGCTGACAAGGCCTAGGGGGATGGATTAGTCATGGAAAAGAGTAGTCTAGCTGAGCTAAGAGTAAGTCTGAAAGGCTATAGATGACTGGGAATCAGTGAAAAGATTCAAATGAGATTCATGAGAGCAAGCAAGAGGGACCTATGAGTTGGGTGTCACCAACCACACTCAAGTTACCATTTTTTTGTAATTTATATGACTACATTTATCCCCCCTTTATTCTAGTGATGCAACAAATAAAAATACTAGGATAAATAAAAAATAGAAAGCATACCTAAACTTACTCACAAGGATGAAACTCATGAAGCTATGTGATGTTGAGTGTGCATAGAGAGAATGTCCTGAAGTATGAATCTTAAAAAAAAATAGAGTAGATCATTTCTTACTAGATGTACTCTATATAAAATAAGAACATACAAAGATGGGTAAGAGAGAAAGGAAGAGAAAAGAATGAATACACCTCACTGAGTACGTGGACCAATACAAAACTTATTATGATATTGAGTGATTCTAGATGGTGCTGAGTAATATTGGATGATGTTGTATCAAGAGTAATATCACGGAGTTAAGTGCTCAATCCCATAGAAATGGCTCAAGAATGCAAAGACTATCCCTTTGAATCCATTGTTGCCTACTAAGTAAAGTTAAGTAGTCATGTGTGTGTTAATGTTTAAACTGTGTCTAATCCCTCTGAATAGGTGGCTCAAGAATACAAAGGCTAGCCTTTTGGCTTCATCATCGCCCTATGAAGTGAATATATAAACTAATAATGGTATAAAATATATGTCACATGAGATGGATCTTAAATCTCATGAATGTACTATGATCTGACAATGTTGGTATGGATAGCTAAATGTATGTTGGAAACTAGGCCACTCTTGACCACTCTAAGAAAATAGAGATTAGACTTATATGAAAGCCACTCCAAAAATGGGCACTAAGCTTGTATGAAATCCATTCCAAAATGTGGAGGTTAGGTTTATATGAAATCCACTCTAAAATGATGCCAACCATTTGCAAATGGAATAAAGCACGTAACTACTAAGAATGCCTAGGTAATATTGAATTCAAAAAAAAATGTGTCATGCACATTACCCCCAATCATTGGTGTTTGAAATATAGATTCTGATCTAAAAGTTATATCAAGTGCCATATCTGAGCCATATCTGAAACTAGAATTGAGAACCATCATACCACATATAATGCCCCTTATATCTAGATTTTTTAAGTAAAAGTGTATTGAAAACTATTATTTTGAATTGGTTTGATTGTGTAAAATTGTAGCTAAACCTAATTTTTTCCCTATTTATAGAAAGTATAGGTTTTTTATTATTTAGATAAGAGCATCAAAAATTAATAGTAGTGACATCGGTGCTATAGTCCAATCTCGACGATGTTATCCTGAGCTAAATCTACTAACTATTTTGATATTTTCACTATTTACCTGGTTTATTTTGACTAGTCTGATGTCTGGTTACTATTTTGGGTGTTTTGAATGCTAATTTTTTTACCATTAGTAACTATGATCTCTCTAAAAAAACCCTTTTTTGTTTCCTCCTCTTCTGAGGGTGGAAATGAAGACCTTGCAATGACTGCTCTAAAAAAAAGAGCCTTGTAAGTGTGTTATGATATAAAGATACATGATATAGTAATGATAATCGATAAGATATCTCAAGATATAGAATGGTTTATAATGAGATATTTGTTAGATCAATAGGGGTATGGCTTGATAGATATAACAATAAAATAACATGTGTAAAGTACTGAACTAAAACTAAAAGAGTTAGTTGTTAGTTGGCAAGGAGGGATGGAGCATGATGTACATCATGGCATCCAAAATATTAAGATAATTCATGATGTGGATCATGGCATTGTGAAAAATGAGAATCAAATAAGTAAAAAGCAAACAAGGCAAGATTTAAGAAGCATAAAAAAATTACCAAGGGGTTAAGCAAACAAGGGACATGGGCACATGTCGCTCAAACTGAAGAGCAATCATACAAGGCATGTTCAAATGCCGCATACACATATAATTGAAACAAGCAAAGGTTGGCACGAAGGCCACAATCACATAAAAGAGTATAGACACAAGACTGACAAATTTCTTAAGACACACACATGAATAGAAGTAAAGGACATTCACAAATGTCTTAAAGCACATACAAGAGACAAAATAAGAACTGAGAAATGCAATTAATATATCTACGCAAAGCAAGAAAGGAAATCATGTGAATACTATAAATACAATCGCATCTAACTAATCAAATCAAGAGTGTGAAAGTATGCAATACATGTTAGTACAAGACTAGGTATATGTTAGAAAATACACAAGTGTTATATACTAGTGAGTGTCGATACAGTAATTTGTGTAAGCTAATAAATAATATACATGAACATGATAACTAGAGTGTGTGGTGTAGGAATGACATAACTTGGATGGTGTAGTCATGTAGAAGATGACCCTAATTGGTATGTATATCGATGTATCGAATGTAGAATTAGGATGCCCCCTCAATGGGTAGAATGAGGTAATCAAAGAGTTGGATGTCACTGCACACACTCAAAAGAGATCAAGTGAAGCATGGTAATGTAGATAAATTGATAAATAATAGCATAGAATAGAAAATGTAAGTTTAGCATAATAGTAGAAATGTAAAACATGGATGATGCATACAATCAAAATATTTTTTATGTTTTGACATATTTGAATGTTTTTTGAAATTTTTGATATGTTGTATTGTTTTGTATTTTGAAATGTTATGAGCTATGTATAGTCAATCACTTGAAGAATATGTATAAGAATTTGAAAAGAGAATATATATAATTAAATGTAAAAATATTATGTACAAGGAAAATTGAGAATGAATGATACTAACCGATGAGTATTATGGGAGACTCCCTATCATGGCATCTTATATCAAGGAGAAGAATTATGCATGATCGTGAAACATGATGGAAGTGTTGAGACTGTGGATCTAAAAACTATATATGCTATAAATACTATAAAATATTTGAATTAGAAACCTACTATGGGGTCCCCCTATAACTTTTAAAAATGGATACAACTATAGGGATCTTAGGGACCCATCTGGTCATAAGCTAAGCTCTCTAAACATGTGCTCTATGAGTAGATACATGAGATCTCAACGATACTGCCCTAGGTGTGAACAATATACTTGGAAGTTGTCTATAATTATGAAGCTATGGAGGTGTATGAACTCTCTATGTTGATGATGGATGCATCAACTGTGTCTAAATTAAAACTAAAGTAGGAACTATAACTGGTGGTAAAATTAAAATTGACGACTGTGAAATAGCAGATGGCTCTAAAGTGGGGAGTGGTAACTCATATAGAACTCCACCAACTGTAAAAATTTGATTAGCATGAATAAATTTCATGTATCTGTGAACTATAAAAGGTACTACTCAATTTTTTTGAATCTATGGTTGACCAAATAACATATCAAAAACTCTTACACTGAGAACTATAGTAAATAGTATGGCCACATGTGTTGGACCAACCTGTAGTGGAAGTATAATCTCACCTAATGAAATTTGTATGTGCCTACTAAATTTAATAATAATTATGTCTGTTAGGGTAATATCCTACTCTGAATATCTCAAATATAGTAATAATATCATAGTGCACATATTCACATTAGACCTATTAGCTAAGAGAACACTATGAATGGGATGATTATGAATGTAAGCTCTGATAAAGAGTGCATGATAATCTGAATAATCTTTGATGATCTTTTGCTCTGAGAAGGAGATGGAACGTCTAGGTAAAACTCTGGAATTGTATACACCAATCATGTTGCTTAAAGGATGTAACTCAACTAAAGGTGCCATGTATGTATCTAGTGGTGATTGTGCATGATATGCATGGAAAACTCCTGATGTGTCCCCTATCTCTTATTTAGAATGCTACAAAAAAGGATCTGAAAATATTTTCAAAGATTTATCCTATGTTTGTTTTCCCTAAAGAGGCTCAACTGAAGTTTCAAGATCAATATGATTGTCATCTATCAAATCATGTATTTTGTCTCAAACTGATGCATCTATTTTTTGTATGGCCTGGTGCCCTGTGAAATTCATAAAATGCATGTTGATCATATCCTCGTGGAAGAGGCTTTATTGGGTCAACTTCCTAAATAGGAGGGAGATATATGATGTGACATTCCAATAGCTACTATAAAACTCTAACTAAAGAAATTGGTAGATTGGTAAAGGTACATCAAGGAGGTGCCGATAAAACCACTTGTTGAGGGGGCTCGAAAGCCACATTAACTGTGAGTTGATTCATATTCTTATTATCATTGACCTTTAATTTATATGGTACTTTGTTGTTACTCTTGTTTATTGTGTTTGAGATACTTGTGTACTTGAGTTTTCCCATCAAAATTTACTTGACTTCTCTTTTCTTTAGTGTGTGATAAAATTTAGTGAAGGATGAGAATATTTTAAACATAATTAATTCATGCAAAGCTGGTAGAATACTCTATTTGAAATGATCTTATAACGCTTGATAGACCATTGGGCTAGTCATCTTAGCCAAAATAGTCTTATATCGAAAAACATAACATGTAAGATGTTCATTTGACCTTTGTTTTTGTTGTACAAATTGGTCATATGAAACCTTATCACCTATGTTAATGCTGAAATGAGTTAAGAACATGTCGACTAAAGGATTTAATACATTGACTAAATGATTCGATAGACTATAGAACCATTGTAAAGCATAATCTTTTAGGCTCCATGGAAATAGCTTGGTAAGTAACCAATCATTTGGTACATAGTCCAAGCATGTTGCGTGAAAAGCTCTCAAATGTGTCTCTAAATCACCCTTACTATCATATAAAGTGAGCTTGGGTTAAACAAAACCTTGTGGCAAGGGTGTAAAATCAATGTGACGTGCTAATGGTGTATGTAGTAAAGCAAAAGAATCCAAAGTTTGTATAGGTATAGAGGCACATTGCTCAAGATATAACACCTTGGATTGAAGAGATCTTATCCCTTGCACAAGGGATGCCACATCAGGGGACAAAGATGTACTAGTTGTAGTTGGTGGCATAGAGATAGGTTGGGTTGCTATAGGGGGTTGTTGAGATATAGTTGCTCCCATAGTGTCATTTGAAATTGGTTGTTTTGAAGGAATGGAAGACTCAACTTATTTAGCCTTTTTGATTTCCATGATAGATTGTAAAATAAGAGTAAGATCTCAGGGTTGGTCCCAGAGCCTTTTTCAAAAACTTTGTAGGATCAAATCTTTGTTAAGGATAACTTCATTATTAATAATTGGTGGAAGTTGATCAAGAGTTTGATGTGGTGGATCATGAACATGGATGTTTGTATCATCATTGTTATTCTCTTATTGCTCTTTTTCAAAATTATTCTCATTAAAATTGGTGTAATTTGGATGTGTAAAATCTATAAAAAGAACTTGAGTTGATTGTTTATCCATAGTATATGGTTGAGTTAAAAGAATCTAAATGAATTCAAGAGGATTGCCACTAAGTCTTGCACTTCATCTCGAAGAAAGAAAAGAAAAGAACTTAGGTGGCATAAAAAAATAATGTGGATAATAGTAGAAAAGATTAAATAGATATAATATAAATAAGGAACTGGAATATGTATAAAAAAGATACAAAGCACACAAACATGTAAGGTGATACATCAAGAAGCAATGGGACATAGTATATGCAACTAAGGTTTGAAAGATGATTATTTTTTAAAATTACTATTGACTTTTAAAATTTAAAGTGAATTTCTAAGTTAAATATGCAAGTAAAAAAATAATAAATTTATTGAAAAATTTGTGATTTAAAGAGACCTAGTAGATGCAACTAGGGTTTTAAAAAATAATTATTTTTAAAAATTATTATTGAATTTTAAAATTTAAAGTGAATTTCTGAGGGAAATATGCAAGTAATAAATCAAGAATTTTATTGAAAATTTTGTGATTTAAAGAGACCTAGTAGATGCAACTGGGGTTTTGAAAAATAATTATATTTGAAAATTACTATTGAATTTTAAAATTTAAAGTGTAATTCTGATTTTAATATGCTAGTAAAAAATCAAAAAATTATTAAAAAATATTGGGACCTAGTATGGGCAACTAGGGTTTGAAAGAAAATTATTTTAAAATTACTATAAAATTTTAAAATTTGATGCAAATTTTTTATTTTATTATGCAGATAAAAAATCAAAAAAATATATAAAAAAACAATATGAAATTTATCCTAGAGTTTCTAGGATTTTTATGTGCAATCGAAGTAAGTCGAGTTCACCAAATGATTTAACAATTTTGAGAATATTAGTGTATTATTCTTAATTTATTTAAAGGGTCTGAGTAGTAAAATTAGTAAATAAATATGCAATAATTAAGTTACTAATTTGTGTAAATTAGATTACAATTTTAACTTTTTTTAAAATAGTAATACGAGGAAGAAGATAAGACTTAGTTGAAAACTAACTGATATGGCTGAGATAGGGTCTAAAATTCATTGTACAGGAATAGAACACTATCACAAACTAGGATCTAACCTTTGTTTTATGATTAGATGGAGCATCGAAAGTGAAAAGATGTGGCACCAACGTTGTAGTCCACCTTTACCACTATTGTATAGGAGATTTGAGCTTTTTGGGTTTTGTTCGCTATGTTTGTGTGACAGTGTTTTTGAAGTTTCAATAATTGAAAGTTTGTAGAGCTCCTTGTAGAGTAGATTTTCTCTTCAAATCCTATACTTTATTATGCTTTGAAAAATTTTGAGAAAGAGGGGGGGTTAGTATGTGTAAAATTCATTAAATTTATATCCACACCCCTTATATGGGTATGTTGCCTACATACCAATACTTTGAAGAGGGATCAAGTCGTATGTAGTTCTTTCACTTGATTGATTTTGTGCAATAGAGTGTATGAATATGCAAAATATTAAATTGGATGTGTTTGAGGTGGTTGGGGACTATTGTAAGGGCTTGAATAAGATTTTAAGTGTATTGGTTGGCTATATGTAGAGAATAGGAAAGATTACTTGACTAGTCTTGCTTACTTAGTGATATTTTCCAACCCTTTTCAAATAATCTTTGAATGGGTTTTTATAGGGATCTATTGATCATGGGTTGAATGTGCTCACGTTACGCTGAAAAGGAGAAGGATGTGGAATAAAAAAAATTGACCATTGGAGACAAAAATGCACTTGAATAGAAGTACCCAAAGGATACAAGAGTGGTACCAACATTATAGTCCAAGTGTGGTGCTATTGTCCTGAGTTGACGGGGCCTGGGGAGATGGATTAGTCATGAAAAAATCAATCTTACTGAACTAAGATTAAGTTTGAAAGGATAAAAATGACTAAGAATCAGTGAAAAGATGCCTATTAGAGTCATAAAATCAAGTAAGAGGGACCTATGGGTTGGGTGTCATAAGCCACACTCAAGTTACTAATTTTTTCATATTATATGACCACAAAGACCAATTGCCTAGTTAACAACATGTGAGTGCTAGAAAGATGTTTGAGCATTAGGCTTGACATTTAGTCCTCTCACTTGTTATGATGCTTGAAATAATCTAAACCAAAGGAATTAACTTCATTATAAATTTAGAGCCCATGATCTTCTTAGCTTAGTTAGACCCTTGACCATATTTGTTCTATACACAGTCATGTAAGTGTCTATTGATTGTGAACTCAGTCCCATTTGACTTTTATTTGGCTTACAAGTGACTAGGAATTTTCATCTTATTTGTGAACTATTTCATCTGCATTGAAGTTAAGTCTCCATGTTTTAGCTTGTTCTAGTGTTGATTTGAGGTTGACTTTGGTCTAAAATGAGGACCTATAGGCTTAAGGCCTATAGATCAATACTTGCTTATTTGGGGTTGCAAAGAGCCCCTTCTTTGAGTTCTTGAACTTTCCAAACCTATCAAATTCATCACCTTTTTTTTCACTCTTTCAATATCTTGCAAAGCCTATAATCAGCATTATGTACCTTAAACTCACCTTGCAGTCTGTACAAACCTATACACGTAGTTAGCTTAAGTCCAATGTTTGTGAGCTAAGGGTTATGGTTTATCACAAGGTTCATGATATTTTGATGGAAAAATTGAATATGACTACCTTATGCTTTGATATATCATTGGTATTTGAGTCAAATTGGCAATCAACATGTAGTGGACTGCATAACATAGACCATGTTTTATAAGACAATCGCATTTTTAGATAATGAATAAAAATTACACATCATAAAAATATCACATGAAATTCATGAAACTAAGGGATATTCCATGAGTTATGAAGCATTATAAACTTTTGAAGATGATAAATATGAATAATAAATAGAATACATACAACATGAGTGATTGAACACCTTATACATCAAGACATTTTTCCTCCAAGTGAAGACACTTCATGGAGATTATTTGGCTAATGAAACCACCATTAAAAAAAGTTAATTATTATATAAAAACATCTCTCAAAAAAAAATTTATCCATTAAATTATGAAATGGAAAAATAGATGAAGGAATGGACCCCTCTCGAATAGATAGGACATAGTGACCTGTTATCACTCTTAGTGATTGTTCATAAAAAAAAAGCCATTAATCTGAAAAATAATGCCACTAATTTCAAGCTTATTATGACCCCTAAAAATTTTCAAAGTTTCATCTCTTGGCTCTCTCTCATGATCATACCATTTAGTTCAAATTTATCTTCCTGAGCTCGTGAAGGCAATGATGAAGGTAAAAAGCGCCTGAAGTGTTTGTTAAACTTGAAACCTATTCCAAAGCTATAAAATGATTTGAGGGATTTTAAGGGATAGTTACAAACTATTTCCAATTGAAATATAATCTTGAAAGGTCATACAAGTACTTGTAAAGTGTTATTTTTCATAGTTTAGGTGTTGAACTACAGATGTTGTCAGTCTTTAAATGTCCTTAAACATTATCTAACCCATTTATGACATTAGGGATGTTGTAAATCTTATTTAAATGTTTTCTTCTTGAAATGGTATGTTTAACTCCTCCAATTAGGCTAAAAGGTGGCCAAAATGTGATTTTTTCATATTAGGGACAAATAAAAGGTTATTGCATGATAATATGACATTAATGACATATAAATAAGATTTAGTAATGACCTTAGACCATACTAAACCATTGACTATGTTTGACAATTCTAATACCTTGTAATTGACCCCTATGACTAGACAAGTTAACATAAGACCAAACCTTGGATAATGTTAGACAAGGACAAATATGGCCATATGGAACTCTCTAGGACCATTTGAGACCATGACAAGACCATGAAAAGTTTTTTATAGCTCTATAAAGTTTTAAACTAAGGGGTGACCAACTTTGGCTTGAGGTAAAAATTTGGTCAACAATAACCTCAGGTAGAATTGATATGATAATTGAAGAGTTGAGATTCCATAAATGAGATGTTAGGCAAAGGTTCAAGGGAAATAATTTTAAAGACACAATTCTCTTGAAATGGTTCAAAATTCCAATAGTTTGTATCTCCTTGAATCTTGTATATATCACCGTTGTGAGAGAATATGATGTATTGACATGCGAATGAGGTGATTGCTCTCATACAATGAGTCCAAGGTCTACCAAACAAGATGTTATAAGAGAGGGGAAAGTTAAATATCATAACTTTCAATTGGATGGGGATAGTAGGGATGGTAATGAGAACACATATGAAACCTAGAGGAAGCATTTGCCTTCTATCGTATCTTTGACATGTACTAAGTGTGGATTTGAGATTACATTCAAAATATCTAAGTGTCTTGATGAAATCAAGAGAGGTAATATAAGTACCTAAACCTTCATCAATTAAGGCATGCCCAACTTGGATATCACTAATTTAGATGCTAATTAATAAAGGAGGATCATCCGTATGAAGCAAAATTTGGTTAGGAATCATAGAAGCGATAGGAAACTTAAGGGAAAGAAAAGTGTCCATTGTTTCATCAATATCAACATGTATGGACATTTTTTCACATTGTTGAAGGATACTATCTTCAAATTTAGACAAGGTGGCTTCACATCCTATTAGAGGAGGACGAGGGATGTTCATTTCAAATAACAATTGCATTATATAGATTCGATGAGGGGGGAAGCTTGAATTAATTTGAGGAAAGGAATTTGAGATGTGAAATGAGAAAGGTTTGTAATGGAGTCCCATTCATTATAACCCATGAGAGGATTGCTAGATATAGGTGCATAATGTTGCAAGAGCTCCTATGAAGGAGGGTTAGAAGTATAATTAAACTTGTGTTGATAAGGTGTAGTCAGTTTTGGTTAAGATAAAATAGGTTGATTGACATTAGGTGGTGGGATGGTTGGTTGAAGTATTTCTTATGGTTGGGTTGAAGAAAAACTATTGGAAGGTTGGGTAACCTTATCTTGGTGTGTAGATGTTTGGGTAAAAGTAGAGATAGTGTGAGATGTATAATCAAGTTGAGTTGTTGAGAGTAGTTCTTGGAATGGTATAATGTCCTCTTGCCCCAACTCCATTAGATGAGATGGGGAAGAGTCCTAAATGATAAAAAATAGTTGAGAGGTTTGATGTGTGGGTATTGGATTGGAATCAATAAAAGTAATTACTCTCCACATGTTAGTCATATTCACCAAATTTTCATTATTAGTAGTGAGGTCTATAAGAATTTCAACATTGATTGTAGAGGTAGGCTTATTAGAGCTATCTTGATGGTTGGGAAGAGGATCTTTGTTTATATCAAGATGAACATTAGCTTGATTTAAAGCTTGGTGTTTGTTTTGTGTTTCATGGGCTTTAAATGTTATGTCATATGTTTGTTGATGCTTACAAATGAGTGATTCATGATCAAATTTTGGGCTAATAATAAAATCCATAGTTAAATTGCATAATTATTTACAAGTCTCATGAGAATGGCCCAAATTTACATGAAGCCAACTAAATTTTTTTGGATCATATTATGATTTCATTAAACGGGTGGGGTCAATATCTCATGGTAGAGGTCTTAGAAGATGATTTTGAAGCATGGCTAAGGATGATGGTTTGTGGGAATTAGTGTTGTTAGGTTGTGAATATGTAAGAGTAGGAGTGTTGTTTAGAGGGGGAGCATACTCCATAACGTTATTTGTAGTAATTGCTTTAATGTTGTGAATAGTGTCATAAGTATAGGTAATGCCATCATTAGTTGCATGACATTTTTAACTTTTAATGAGCATACGAGTGCCCATTATAGGTTGATATGATTCAAATTGATGCATGAGGAATTCTTATCGCTTAGCTTGGTCAAGGGATTATTTCAAAGTTCTTGGAGAGAGAGTTCTAACCCGATATTGTAATTTGGGGTAGAGAGCATTAGTGAAGAGGTGAAAGAGGTTGTCATCTACCATATTAAGCTCACATTTGTTAGACAAGTTCTTCCATTACTTGATGAAGGCTTGTGTCATTTCAGTTTCAAATTGTTTATAATTTATAAAGTGAGATAAGTTTTTATCAAGAAGATCACTAGTTTGAAATTATTGGACAAGTGAGTTAACCAAGTCTATAAATCTAGTGATAGAATAGATTTTTATTTGATTGTACCAATCTAAAGCATCTCCTAGAGTGTTTTAGCTAATAGTTTGGTAGCGGCAAAGGTATTAAGTTTGAACCAATCTTTATAAAGGTTACCAATATCTTTAAGTGTAATGTGGATCGGTGGACCCATTATAGGTGATGGTAGGTGTGATACCCCCTGTGTCAATATTAAAAATTTTATGTTCAGGAGGTTCATTTTGTATATGTTTTATTAATGAGGGGTGGTTGAAGAATAAGGTTACCATGGGAATCCTTAAGAGGGGGTGGGAGGACATTTGGATTTTGTGCTCCCCATGAAACCTGTTGAGGTTAGTTTTGAAGGTTAATGAGATGGTTTTGTAACTACATCATTATATTTGCATTATTAGTTTGAAAATTATGTATTTGATTGAGTGTTTTTAAGAAAATTTGATTAGTTTGGGAAGTATTTTGATTGGTGTGTGCAGTATGTGATGCATTAGTATTAGTATTAATGGTTTAAGTGGCACTATGAGTATTAACAAGTACTGCACTAGTGGCATGAGAAGCATTGGTTTCAAAAGAAGTTCTAATAGCATGATTATCATTGGTAGTAAAAGAAGTGTTAGTAGCATGATTATCATTGGTACAAAAGATGCACTAGTGGCATGAATAGCATTGGTAACAAAATTGCTAATAACATGATTAGCATTAGTATCAAAATAAGCACTAGTAGTATGATTAGCATTATTAGCAAAAGATGCACTAGTGGCATGATTAGCATTGGTGGAAAAATATTCACTAGTGGCATGGTTAAGGAGAAGGGTATTTGGAAGAGGCCCAATAGAAGTTGAACCTACCATGTTAGTAGAGATACTTGGCATGGAGGTTGAAGAAATCATAGAAGAAGATGTCATCGTGTTTGAAGGAGACATAATATAAAGAAAAGGTTAAGCTACTTTTCCACGTATCATATCAAACAACTAGAGATTATTGTGGCACAAGTTGATCCAATGGTGTAAGCATTTTTTTTACATTGGCATCATCTAGTTCATTCATAAATATCTCATATCGTTAGATGGAAGGAGATCGAATGGTTGGAAATCCTAGCTAAGATGTTCTATTTAGACTAAGGCAAGAAATATAGATGTAAGCTTTGATTTTTTGAAAGTGGCTGATGCACTAAACTTATTCAGGGTATATAGCCTTAGGAAACTTAGATTATTTGAAATAATCTTGTGTGAGAAAAAGAGTTGTGAGCAACATGGAATTTATTGAAGGATTAGCTTCTGCTCTTTTAAGGTTTAAATAATTGATATTGGGTTTAAAGAGAAGCTTAGAGCTCAAAATTTTGATGAATAATATTATGAAGCATGAAGGAAACACTTGTTTGAGGACATCAAGCCTAAAGGGTAGATTTTATTCAACATTTTGGTGGCTCTTAAGGGAAGTGTGCTTGTTATGTGTCAAATCTAGATATTTTATATCGATTGGGCATGAAGTCAATATGAAAATCCTTGGAAGCATGAAAACCCATTAAAATTATTGAAGGTTGATCTCAAGTTTAATAAAATTAAACTCACTATACAATATTTCTCCCTTTTGTCAATCTTCCTTTCTTTTAGTTTGCATTCTACTTGCTTTGATTAATCATATCACCTTTGTGTCTATTTAAAGCATTCAAAAGCAGTGCATGGAAGGAATTTCAAGATCAAATTTTAATTCATTAAATGGCAATGGGGCATTTAAATTTCCTTATTTTTTACGCAATCTTCTCTTGATCTATTAACCATCTTATCATTATATTCACAACTACATAAGTCTTTCCAACTCTTTAATGGTATCTTTACTCAATTATCATGTGCATGCCAATTGTTCTTTAAAAGCACAAGCTTGTGTCATTCTCATAGACTTTTATTGATATTTTAACCATATTCTCTTTATTCTCACATCTACTTAAGTATTTTCAACTCTTTAATGGTGCCTTTTCCCAATTGTCACACACATGCCAATTGTTCTTTAAAATCTGAAGTTCATAATATTATTTATTTAATATAAGTAATAGATACATTTGTTAGTAGGCTTTGGAAGCCTACTAATAGAATAGGTAAAAGGAGAAGTGAGGGATGACTAATATAATTATAAGTCTTTGGTTTAATTACTGACAACTTTTTGTAAGGTTGATCGGCTCATTAGACGGGTATGGGATCAAACTGTAATAAAAGAAGAAGGCCATCACCAAGGGAAGGCAGTGCTAGAATGGAAACTAGAATAGGCTCATCTAAAGGTAAACTAGGAGCCAAAATAGGATGACGCTCAGCTGAAGGTAAAGTAAGAGTAGAAGCTAGACGAGGCTCAGTTTAAGGTGAGGTTGGTTCCATAGAAGGCTTAAGAACAATAGCTAACATCTCCTGGGAAAGCAAACTAGAAGGATCATGGTATCTATAAAAATGGTTAGGACCGGTCATGGTGTGATCCATGAGCATGCTCATAAGAGGCTCTGCTGAAATTGGAGGTATACTATGTGATCGCTCCACTCTATCCTAAAAAAAATAGGAAGAAGACTAGAATTAGGTACTGTAAAAGACTCAATGCTAAAAGATGAATAAAAAGACTAAAATAAAGAAATGTAATATCAAAAAATCTCAGCATTTATAGCTTGGACAAGTCTAGTTAAAAATGGTCATCTAAGGCATAACCATGATCATAGTAAAGTGTATGTAAGTCGATGGTCTAATTAGGTATGATCTTATCATCAAAAGACGCATGATTGATAGAATGTCTAGTCTTGGTTAAAACCACAAGTATATCATTGATAGGAGGTTGACGGGATCAAGGTTGAAAAGAGGGAGGAATTTAGGTGATAATATGAGGGGATAAATTAAAATTTTTTATCTTGAGGCTAATCTCATCTAGTTCATCATCATCAAAATCTAAGAGGTTAGGTGTTATGTTCCCAATCAATTCAAGGTGACCATTATAATTTTTATCACTCAATCTTTCACACTTAGAGAGGTAGTTCAAGACTACTCCAATTGATTTAAATAATGATATTAACCCTAGACCTGTGGGTTGTCTATAGTATGGGTAAACCTCTAGATTGAAGGGTTATCTCCCTTGATATGTCTATTTAAGCTCATCTTCTATACTACTAACTTTTTGAAGTGGGGGATAGAGAAACATGAAAGAAACCTTACCTAATGAGGTTATGCACCAAGTTAAACTCCACAAGACTACCATGAACTTGTACTATGAAAGGTGATTCACAAAACTGACTTCACATCCAAGGTTTCCTTAACATAAGTATTTCAACATGGAGGTATGATGCAATGTATTTCTCAAGGTGGATGAATAATAGGTATGATTTTATACACTAGTACTCTTATTTACACTTAAATACATATAAAGACATTAATTACACTTCACGTGACCTATTAGAGAGAAAACTACTTGCACAAAATATTAAAGAGTAAGGTGAATACAAGGATATATGATTATTATTTGTTATTCAACTATGAAACTACTTCAAACACTTAGACAAGAATTTGAGAACTCAAAACCAACTTGAAATATTTTATTTAAAGGCAAAAATAGTACTCAAACTAGTAGGGCTTCACCATACCGAATGTGGATTCCATTACAACGACAAAAGTGCTTGCTTATATAAAAAAGTGTGAAGAGAGAGAGAGAGAGAGGGGGACATAGTAAAAGAGGATTGACAAGTGTATTCATGAGTTAAAAAAAGAAAGGGGTTATGTAATAGTCATTAATATACCTCCAAATCCATGTGTCTCACTCCTGAAGATTCTTTAACCTTCTAAGTGGCATAGGGGTTACAACTTAGCTTGACACCTTGACTAGTTTCTTGAAAACTGCCCTTATTTGCATAAGAAGAGTGAAAATTAGAATTATCCATCATGAATTCACCATGAAATAATTTTATAAAACTCATTGGACACCTATCATGCTTAAATAAACTCCTCTGACTTGGCATTCAATCATTCATATGCATAGGTGTCTTGAAAACTCTTTATTTTATATGCCTAGCTTGGTCTAAGTGGCCCAAAACTCAAGTTCATCTTCTTAAAATCACTCTATCTCTATATATGGTTTTAAAATATGTTATCAAACTTGAAATAAACTATTTTTTTTACTAAAACAACTCCCAATAATTTATTTTTCTCCTTAAGCCCTCACTAGGCCTATTTTCCTTTTATCCCTGAAAACCTATAAACCTCCTTATGTAGGAGAACATATAGAGGGTAATGAAACAAAAAGGGAATATTCTAGAACCCAATATGTCTTTACAGTTCCATGTCAAATTCCATCTTCAAATTCTGGGTAGAAGTCCATGTTTTTTGCCTTTCACTCTCGTTCATTAGGCCTCAATTATGCCTCCTTGCCTAGAACCCTATTTTATTTCTCTAGACCTCTACCATATGTGTGAAATCACCCAAAATCATTTGATTCAAATTTTTTCGGATATCACAAACCTCCATGTCAATTTTTGGGTCCTTACACCTTATGGAATTATGCAAACCATAAAATGACCTTACCACCTAGTCTCATTTTAACTCTGTTTGAAATTGCCTTGGAAAATGAGCCTTATTTGACCACCTATTAAATATCATATTAAAATTTTTGGACTTTAATAGTTATAAAACATCCAAAATTACCTTATCAAATGATTAAAAATTTCTCCCTTGCTCAGAACACCTGTAAAACACCAAAAATCATGAAAAATAGGGCACTTACAGTAGTCCATACAACTAAAACTATAGAATAAGTACATGTAGAAACCCCATTGGAGTCCTCAACAACATAAAAGAGGTTTCAATATCAAACTATGTCATTAGATGTGCTTTTGAGATCCATTTGTTTTGGCTTGTCACTATCTGAGCTTTAAGAGGGTTTAAGACCTGTTTGGGGTCTTAAAAATTATTCATAAAGCACAGGTCACCAATTGACCTCATTCCACTTGGAGTACCTTATTTACTAAACCTTACACATATTCAAAATGGCTCAAATTCCCATATAAAGTGTGGGCTATAGTGTGAATGTATGAATTTGTTACTTGGGTAGCAGTCCTAATTTTCTTGAACTCAAGAGAGGTTAAATTTGAGTTTTGGGCCTCAAAACTCAATTCCATTATTGGGAGTGGTTCAAACACCTCCAAACCAATATTTATCATGGTTATATATGCTTTGGTAATGGTTTTTACTCCATTATGTGCATTTGATGTATTCATTAGAAAACCTAAGGCTATAGGCTTGTCACCTCTTTACTAGCCCTCAAGGGCATTTGGATTGAAAACTGAAGTTTGTGCCACTTGAAAGCATATTGAGATACTATCTATGCTTATGTATTAACTCAAGGGCCCTCCATGGGGTTTGACTTGCTCATTTTGTGTTTTGGGTTCAAACAGACCCCTTAGTCTCATGAATGCCCCTTGCCAATGGGGTGAGCAAGGTCTGAGACAACATAGTGGGTATACCTATTTTTAGTATGGTTTGTAACTAGACATGGATGTATTTTTCCATTCATAATCATCCCTTGTATCCACTCACAAGGTGTGATCATGTCATTAGAGACCTCAAAACATCATTTACATTAAGATTGGTTAGATTTGCCTATGTGTGACTGCAAGGTTTTAAAAATTTATTTGGATATTTGACCCTAAACACTTAGTGAAATAAAAAAGAACTTTAAATGTCCCAAACACCAATTCAACCCTCAATCTATCAGTTTTTTAGTATCCTCCAAGTGTTGAGATGTTGCTTTTAGGTCTATCAATACAAAAGGAACTTTTGAGCCCATTTAGGCCTTCTAGGTCTTTATCATGAGATGTCACTATGGAGTTCAAGATCACTATTCAGATAAGTTAAATTAAAGTATCCCATTTGATAACTTCATTGTATACTTATCAAACTTATTATCATGTATGCTACTGAAGATGATCCGTTACCTGGACTAAGCAGGCCTATAGGTGATGCTCTTTATGCATATAGTGATCAGACCTAAGTTGTCTTCATCTCTTGGTATCTCAAAATGCAGATAAAACTCAAGGTTTTCATTTTTTAACTCCACTCAACTTTCCTATAGAATTTAAACCCTGAAACTCTATTCACCTTCAATCCTTGTCCATTGGGATTGGTTGTAGGTGTCTTCTTGACTGAGTGTAGAGATTTGGAACTCATAGTTAACCAATCTTCTTTAGTCATTTCCTTTGGTCTCAAAATTATCTTATGACCTCTTATTATATCAAAGGTATACGTCAAATCTTATTATATACATTTGTTCTTTCTTTTAGGCTTAAAGTTAGCCTATCTTGAGCTTGGAGCCTATAGGTGGCCTTTTAGGGTCATGACTGTATCTAGAGTCTCAAGGTCTTCACTTCCAATTCAGTGGTCATATTCAATGGTTTTGGACTTGGTTGGGATATCAATTAGGTTTCAATAATCTCTCAAACACATATGCCCCTCTCTTTCCTTAGTTTTAAGATTGATTTAACCTATATTGAGAATATTGTTGTATTATTCTTAATTTATTTAAAGGGGCTAAGTAGTAAAATCAGTAAATAAATATGTAATAATTAAACTACTAATTTATGTAAATTACATTGCAATTTTAACCTTTTTAAAAATACTAATAAGATAAAGAAGATAAGACTTAGCTAAAAACTGACTGATACGATTGAGACAGGGTCTAAGATTCACTATACAAGACTAGGACACTTTCATAAACCAAGATCTAACCTTCTTTTTATGATTAGATATGAGCATCAAAAGTGGACAGGAGTGGCACCGGCACTATATTCCACCTATGCCACTATTGTCCAAGAGATCTGAGCTTTCTAGGTTTTGTTCCCTATGCTTATGTAACCTTGTCTATGAAGTTTCGAAAGCTAAAAGTCTATAGAGCTCTTTGTAGAGCAGATTTTCTCTTCAAACCCTATACTCCATTGTACTTTGACAAATTTTTAGAAAGAGAGGGTGGTTTAGTGTGTAATATTCACTAAATGTGTATCCACATCTTTTGTGTGGGCACATTGCCTACATACCAATACTCCAAAGAGGGATCGAGCCATATGTAGTTCTCCCACTTGATGTGATTTGTGCAATAGAGTGTATGAATATGAAAAATAATAGACTAGATATGCATGATGTGGTAGGAGATTGGTGTAAGGGTTTGAATAAGATTATAAGGATATTGGCTAGTTATATGCAGAGAATAGGGAAGATTGCTTGAGTAGTCTCACTTGTATTTTTGCTTGCTTAGCGATATTTTTCAACCCTTTCCAAATGATATTTGAATAGGTTTTTATAGATATCTATTGGTTATGGGTTTAATGTGCTCACGTTAGGATGACAAGGAGAAGGATGGGGAATCAAATAAAAATAGCCATTAGGGCTAAAAATGCACTTGGATAAGAGTGCTAAAAGGGGACAAGAATGGCACCAGTGTTATAATCCAAGTGTGGAGTTATTGTCTTGCGCTGACAAGGCCTAGGGGGATGGATTAGTCATGGAAAATAGTAGTCTGGCTAAGCTAAGAGTAAGTCTGAAAGACTATAGATGACTGGGAATCAATGAAAAGATTCATATGAGAGTCATGAGAGCAAGCAAGAGGGACCTATGAGTTGGGTGTCATAAACCACATGCAAGTTACCAATTTTTGTAATTTATATGAATACATTTATTCCCCCTTTATTCTAGTGATGCAACAAAGATAAAGAAAAAATAGAAAGCATACATAAACTTACCTACAAAGATGAAACTCATGAAGCTATGTGATGTTGAGTGTGCATAGAGAGAGAATGTTGTGAAGTATGAATCTTCAAAAAAAATAGAGTAGATCATTTCTTACTAGATGCACTATATATAAAATAAGAACATACAAAGATGGGTAAGAGAGAATGGAAGAGAAAAGAATGAATACACCTCATCGAGTACATAAACCAATATACAACTTATTATGATATTGAGTGATTCTAGATGATGCTGAGTAATATTGGATGATGTATCAAGAGTAATATCACGAACAGAGTTAAGTGCTCAATCCCTTAGAAATGGATCAAGAATGCAAATACTATCCCTTTGAATCCATTGTTGCCTACTAAGTAAAGTTAAGTAGTCATGTGTGTGTTAATCAATGTTTAAACTGTGTCTAATCCCTCTGAATAGGTGGCTCAAGAATATAAAGGCTAGCCTTTTGGCTTCATCATCACCATATAAAATAAATATATAAACTGATACTGGTATAAAATATATGTCACATGAAATGGATCTTAAAGCTCATGAATTTACTATGATCTGACAATGTTGGTATGGATAATTGAATGTATGTTGGAAACTAGGCCACTCTTGACCACTCTAAAAAAAAGAGAGGTTAGACTTATATGAAAGCCACTCCAAAATTGGGCACTAAGCTTGTATGAAAGCCATTCCAAAATGTGGAGGTTAGGTTTGTATGAAATCCACTCTAAAATTATGCCAACCATTTGCAGATGGAATAAAGCACGTAACTGCTAAGAATGCCTAGGTAATATTGAACTTGAAAAAAAAATGTGTCACGCACATTACCCCCAATCATTGGTGATTGAAATATAGATTCTGATCTAAAATTTATATCAACTGTCATATCTGAAACTAGAAGTGAGAACCATCATGCCATGTATAATGCCCCTTATATCTAGATTCTTTAAGTAAAAGTGTACTAAAAACTATTATTTTGAATTGGTTTGATTGTGTAAAACTGTAGCTAAACCTACTTTTTCCCCTATTTATAGAAAGTCTAAGTTTTTTATTGTTTAGATAAGAGCATCAAAAATGGATAGTAGTGACATTGGTGCTAAAGTCCAATCTCGATGATGTTATCCTGAGCTAAATCTAGTAACTATTCTGATATTTTCACTATTTACCTGGTTTATTTTGTCTAGTATGATGTCTAGATACTATTTTGGGTGTTTTAAATGCTACTTTTTTTACCATTAGTAGCTATGATCTCTCTGAAAAAGCCCCTATTTTTTGCCTCTTCTTCTGAGGGTGGGAATGAAAACCTTGCAGTGACTGCTCTCAAAAAAAAGAGCCTTGTAAGTGTGTTATGCTATAAAGATACATGATATAGTAATGATAATCGACAAGATATCTCAATATATAGAATGGTTTGTAATGATATATTTGTTAGATCAATAGGGGTAAGGCTAGATAGATATACAAAAAAAATAACATGTCTAAAGTATTGAACTAAAACTAAAAGAGTTAGTTGTTAGTTGTTAGTTGTTAGTTGTTAGTTGTTAGTTGTTAGTTGATAGTTGTTAGTTATTAGTTGGCAAGGAGAGATGGAGCATGATGTACATCATGGCATCCAAAATATCAAGATAATTCATGATGTGGATCATGGCATTGTGAACAATGAGAATCAAATAAGTAACAAGCACACAAGGCAAGATTTAAGAAGCAGACAAAAATTACCAAGGGGTTAAGCAAACAAGGGAAATGGGCACGTGTCACTCAAACTGAAAATCAATCATACAAGGCATGTTTAAATGCCACATACACATATAATTAAAGCAAGCAAAGTTTTGCACGAAGGCCACAATCACATAGAAGAGTATCGACACAAGACTGACAAATTTCTTAAGACACACACATGAATAGAAGTAAAGGACATTGACAAATGTCTTAAAGCACATACAAGAGACAAAATAAGAACTGAGAAATGCAATTAATCTAGCTACGCAAATCAAGAAATGAAATCATGTGAATATTGGAAATACAATCGTATCTAACTAATCAAAGCAAGAGTGTGAAAGTATGCAATACATGTTAGTACAAGACTAGGTATATGTTATAAAATACACAAGTGTTATATACTAGTGAGTGTCGATACAGTAATTTGTGTAAGCTAATAAATAATATACATCAACATGATAACTAGAGTGTGTGGTGTAGGAATGACATAACCTAGATGGTGTAGTCATGTAGAAGATGGCCCTAATGGGTATGTATATCGATGTATCGCATGTAGAATTAGGATGCCCCCTCAATGGGTAGAATGAGGTAATCAAAGAGTTGGATGTCAATGCACATACTCAAAAGAGATCAAGTGAAGCATGGTAATGTAGATAAATCGATAAACAATAGCATAGAATAGAAAATGTAGGTCTAGCATAATAGAAGAAATATAAAACATGGATGATGCATACAATCAAAATATTTCTTATGTTTTGACATATTTGAATGTTTTTTGAAATTTTTGATATGTTGTATTTTTTTGTATTTTGAAATGTTATGAGCTATGTATAGTCAATCACATGAAGACTATGTATAAAAATTTGAAAAGAGCATATATATAATAAAATGTAAAAAGGTTATGTATAAGGAAAATTGAGAATGAATGATACTAGCCGATGAGTATTATGGGAGACTCCCTATCATGGTGTCCTATATCAAGGAGAAGAATTATGCATGATCGTGAAACACAATGGAAGTGCTGAGACTGTGGCTCTAAAAACTATATATGCTATAAATACTTTGAAATATTTGAAGTAAAAACCAACTATGGGGTCCCCCTGTAACTTTGAAAAATGGATACAACTACAGGGATCTTAGGGACCCATCTGGTCATAAGATAAGCTCTCTAAACATGTGCTCTATGAGTAGATACATGAGATCTCAATTATATTGCCCTAGGTGTGAACAATATAGTTAGAAGTTGTCTATAATTTTGAAGCTATGGAGGTGTATGCACTCTCTATACTGATGATGGATGCCTCAATTGTGTCTAAATCAGAACTGAAGGAGGAACTATAACTGGTGGTAAAATTAAAATTGACGACTGTGAAATAGTAGATGGCTCTGAAGTGGGGAGTGGTAACTCATATAGAACTCCACCAACTGTAAAAATTTGATTAGCATGAATAAATTGCATGTATCTATGAACTATAAAAGGTACTACTTGAATTTATTTAATCTATGGTCGACCAAATAACATATCAAAAATTCTTACACTGAAAACTATACTAAATAGTATGGCCACATGTGTTGGACCCACCTATAGTGGAAGTATAATCTCACCTATTGAAATTTGTATGTGCCTACTAGATTTGCTAATAATTATATTTGTTAGAGTAATATCCTACTTTTAATATCTCAAATATAGTAATAATATCATAGTGCACATGTTCACATTAGATCTATTATCTAAGAGAACACTATGAATGGGATGATTATGAATGTAAGCTTTGATAAAGAGTGCATGATAATCCGAATCATCTTAGAAGGAGATGGAACGTCTAGGTAGAACTCTAAAATTGTATACACCAATCATGTTGCTTAAAGGATGTAACTCAACTGAAGGTGCCATGTATGTATCTAGTGGTGATTCTGCATGATATGCATGGAAAACTCCTGATGTGTCCCCTATCTCTTATTTAGAATGCTACAAAAAAGGATCTGAAAAGATTTTCAAAGATTTATCCTATGTTTGTTTTCCCTAAAGAGGATCAACTGAAGTGCCAACATCAATATGATTATCATCTATAAAATCATGTATTTTGTCTCAAATTAATGCATCTATTTGTTGTATGGCCTAGTGCTCTATGAAATTCACAAAATCCATGTTGATCATATCCTTGTGGAAGAGGCTTTGTTGGGTCAACTTCCTAAATATGAGGGAGAGATATGATGTGACATTCCAATAGCTACTGTAAAACTCTGACTAAAGAAATTGGTAGATTGGTAAAGGTACATCAAGGAGGTGCTGATAAAACCACTTGTTGAGGGGGCTCGAAAGCCACATTAACTGTGAGTTGATTCATATTCTTATTATCATTGACCTTTACTTTATATGGGACTTTGTTGTTACTCTTTTTTATTGTGTCTGAGATACTTATGTACTTGAGTTTTTCCATTAAAATTAACTTGACTTCTCTTTTCTTTAGTGTGTGATAAAATTTAGTGAAGGATGAGAATCTTTTAAACATAATTAATTCATGCAAAGTTGGTAGAAGACTCTACTTGAAATGATCTTATAACTCTTGATAGACCATTGGGCTAGTCATCTTATCCAAAATAGTCTTATATCGAAAAACATAATCTGTGAGGAGTTCATTTCACCTTTATTTTTGTTGTGCAACTTGGTCATATGAAACCTTATCACCTATGTTAATGCTGAAATGAGTTAAGAACATGTCGACTAAAGGATTTAATACATTGACTAAATGATTCGATAGATTATAGAACCATTGTAAAGCATAATCTTTTAGGCTCCATGGAAATAGCTTGGTAAGTAACCAGTCATTTGGTACATAGTCCAAGCAAGTTGCGTGAAAAGCTCTCAAATGTGTCTCTAAATCACCCTTGCCATCATATAAAGTGAGCTTGGGTTAAAAAAAACTTTGTGTCAAGGGTGTAAAAGTAATGTGGCATGCCAATGGTGTATGTAGTAAAGCAAAAGAATCCAATGTTTGTGTAGGTCTAGAGGCACCTTGCTCAAGATATAGCACCTTGGATTGAAGAAATCTTATCTCTTACATAAGGGTTGCCACATCAGGGGACAAAGATGTACTAGTTGTAGTGGGTGGCATAGAGATAGGTTGGGTTGCTATAAGGGGTTGTAGAGATATAGTTGCCCCCATAATGTCATTTTAAATTGGTTATTTTGAAGGAATGGAAGACTCAACTTATTTAGCCTTTTTGATTTTCATGATAGATTGTAAAATAAGAGTAAGATCTCAGGGTTGGTCCCAGAGCCTTTCTCAAAAAAAATTTAGGATAAAATCTTTATTAAGGATAACTTCATTATTAATAATTGGTGGAAGTTGATCAAGAGTTTGATGTGGTGGATTATGAACATCGATGTTTGTATCATCATTGTTAATCTCTTATTGCTCTTTTTCAAAATTATCCTCATTAAAATTGGTGTAATTTGGATGTGTAAAATATATAACAAGAACTTGATTTGATTATTTATCCATGGTATATAGTCGAGTTAAAAGAATCTAGATGAATTCAAGAGGATTGCCACTAAGTCTTGCACTTCATCTCGAAGAAAGAAATGCAAAGAACTGAAGTGGCATAAAAAATAATGTGGATAATAGTAGAAAAGATTAAATATATATAATATAAACAAGGAACTGGAATATGTATAAAAAAGATACAAAGCTCACAAACATGTAAGGTGATACATCAAGAAGCAATGGGACGTAGTATATGCAACTAAGGTTTGAAAGATGATTATTTTTTAAAATTACTATTGACTTTTGAAATTTAAAGTGAATTTCTAAGTTAGATATGCAAGTAAAAAAATAATAAATTTATTGAAAAAATTGTGATTTAAAGAGACTTAGTAGATGTAACTAGGGTTTTAAAAAATTATTATTTTTGAAAATTATTATTGAATTTTAAAATTTAAAGTGAATTTCTGAGGGAAATATGCAAGTAATAAATCAAGGATTTTATTGAAAATTTTGTGATTTAAAGAGACCTAGTAGATGCAATTAGGGTTTTGAAAAATAATTATTTTTAAAAATTAATATTGAATTTTAAAATTTAAAGTGTATTTCTATTTTTAATATGCTAGTAAAAAATCAGAAAATTATTAAATAAATATTGGGACCTAGTATGGGCAACTAGGGTTTGAAAGAAAATTATTTTAAAATTAATTCAAAATTTTAAAATTTGATGCAATTTTTTTATTTTATTATGCAGATAAAAAATCAAAAAAATATATAAAAAAATAATATGAAATTTATCTTAGAGTTTCTAGGATTTTTATGTGCAATCGAAGTAAGTCGAGTTCACCAAATGATTTAACAATTTTGAAAATATTAGTGTATTATTCTTAATTTATTTAAAGGGTCTAAGTAGTAAAATTAGTAAATAAATATGCAATAATTAAGTTACTAATATATGTAAATTAGATTACAATTTTGACCTTTTGAAAAATAGTAATAAGAGGAAGAAGATAAGACTTAGCTGAAAACTGACTGATATGGTTGAGACAGGGTCTAAAATTCACTGTGCAGAACTAGAACACTATCGCAAACTAGGATTTGACCTTTGTTTTATGATTAGATAGAGCATTAAAAGTGGAAATAAGTGGTACCAACATTGTATTCCACCTCTACCACTATTGTACATGAGATTTAAGCTTTTTGGGTTTTGTTCGCTATGTTTGTGTGACCGTGTTTTTGAAGTTTTGATAATTGAAAGTCTGTAGAGCTCCTTGTAGAGTAGATTTTCTCTTCAAATCCTATACTTTATTATGCTTTGACAAATTTTGAGAAAGAGGGGGTTTTAGTGTGTGTAAAATTCATTAAACGTATATCCACAACCCTTATATGGGTATGTTGCCTACATACCAATACTTTGAAGAGGGATCAAGTCGTATGCAGTTCTTTCACTTGATTGATTTTGTGCAATAGAGTGTATGAATATGCAAAATATTAAACTGGATGTGTTTTGGTAGTTGGGGGCTGGTGTAAGGGCTTGAATAATCTTGTAAGTGTATTGGTTGGCTATATGTAGAGAATAGGAAAGATTACTTGAGTAGTCTTACTTACTTAGTGATATTTGCTAACCCTTTTCAAATGATTTGAATGGGTTTTTATAGGGATCTATTGATCATGGGTTGAATGTGCTCACGTTAGGTTGACAAAGAGAAGGATGGGGAATAAAAAAAATTGACCATTGGAGACAAAAATGCACTTGAATAGAAGTACCCAAAGCAGACAAGAGTGGTACCAACATTATAGTCCAAGTGTCGTGATATTGTCCTGAGTTGACGGGGCCTGGGGAGATGGATTATTCACGAAAAAAGTAGTCTGACTGAGCTAGGATTTAGTTTGAAAGGATACAGATCAATGAGAATCAGTGAAAAGATGCCTATGAGAGTCATAAAATCAAGTAAGAGGGACCTATGGTTTGGGTGTCATAAGCCACACTCAAGCTACTATTTTTGCATTTAATATGAATACAAAGACCAATTGCCTAGTTAGCAACCTATGAGTGCTAGTAAGATGTTTGAGCATTAGGCTTGACATTCAGTCCTCTCACTTGTTATGATGCTTGAAAGAATCTAAACCAAAGGAATTAACTTCATTATACATTCAGAGTCCATGATCTTCTTAGCTTAGTTAGACCCTTGACCATCTTTGTTCTATACGCAGTCATGTAAGTGTCTATTGATTGTGAACTCAGTCCCATTTGACTTTTATTTGGATTGTAAGTGACTAAGCATTTTCATCTTATTTGTGAACTATTTCATCTGCATTGAAGTTAAGTCTCCATGTTTTAGCTTGTTCTAGTGTTGATTTGAGGTTGACTTTGGTCTAAAATGAGGACCTATAGGCTTAGGGCCTGTAGATCGATACTTGCTTATTTGGGGTTGCAAAGAGCCCCTTCTTTGAGTTCTTGAACTTTCCAAACCTATCAACTTCATCACCTTTTTTTCACTCCTTCAATATCTTACAAAGCCTATAATCAGCATTATGTCACCTTCAACTCACCTTACAATATGTACAAACCTGTACATGTAGTTAGCTTAAGTCCAATGTTTGTGAGATAAGGGTTATGGTTTATCACAAGGTTCATGCTATTTTTATGGAATAATTGAATATAAATACCTTATGCTTTGATATATCATTGGTATTTGAGTCAAACTGGCAATCAACATGTAGTGGACTGCATAACACAGACCATGTTTTATAAGAGCATTGCACTTGTATATAATGAACAAAAAGTACACATCAGACAAATATCACATGAACTTCATGAAATTGAGGGATATTCCATGAGTTATGAAGCATTATAAACTTATGAAGATGATAAATATGAATAACAAATAGAATACATACAACATGAGTGATTAAACACCTTGTACATCAAGACATTTTTCCTCTAAGTGACGACACTTCATGGATATTATTTGGCTGATGAAAACACCATTAAAAAGAGTTAATTAGTCTATAAAAACATCTCTCAAAACCATTTAGATAGATAGGACATAGTGACATGTTATCACTCTTAGTGATTATTCATAAAAAAGAGGCCATTAATCTGAAAAATAATGCCACTAATTTCAAGCTTATTATGACCCCTAAAAATGGTCAAAGTTTCATCTCTTGGCTCTGTCTCATGGTCATACCATTCAGTTCAAATTTATCTTCCTGAGCTTGTGAAGGCAATGATGAAGGAAAAAAAGTGCCTGAAGTGTCAGTTCAACTTGAAACATGTTCCAAAGCTATAAAATGATTTGAGGGATTCTAATGGACACTTACAAACTATTTCCAATTGAAATCTAATCTTGAAAGGTCATACAAGTACTTGTAAAGTGTTATTTTTCATAGTTTAGGTGTTGAACTATAGATGTTGTCAATCTTTGAATGTCCCTCAACATTATCTAACCCATTTATGACATTAGGGATGTTGTAAATCTTATTTAAATGTTTTATTCTTGAAATGGTATGTTTAAATCCTCCAATTAGGCCAAAAGGTGGCCAAAATGTGATTTTTTCATATGAGGGATAAATAAAAGGTTACTGCATGATAATATGACATTAATGACATATAAATAAGCTTTTTTAATGACCTTAGACCATACTAAACCTTTGACTATGTTTGACAATTTCAATACCTTGTAATTGACTCCTAAGACTAGACAAGTGAACATAAGACCAAACCTTGGATAATGTTAGACAAGGACAAATATGGCCATATGGAACTCTCTAGGACCATTTGAGACCATGACAAGACCATGAAAAAAAATTTATAACTCTATAAAGTTTTAAACTAAGGGGTGACCAACTTTGGCTTGAGGTAAAAATTTGGTCAACAATAACCTCAGGTAGAATTGATAGGATAATTGAAGAGTTGAGATTCCCTAAATGGGATGCTAGGCAAAGGTTCAAGGGAAATAATTTTAAAGACACAATGCTCTTGAAATGGTTCAAAATTCCAATAGTTTGTATCTCCTTAAATATTGTATATATCACCATTGTGAGAGAATATGATGTATTGGCATGCGAATGAGGTGATTTCTCTCATACAATGAGTCCAAGTTCTACCAAACAAGATGTTATAAGAGAGGGGAAAGTTAAATATCATAACTTTCAATTGGATGGGGATAGTAGGGATGGTAATGAGAACACATATGAAACCTAGAGGAAGCATTTGCCTTCTATCGTATCTTTGACATGTACTACGTGTGTATTTGAGATTAATTCAGAATATCTATGTGTCTTGATGAAATCATGGGAGGCAATATAAGTACCTGAACCTTCATCAATTAAGGCATGCCCAACTTGGATATCACTAATTTAGATGATAATTAATAGAGGAGGATCATCTGCATGAAGCAAAATCTGGTTAGGAATAATGGAAGCGATAGGAAACTTAAGGAAAAGAAAAGTGTCCATTGTTTCATCAATATCAACATGTATGGACATTTTTCACATTGTTGAAGGATACTATCTTCAAATTTAGACAAGGTGGCTTCACATCCTATTACAGGAGGATGAGGGATGTTCATTTCAAATAACAATTGCAGTATATAGATTCGATGAGGGGGGAAGCTTGAATTAATTTGAGGAAAGGAATTTGAGACGGGGGATGAAAAAGGTTTGTAATGGAGTCCCATTCATTATAACCCATGAGAAGATTGCTAGATATAGGTGCATAATGTTGCAAGAGCTCCTATGAAGGAGGGTTATAAGTATAATTAAACTTGTGTTGATAAGGTGTAGTCAGTTTTGGTTAAGTAAAAATAGGTTGATTGACTTTAGGTGGTGGGATGGTTGGTTGAAGTATTTCTTGTGGTTGGGTTGAAGAAAAACTATTGGAATGTTGGGGAACCTTATTTTGGTGTGTAGATGTTTAGGTAAAATTAGAGATAGTGTGAGATGTATAATCAAGTTGAGTTGTTGAGAGTGGTTCTTGGAATGGTATAGGGTCCTCTTGCCCCAACTCCATTAGATGAGATGGGGAAGAGTCCTGAATGATACAAAATAGTTGAGAGGCTTGATGTGTGGGTATTGGATTGGAATCAATAAAACCAATTACTCTCCATATGTTAGTCATATTAACCAAATTCTCTTCATTAGTAGTGAGGTCTATAAGACTTTCAACATTGATTATAGAGGTAGGCTTATTAGAGTTATCTTGATGGTTGGGAAAAGGATCTTTGTATATAGCAAGATGAACATTAGCTTGATTTAAAGCTTGGTGTTTGTTTTGTGTTTCATGGGCTTTAAATGTTATGTCATATGTTTGTTGATGCTTAAAAATGAGTGATTCATGATCAAAGTTTGGGCTAAGAATAAAATCCATAGTTAAATTGCATAATTATGTACAAGTCTCGTGATAATGGCCCCAATTTGCATGAAGCCAACTAAATTTATTTGGATCATACTATGATTTCATTAAATGGGTGGGGTCAATATCTCATGGTAGAGGTCTTAGAAGATGATTTTGAAGCATGGCTAAGGATGATGGTTTATGGGCATTAGTGTTGTTAGGTTGTGAATATGTAAGAGTAGGAGTGTTGTTTAGAAGGGGAGCATGCTCCATAGTGTTATTTGTAGCAATTGCTTTAATGTTGTGAAATAGTGTCATAAGTATAGGTAATGTCATCATTAGTTGCATGACAATTTTAATTTTTAATGAGCATACGAGTGCCCAGTATATGTTGAGATGGTTCAAATTGATGCATGAGGACTTCTTATCACTTAGCTTGGTCAAGGGCTTCTTTCAAAGTTCTTGGAGAGAGAGTTCTAACCCGATATTGTAATTTGGGGTAGAGAGCATTAGTGAAGAGGTGAAAGAGGTTGTCATCTGTCATATTACGCTCACATTTGTTAGATAAGTTCTTCCATCATTTGATGAAGACTTGTGTCATTTCAGTTTCAAATTGTTTATAATTTATAAAGTGAGATAAGTTTTTATCAAGAAGATCACTAGTTTGAAATTATTGGACAAGTGAGTTAACCAAGTCTGTAAAGCTAGTGATAGAATAGATTTTTAGTTGATTGTACCAATCTAATGCAT
The DNA here is from genome assembly GCA_037957365.1 of Torreya grandis. Taxonomy (NCBI): domain Eukaryota; kingdom Viridiplantae; phylum Streptophyta; class Pinopsida; order Cupressales; family Taxaceae; genus Torreya; species Torreya grandis. The sequence continues at coordinate 4,412,427 of JARHVA010000133.1, read as the reverse complement.
CTACTAGAGTGTTTTAGCTAATAGTTTGGTAGTGGCAAAGGTATTAAATTTGAACCAATCTTTATAAAGGTTACCAATGTCTTTAAGTGTAATGTGGGATCGGTGGACCCATTATAGGTGATGGTAGGTGTGATACCCCCTGTGTCAATATTAGCAATTTTATGTACAAGAGGTTCATTTTTTATATGTTTTATTAATGAGGGGTGGTTGAGGAATAAGGTTACCATGGGAATCCTTAAGAGGGGTGGGAGGAGATTTGGATTTTGTGCTCCCCATGAAACCTGTTGAGGTTAGTTTTGAAGGTTAATGAGATGGTTTTGTAACTGCATCATTATATTTGCATTATTAGTTTGAAAATTATGTATTTGATTGAGTGTTTTTAAGAAGATTTGATTAGTTTGGGAAGTATTATGATTGGTGTGTGCAGTATGTAATGCAATAGTATTAGTATTAATGGTTTAAGTGGCACTATGAGTATTAACAAGTACTGCACTAGTGGCATGAGAAGCATTGGTGTCAAAAGAAGTACTAATAGCATGATTATCATTGGTAGTAAAAGAAGTGTTAGTGGCATGATTATCATTGGTACAAAAGATGCACTAGTGACATGAATAGAATTGGTAACAAAAGTACTAATAACATGATTAGCATTGGTATAAAAATAAGCACTAGTAGTATGATTAGCATTATTAGCAAAAGATGCACTAGTGGCTTGATTAGCATTGGTGGAAAAATATTCACTAGTGGCATGGTTAAGGAGAAGGGTATTTGGAAGAGGCCCACTAGAAGTTGAACCTACCATGTTAGTAGAGATACTTGGCATGGAGGTTGAAGAAATCATAGAAGAAGATGTCATCATGTTTGAAGGAGACATAATATAAAGAAAAGGTTGAGATGAAAAGAAATTGTTACCCCCTAATTTATGAGAGAATGTAGGGGAGGTTGAAAGAGGTTCTTATACTTAAGGACCTATCATAAGATTGTAAATGGTTGAAGGGTATTTTTCTTTATGTTGAGGAAATTCATTAGTGAAGAAGAGCATTTTAGTTATGTACTCTACATAACACTCATCTTCTAAGGAGAACAAAGGATTATGAACTGAGGATGAATGGGGAAGAGTCCCATAATTGGTATTGTGAGTGGAAACATAAACATTGCTTGCATCTAAGGTGGGAGCCACAAGCTATGTCTTGGGAAACCTAGTATGATTGGTAAGAGTCATCATGGTTTTCTAATTTAACTCTTCAGTATCCTCAAAAATGAAATTCATAATGAAGGAAAAAAGCTAAAAAATTGGTGAAAAGAATAATTAGTTGATAGGAATCAGAATCGAACAAAATAATAGTGTTTTGTAAAATAGAAATTAGAATAGATAACAAAGAACATAGTTTTATAGGTCTATTGTGTACTAATACACATGAAATAAAATAAGATAAATAGAGAACATGGTCAGACAAGTCGAATGTGTGCTGCAAGATAAGAAATAGAACATGCAGACAAAATACATAATCAGATAACATCACTGTGTACTAAAGTTAAGCAAAACCATCAATCTGTAAGAGTCTATGTCGATAGGGATGATTGTGTTCTAAAAATAGATAAATTTTTTACAAGTTAATATCTTATAAAATAAAATATAGTGCACAAACAATTAAATCAATGTGATTGATATAATTAGAACACACAGCACAAACTTTACACAAATGTTGGATAATATAATTTTGATAATATAAAATACAATGATCAAAGAGAAAGCAGCAAACTTGAATATAAATGCTAACTAATTGGTAATTCTTAAATGTTGTTAAGTTATAATAAATTTTGAAATTAATGTGATGGGGAGTTGGTTGTAAGAAGGAACTAGAAAGTATTTATGGATAGTTTTAGGTAGTTTAAACTGAAAGAGATCTGTATTGGCCATGGTATTGGCTTAGTATTGAGGCCTACCCCCTCACTTCACAATCCCACAGCAATAAGGGTGTCAAGGACTTTTCCAATAAATACCATCAATCAGGTATTTATACTTGGCCATAAAACTAAGTCGGCTTCCCCCTTGGTGATGAAATTCAAGTATGTAGACCTTAGGAAGAAAATTATTTAATAATTTTTTGTGTAAAATGATTTGGAAGTGTGTACAAAATAGAAAAATAGTGTGACTAAATTTATAAATTAAAAAATCACCTAATTAATAAATGTGTGTTACTTTAAGCATGCAAGAAACTGAAATGAAAAGTGAATTATTAGTAAAATAGGTTAACTTCTTTGATCGTGAAGAGTACAAATTTGATTCAAGCAACACTTATGCAAATAATATAAAATAGAGTCGATAGAGTACCTACTATTTTAAAAAAGTAAGATCCAGAAGAACACAATTGAATAAGTTGACTATGTCTTCTAGATAGAAGACTGGTTACAAAACTGTGTCGAGCTAGTCGACCTAGTTTGCTGTAAAGTTGTAGTTTAATAGACTGTAAACTTATAAAAAATAGTACTATAAATGAAAAATTGAACTAATAGAGAAGGTAAAAAAGAACCTTGATAGTTTTGAATATGCTTAGTTTGTAAACTTTATGTTGTAGTGCTCAAGTGCTAATTTTGATATTTTATGAATACAGTCAACTAGGTCAATGAAGTCTATAAAACCTATACGCTAAAAAGAATCTATGAATAAAGTTCATTGAATTGACTATATTTGCAAACTTATATGTTAAAAAATAAAAACTATGAACAAAGTTGACTAGTTCAACTATGTATACAATCTTATAACTGAAGAAGAAGACTGTGTTAAGTTGATTGATCTAGCTACATGTATTTGGAGAAGACATGCATAAATAGAACAGAGACATTTTAGAGTGATTGTGTTAAACCTGCGTACAAAATGTTAGAACTATATCGATAGGTTCAATATAGTACTATAAATATAAAAATATATAATATGGTGATAACATGAATACATGAAAGAAAACTTACAAAGGTTTGATTTATAATGGGTTCACTGGAATGTATACAAATAAAAATGCAAATGACTTATTAATCAATACTAGCTCAGAGAAGATAAATCTTACTTGCACTTTTGTTTGTTAATACATTAGATATTCGGGGTCATGACCAAGATGGATCTGTTAAACCTAACTAAGGGGTCTCTTGCCTCTCTTACCACAATAACATCATTAGAAAGGGTTCTAAAGCCTCTAGTCAAGCAACACTATGCAATAACTCTATATAGGACATATGTTTTCATATTCACTAAGTAAATGTAAAGTAAAGTAAAATCTAATCTAGTGCTCACCAAAATTTGTGGCACAAAGTGGGGATAATAAACATGAAAATTAAGCATGCATAGAATATTTATATTCAAGTTAATGTATAGGAAATCTTAATGCATGGGATAGAATTACAAATGTTAATCTATCTACTTTAACAAAAGAAAAATAAAGTTAGAAATACTTACCGTTAAAGAGATACTTGTTTAGTCTCAATCTATCCCTTAGCAAAAGTGTTTCACAAGAGGTTATTTTCATATGTAAACATAACAAGGATAATGCAGTTATATGCTACACAACTTCTCTATGTATCCAAAAGACTTATCCATAAGAAAATATATGTATCTCAAAAGAAATTATTGAAACCTAAAGCAATGTTCCTCAAGTAGATTAGTGGATAAGTAGATGTGTAATATAATAATATTCTTCTCTTCCTCTCTAATAAATGGTGAAATGAATGTATATATATAGTTTAATCTAAACCTAAACTTTCCTAAAAGTTTAGCCAACAAGGTCAGCCTAATTCGACCATGTCTCTTTATTTGATAAAAATAATTTAGGTCCCAGTATAGGTCGACCAAAGCTGACCTAGACCCACAACATACAAATATCAATTAGAATACAGGGTAGGCCCAAGCCGACATTGTTTAATAAATTTCAAAAAATATTTTAGGTTTAGGTAGGGGCTAAGTAAGGCAGTGAATTACTTAGAGGAGTGTGTATATAAATAATATTTTTATTAATTTTACCACTTACTAACACTTTCTATCTTGCAGGAACCTATAAAATTTCAATCTCTCTGAGTGCATGCTTTAAAGGGTGCATTGGGAAAGGGGTGGGCAGATCATTGGTACTTTGAAAAATTATTGTGGCTTTATATCATTCCTACCATTTTTCAAACTGCTTGTTATTAGCACAAGATTTTTCTATGTACTTTCCTAAGCCATATCTCCTCTCTTGAACCCTCCTCTATTCATTTTCAGCCTACATTATCCCTTCTTAAGCATAAAACCCTTTTTATAGTTTACAATACAGAGTCAATTGAGCCATCTCTATCGGTTAAAATTTCAAAAAGATTTAGGGTTAGATTTAATTATATATACACATCCATTTTTATTATTTATTAGAAAGAGAAGAGAAGAAGTAAGATATATTATGCATTTGTATATCCACCATTCTACTTGAGGATCAAGCTTAGGGTTTCATATTTTCTTTGAAGATACGGATCTTGTCTTGTGAAAAAGTCTTTTGGATGCATTGATAAGTTGTGTATCATAGAGTTGATTTATCCTTGTCATCCTTATATACCACAACAACCTCTTTTGAAGCACCTTGGCCAAGGGAGAGATTGAGACTCAATGGGTTCATCTTCAAAGGCAGATATTCTTAACTTTGTTCTCCATTTGTAAGCATAAATAGATATGCATTTATATTTATTTTTCATGCATTAAAATTTTATATACATTGATGTGAGTATATATTTTTTATGCATGTTTATTTTTCATGTTTATTATCCCCGCTTTGTGCCACAAGCTTTGGTGAGCACTAGATTAGACTTTGCTTTACTTGTTATTAGTTTAGTGAATATGAAAACATAGGACCTAGTTAGGATTACTACATAGTTTTGCTTGACTAGAGGCTTTAGAACCCTCCCTACTGATATTATTTGTGGTAAAAATTATTTTGGCTAGGTCTAGCACATACATCATGGTCATGACTTTGATTATCTAATGTATCCCCATTTGAAAGTGTAATTAAGATTTATCTTCTCTGATCTATGATTGATTTATAGATATGTTATATTTACCATTGCATACATTTTAGTGAAGCCAATGTGAATCTAACCCTTGCAAGTTTTTTTCATGCTTTCATTTATATCACCTTTATTTTTTATTTATTTATGATATTATATCAAATTATTCAATATAGTTCTAACTTTATGTGCATAGGTTTAACACATAGCCATACCAAAATAACTTCATTTTGTTTGTGCAAATCTTCACTGAACACAGGTAACTTGATTGATCTAGTTGACAAAAAAAAATTGTTTAGTTAGATTCTACCAAGTTGACCCAATTGACTTAGTTCTTTTTGGAAGTCAGATTCTACCAACTAAGTTGACCTATTCGACTTAGTTCTATTTGGCAGTCAGGCTCTACCAAATAAGTCACCGTAGTTGACCTAGTTCTTTTTTGTAGTTTGGTGTTGATGTCTAAAGGTGTATCACTAGGTCAACATATAGTGTTTAAAAAACACTTATCATTTTTGAATTCAAATAATCCATTACATTAGTTATTGGTTGTGATCTTCTTCAGATTTGTGGTAGAGTAGCAACCAAGCTAAATGACTGGTTCACAAAATGAACATATAAATGATTGTTGGGAGCAATTGTGGTCTCAAAACTTTGTGAAGATGAAAGTAATATGAACTAAGTCCAATGAATGATGTCCAAAACCTAAAGTCTAAACCCTAAGCTAACATGGATTTTCACAATGACAAGCTAAACTAAAGTGATCCGATTAAAAAGGAGCAAAAGGGAGGGTAGGGTAAAAAGAAGGTATTTTTTATCTTTAATTCAGACATTATGACAAAGCTTAAATTTCATCAAGACATGCACTAAACAAATATATATCATGAAATTGCATAGACACAGATCATATTGTATATCAGGGAAATGTCTAAGGAAAGATAATGCAAATAAGAAATCCGGGTCACTTTAAAAATTTACTTCCATAGGAAAATAGCTTCTACACATCTTTTAAGAAAATCAAAAGAGAATGAAATGAACCTAAGATCTTTCAATCAACCTAACATAAGTACAAATTGGCAAATCTACATTAACATGTACACATCTAGGATCTATAAAAGTAATTCAAATCTAAATATCAAATCAGATAGCTGAAAAAGTAGTCATGATAGCAAACACATAGACAAATATTGAACAACAAACTTTGTAAAAAAATTTATTTATATTGTTTGCTCTAAGTTTACAAAGTAATTTTTGTTCTAATAATTTCTCTTTTTACAAATGATATCACCCATTTTATAAAAGGCTCAATGAGGTATGTCTATCAGTCGTATCCAATGATAATTACACAAGTGTCAAAGACAGTTGTTCTTCTACAACATTTTAGAATCATAAAATTTATAAATAGACTGACCTATAAGCAATGTGCTTTACAAATTATACATGTTTTTACAAGATATAATATTCTTTCAAAATGATTTTCAAAGTTTTGATTCAAAATAATATAATGAATCAACTTAATTGACTTTGAGACTCTTCGCAATTTCAACCCTTTGATCTTGTCCTTGATCTTCATGGCTTTGTTATATTTGTTCATCAATCAATCTGAAATTGATAATCAGTTCCCTTAAAAGTTCTTTTGTCTACCCTATTAGGTCTTTGAACAATTGGCCCTCAACATCTGATGACAAATATAGCTCAATTGATTTTGGGTCTACAAGATCTTTTAATCCAAGTTATCCATTTATGTGGTATCACCATGGCATACTACTCATTAATACTTGAAATATGATAGTTTGTCCTTTTAAGACACACGTCACTTCCTTATTGGTTTTGAGCCCTTTGAAAAGTCCATTTTGGCTCGCACTATTGGATCTACTTGCATAGATCAATGCAATTCATTGATCTCAAGCTAGAAAGTTAAACACCATTGGTTGCTCTATCATATTCCCCATCATTGTGACACTTATCACTAATGCATTCATTCTGAGCTTCATTGAAATGTCAACTTTATCTTGCACCATTGATCTTGATTGTATGAATCAAACGTGCTCCATCGATCTTTATATATTGGGTCTAGTCCTTTGCTCTATGTATCATTGATTTTCTGACAGAGTTCCCATCATGATGACACTAGTCACCCTCTTGCTTATCTTGATAATTTGTTTAATTTTTTATTTAACACACACCATTGATTGGGATGTGTACACTCAGTTGCATACCATCAATATTAGGGGAGATGCTCAGGTTTTAACCATGGGTTGTGTGCTTGACACTTGTCATCTCTGCACTTGTTCTGAGTCCTTTGACTTTTTAACTTTGATCACGCACTATCAGATCATCTATGCCAAAGTTAACACACACCATATATCTTGATGCTTGACTTATTAACTCCATGTGAGCTTGACACTTGTTATTTCTAGGTTTGCTCTATTCCTTCAAACATAAAATAGACTTAATAAGGTCTTAGGCAATATAAAACTTAGAATATAATTTCAGCCTAAAGTTTTATTCATGTTGATAAACACGTTAAAAACATTAGTAAAAAGTCTTAAGATAAGTTTAAAATATATAATAAAAGACCTTCGCTTAATTAAGCCAATGTGAAAAATAGACAAGACTAGGGGGCTTTAGGAAATATAGAACTTGGTATGAAGCTTTTGGACTAAATTTTTGGTTGTGTTGATAAACATGATAAAACTTTAGGCTAAAATCTTAAGCTAAGTTTAACATATACAATAATTATTCCTGCACAAATTTAGATAAAATGACCTCGCATAAATTTGAATTCAAAAGAACTTAGACTAATTAATTAGACTAAAGGTTTTTTGGGTATTTGAACATGAATTCAATTGATTAATTAAATATCAAAGATCAATCAGAGGGTCAAATTATCATCAAAGTAAGAAACCCTGGATGTTGTTGGTTCAAGTGAGACTCTATTAGACCTATAACCTAAAACACAAAAATCTAATGTTAGCAATTTAGACAAGATCAAACCAGAATCATGTATAAATATGTCAATCCAACCATGGTGTCAACACTCTAATAGTACTCTGATCAGATGAATTTTTAATTTAAAGCACAAATTTGTATAATTTGAAACAAGGGTCCCTATTTTTAGGAATAGGAGTATATTGATTTCAACATCAGGTTCTACGAACTAAGCCGACTCAATTGACTTAGTTTGTAGTATTTTTTTTTAGTATACAGGGTTTGACAAACTATATCGAGCTAGTCAACCAATTGGTAAAACTTCAAAGCAACATTTGAGCATCACAACATAAAAAATTTAAATATTAACCATCTTCAAACCCATTAAGGTTCCTCTCTTTCCTTTCTCTATCATTTTAGTACTTTTTTCAGTTCTATTTTTCACAAGTTAGCAACCTTTAAAATTATAACCCTACAACCAACTAAGTTGCCCTGATTGACTTAGTTCTGTAGCATATCTTCTATCTAAGAGACATAGTTGACATAATTGATTTTATTCTTAAAGACCTTATTTATACAGAATATTAGTGACCCAGTTGACTCTATTTTGTACTATTTTCATATAGTGTCATCTGAATCAACTCTGTATTATTCTCAATCAATGAGTTAATAACTATATTCTAGTAATTAATTCACATTTTATTTTCAACTATTTGTATGCTTAGAGTAACTCACATAGTATAAATAGGTGGGTTTTCAAATTACCATTTAGTTAAACTATTTTTCTCTTTTTACACACACTACCAAACCACATAACATTCAAAACACATTTAAACATTTGTCTTTCTGAAGCCTACCTACTCAGATTTTATCACCAAGGGGGAAGTCGACTTGGTTTTCTATCCAAGTATAAATACATGGTTAATAGTACATATTATCAATGCACCTGACACCCTTATCATTGTGAAATTGTGAAGTGAGGGGGTAGGTCCGAATACCAATCCAATACCATTATCAATATAAATCCCTTTCAACCTAAACTATCTGAAACCAACCTTAGATTATTTTTTAGTTCTTTCTTACATCCAACTCTCTATCACATTAATTACAAACATTATTACAACTTAACAATACTTAGGAATGACCACTTAGATATCTTTTAAGTTCAATTTATTATTTTCTCTTTGATCATTGTATTCTATAGTTTAAAACTTGCACTAGCCAACGTTGTTGCAAGATTTGTGTTATGTTCTCCAATCAGAACAACCACATTGATACGATTATTTATATGTGTGCTTTTATATGCTTAGATATAATCTTTCTTATTTTCAAAACATTGTCATCTATGTCTACACAATCTCGCACTAATTGATTCACTTTTTCTACCTATAGTACACGGTCAACCTATTCGAATCTGTATTCTTGTTATTCAATCGAATTTTCTCTCTACAGTACTAAGTCAACCCAATTGATTTAGTACCTCTAGGATGACCTTGTTCCTTGTTTACCCAATTTTTTCTTCATTTTGTGTCCTATATAAACAATACACAGTCGACCATGTCAACTCTATACACCTTGGTCGATACTATTTTGTGTGTAGTTATCTAGTCTTATTTCATAATGATATCATTTTTTCAACCTTTGCTTAGTTAAGAACATTGCATAAGTAAAAATTTAGATCAAAACCTCACTTAATTTATTACTTCAGATGAAACTATATAATTTTTTCCTTCATCTTTTATTAATCCAAAACCAATCACTACATAATGTAATACAATTGCGGTCCTTCATCCTAGTCCTCATCTCAATACCAATGTAGGGAATCTTCCTACCAACACTAATACCCCAACTTAAAATATTGATGCACAAATCAACACAACTCAAATTATTGCACAAATAACTCAACAAATGCACATCATGCAAACAACTAATCATTTAAAAATGATGCAAATTCAACAATATTTATTACATATGGCTAGTCAACCATTTCAAGTCATCATATCTCAACCAAATCATAATTTTTTTCCCCCTCCTCTTAGATATGGCAATGGGAATATCATCTCTCAACCTGTTTTGCATAATAAAACTCTTCAACATCTTCAAAAGGAACATTTAGCTCCATTCATTGCATCCATAAATATTGGAAACATTTATCCAACTATCACATATGATGGGACTAAGGACCCTATTATCTGTTTTAAGTCTTTTGGTAATCTCTATAAGGAAGGGGTCCAAATTTACACCTTTGTTACTTCCAAGCTCTTAACCAAAACTTTTGTTGGTAATGCACTTAAATGGTACAACCAACTTCCTATACATTTCATCTCACAAATACAAGATTTAGTTAATGATCTAATAAAGAAATTCCAACATGATGACCTTCTTGAAAATTACCTTAGCCATTTCATTAATTCCAAACAACTTCCTAATGAATCTACTCACACTTTCATCAAATGATGGAAGTCTCTATCTCACAAAGTGGACCATAACATGAATTAAGAGAATCTTTTACAACTATTTTTTATTTATCTTAAAGCTCCCCTTTAATACAAAGTTCTAATCTTTTTCCCTAAAACTTTAGAAGAATCTTTAGACTAAGCAAAAAGGCAAGACTTTCTTATGACTCAATTTGAAACACCTCAAACAACTAATAAATAACCTTTCCAATGATTTTCTCATAATATTGATTCATTCAAGCCTCCCCAACCTCAAAATGAAGCATCCAATTCAACCAATTTTAACCCGACCCACCCTCCCTTGACTTTAGAACAACTTAAGAATAAATTGCCACCCATTAAACCAATGAGCTTTGATCCTTCCAAACCTCCTCCAAAATGGTACAATCTTGATAAGTTTTTTTGGTGACAGCTACTATAGGTCATTCTCATGAGTCTTATCGTGATCTTCATCGATTTATTCTTGCTTCCTTTTTGGGTCCACATTTCAATCTTGATACTCTAATAAAACAACACTATAAAGACTATCTTCAAGCCTCGTAAATTCAATCTAAAGAATCACAATCACATCAACATCAACTACCTAATGAAATTCAAAAATTATTCCATACTTACACCTCATCCATTAATGTTGTTGAAACCACAATTAATCCTTCTTCCTACACTAATAAGGAAAGGATTACTAACATGAACAAATTTAAACATATTGTTGCATCTATTGAATCTCAACCTCTTAGGTCACATAAACCAAAAGAGTACCTAGTTCAAATGCCTACTCTAAAACATATCATACATGGTCCTCCTTTACCTCTTCATACCTCTCCTACACATCATATGTAAAATTCAAATCCTTAAAATCTAACAAACCAAAACATTTACCTATCACCAAATGCACCTACCAACCCAATGCAAATAATTTTAATGGTTCAATGTTACCTCACTCCACCTCACATGTTAGGGCATCTTGTGATACCCATTCACATGTCCCTTCAGACCTTGGGGCATCTTGAGATGCCCATCCCTACATCCACTCACCCAATGGGGCATCTTATGATGCCCACTCTTATTTTACAATGCATAATAACAAAAAAAATCAGCTTCATGAAATATTCTAAGACACATAGGCTTGTATTTTACATGCTCATATTTGATAAAGACATTAGCATAGATCTTACTTGTTATTTTTTGTCTCATATTTATTTATTTTTGTTCACTTTACTTATTTTAGTTTCATTTTAATTGTACCATTGTTTCCTTTGAATACTTTGGTTTTATTTCACTTTATAGTTTATGAATTGCATTGTAATATATTGGATAGGACTAGGTCTTCCTCACAAACACACTTTACTATCATCATTATCACATTTGAGTTTTTTGGTTTTGTTACACATTACATTTGGCATTTTTTTTCATTTTATTTCTTATATATCTCTTTCATTTTTGTCTTTTTATGTCATTCTTTGCCTTAGTAACTTTATGATTGTTTTTCTCTCATTATCTATCATTCACCTCATTGGTGTTCACTTTGTGAGTTGCAATTTAAGACTATGGATAGGACCAGATCTCACAAATTACCACATTAAAACATCATTAAATCACTTGTTGGAATGACTAATAATTTCATTGGTTATTTTTTTAGATCCCTTGTAGGTTAGTATGGCTTCTATAGTGACATGACTATCATAACATAACCATGTCCCTTTCATAGCACTATTTTACCTTTTTATGATCAACTATGAGTATATTTATCATTGTATCATTAATTACATAAATAGATCTCTTATGATCCCCATATTTCCCTTATTTATTTTCATTTGAAGCTCAAATTGGTCAATTTTAAGATTGCACACTTACTTGTGGGCAAGTCTAGGAGTTTGTAGGCACCTTTACCTTTAGGTCCTTTTCTCTAGTGACCAAGTATAAGATCTGTTTTGGTTTTCACCTATTTCACTCATGTTTGGTTCTCCAAATCCATATGGAAGAGGAGGAATAAAAAAATTCAAAACAAGTTACAATCCAAATCATAAAATACAAATAAAAAGCAAAAATAATATTAAAAGTTATATCACACCAAAATATGTGATCTATATTTGGCACATATCTTATCTTAGTCGAATCTCAAACTTCATAGTTAGCCTCATGATAGATATGAAGTCCATTGGGGTGTGGTAGGCTAGTAGACTAGGGTAGGAGGTCCCATTATATCATATACTATCTAGTGCAACCTACTTTCTCACACAAGTATCCAATCTTCACAGTGGATTGATGACTCTATAAGGGGTCCTGAGAAATGGCGAACATGTTGTGGGAGGTAAGTCCATTTTAGTTTTCATGCATATAGTCTGCATGGGTTGATATATGTACTTCACTCATTATCCCAAGCTTTGTGTTCATTATTCAAAGTATCCTAAGTCCTTGGTGTTGATATTTCTTAGCCTTTCTCACTTGCCTAGTGTATCTCATTCTTGTTAAGGATGTTCACATCACCCATGTGGCACCTCATATTCCTTATTTACATCATATTTACCTGATATTTCTTTTGTTAGATATTTATTTTAGCTGATCACATCCTTGATCACCTCTACCTACTTATGTCTTTTGGTTTATAGTTTGTGATTTGTATTGTAAGACCTTGGATAAGACCAAGCCTTCCTCAGAAACACCCTTACACTATTTATTTACCACACCATCTCATTATCATACTAGTCATGTTATTAGATGTTTGTGTTTTCTTAGATTGAATCTTAGAACAAGCACTAAGTTTGAGTTTTCATCCTTTAGAGCTTTTGATTTTTATTTATCCATCATGTTCTTGTTTGATTTTTGTGAACTTCATTTATCGTATATATGACATTTTACATTCTTACATGTTTCTCTTTATGTATGATTTCTTCATGTTTGTCTTACATCTTGACTTACATTTCACTTTCAATCATTCATGTTTTTCTTTATGTTTGATTCAACATGCTTATCTTACATAGGATCACTTTTCACTTTTTTACATATCTTTGTTAGAGTTTTCTTGCATTGATATTTCATTTGTCATTCATGTTTTACATGCTTCCCAACATGATTTAGTATGTTCTACATTATTTTTTGTCATTTATATTTTACATGCTTCCTAACATAATTTCGTATGTTCTACATTCCTTTTTTTTTATTTATGTTTTACATGCTTTCCAATGTGATTTAATATGTTCTACATTCCTTTTTGTCATTTATGTTTTAGATACTTTTCAATGTGATTTAATGTGTTCTACAATCATTTGCCCTTCATTTGTCATCATTGTTTCATTTACATACTTGATTTTTTGGTTCTAACCTTGCCTTGACAATCCTAATTTGCCAATTTTTCTAAGTAATTCATTGCTAATTTGACCATCCTATGTACGCATGCATTGTTTATATGGTTAGTCTTATATCCTTAGGGTTTCTCAAATGCAGGGATTGCACCCTCCATAATCAAGACTAGGATATTTGAATGCAGTCATTCAGCATAAAGGTAAATCAAGGTATATATATGGTCCTTTTAATTATTTACATTTCATTTTAGCATTACTTTTGGTATGTCATTTTTAGTTATCTCAGTTTTGTGTGTTACTATGTTCTTTCTCGAAGCACCATCCCCTGTTACACTCACATAACATGTGATGAGATTCGAGTGGCACATATATACACACATAATATTTTTATTAACTTTACCACTTACTAACACTTTCTATCTTATAGAAACATGTCGAGTTTCAATCTCTCTAAGTACACAGCTTAAAGGGTGCACTGGGAAAGAGGTGGGCTGACCATTGGTGATTCGCAAGATTGTTGTAGCTTTATATCATTCTTAACATTTTTCTAACCACTTGTTATCAACACAACCTTCTCCTATGTACTTCCCTAAGCCTTGTCTCCTCTCTTGAACCCTCCTCTAGTCATTTTATACCTTCATTAGCCCTTCCTAATCCTAAAACCCTTTTTGGCAATTTACAATACAAAGTCAACCGAGCGACTTAGTATTTTAATTAATACTTATTATTATCAATTAACAATACATAATCGATTGGGCCAACATAGTATTCTAATTGACACTTGTTATATTAATTAACAATATATATTCGATTAGGTTGACTCTATCAGTTAAACTTTCAGAAAGGTTTAGGGTTAGATTTAACTATATATACACATATGTTTTCATCATTTATTAAGAAGAGAAGAGAAGAATAAGTAAGATATATTGTGCATCTATCTATCTGCCATTCTACTTGAGGATCAAGCTTAGGGTTTCATACCTGTTTTGAAAATATGGATCTTGTCTTGTGGAGAAGTTTTTTGGATGCATTGTTAGGTTGTGTAGCCTAGAGCTAATTTATCCTTGTCATCCTTACATACCACAACAACTTGTGAAACACCTTGGTCAAGAGAGAGATTGAGGTTGGACGGGTTTGTCTTCAAAGGTAAGTATTCCTAACTTTATTATTCTTTTGTAAGAGTAGATAGATATGTATTTTTACTTCTCTTCCATGCATTAGGATTTCGTATACATTGATGTGAGTATATATCTTCTATGCATGTTTAATTTTTATGTTTATTATCCCCATTTTGTGCCACAAGATTTGGTGAGCACTATATTAGACTTTGTTTTACTTGTTATTAGTTTAGCGAATATGAAAAAATAGGACCTGAATAGGGTTACTATGTAATTTTGCTTGACTGAGGTTTTGGAACCCTCCTTAGTGATATTATTTGGGGTAAGATATCACTTGACTAGGTCTAGGAGATCCATCTTGGTCATAAACCTGATTATCTAATATAGCATTGATCGAAAGTGTAAGTAGGATTTATCTTCTCTGAGCTAGATTTGATTTATAGATCTGTTGCATTTTTCATTGCATACAAAGTGTGTAATAAAGGAGGCAAATCTTAAAAAAATGTATAGGATAAAGTTATGTAGATAGCAAGTGGTGGTATAGGGGACAACAATCCTACAAAGCACCAATGATCTGTCCACCCTTTTTCTAGTGCACCCTTTAAGACATGCACTTAGAGAAATTAAGACTCGATGGGTTCCTGCAAGAGAGAAAGAATCAGTAATTGATAAAATTTGAAAATATTATGTGCATACAAAAAGTATCCCTTCCAAGCAACCATGAGGACATAAATAGTGTAAACACATCCCTATAAAAAACTTCACAAAGTAAGCAAGTAAAATTTGAATTCTCTATGGTACATCACCAAACATATCATGACCCACAATATAAGGAATGCATGAATATAAATTCAAATGTGTGTTTTAATATCAATTCGTGACAGGGATCTCACACAATAGGTGGTCCATGAAGATAACACTTTACAAAATCTAGTGTGACTCATGTACAAGAAGCATTGAACATTGCACAATGTACAACTGATGAATATTCAATATTTGTACATGGTTCAATTAACAACATAGAGCTCATGGAAATAAGACCTTCCACATACCATGATACAACATTACAATTAACTAGTTTAGAAAACTAACCAAGTACTATATTACAAGCGTTACTTGACAAGAATTTGATCATTTTACCTTCCATTAGACATTGATCAATGGCTCGTTTATCACATCAACAAGGGAAATTAAATTTTAGTTATCATAGGATAACTTGGCATGGAATGGATAATTATGAGACAACAAAACATTCAAAATTTTAAGGATCAAGGTATTATTAAAATCATAGGATACCTGAGATGGATAGACCAGTTACAGCTTCCAAAATAATCTAACAAAGTAAAAGGTTGTGTAAAGTGTAAAAACATCCATGAACAGACCCATTGATTATTCAAGTATTCATTGAATATGGCTATCGAAAAGAATTTCAAATTGATATATATATATATATATGAAGGGGCCAATACATGTACCATTTAATTTATACAACATTTAGGCCAACAAATAAATGAGCTATAACACACACTTTATTACAAAAGTTCAAAAGGGCATATTAACTTCCCAATTTCTTGTGGGCCAAAGGTTGTGGAAACATTAATATTTGTGATGTACATTATGGAATAATTTCACACTACACTTGGGCAATAGTGGATATAACAAATGCAGACCAATCTTGATGATCCAAATAAGTGTGTTACATTCAAGTTTGAAAATAATACAATCAAAAATCAATAAGATAGAAAGGATGAACAACAAAAATTCAATCAATCAAGAGCAATTGGAGTTGCATCATTTAATAAAATGACATTCGAACCTACACATTGTATTGATAGAAATGTAATGCTTGTACATAAATGTTTTGAGGACATACCTACGTATGACATATCTAATGATGATGACATGGACATTTGATTTGATTTTGTATCCAAAGATAAGCATGATATTAAGAGATCTAAGGTATACACTTAGACATCCCCTGAGTGTGATATTAGAACATAAGAACAAATATTTTAAAATATAAAATATTACAAATTAAAAAATACAAAGAAATAACATATTCAAAATATATAGAAGCAAACCTATGCATGACATGTTTTGTCAATACACATAGTTGGTTGATGTTATTTTTCATATACATGGTGAATTACTTATCTATTTTATACGAACATGCTTTTCATGGCATACATGAGTGAGATGCAAGACATACATGTTACATATGATACATGGACATATATATGCATGACATTATTTACACCTAGGTGCAACATTTCTATATTAGAGGCATGTCTATATTTGGGGCATCTTTGTACATTTTTGAGTTATATCTTAATGTACTAGTCTATTGATCATAGCAAACTATTATACATGACTTTCTCTTGCTCATATTCTCTAAAGT
The DNA here is from genome assembly GCA_037957365.1 of Torreya grandis. Classification (NCBI taxonomy): domain Eukaryota; kingdom Viridiplantae; phylum Streptophyta; class Pinopsida; order Cupressales; family Taxaceae; genus Torreya; species Torreya grandis. The sequence continues at coordinate 4,395,209 of JARHVA010000133.1, read as the reverse complement.
GTTATTTTCTATGGTTATTTTATTTTACTATACTAGATGATGACATTGATTAATTATGCAGACTAATAATGCTTGCTTCATGTATGTTTGATACTGATAATTGTGACATTGTTTGATCATTGATGTGTCTTATTTTGATTGTATTATGGATAAATTGATCGTGTCTTGTCATGTTGTGTGTCGGTTTGTATCAAAGGATTATCTAGTTCGAGTCATGGCCATGTCATGTTTATGTCAAGTCAAATTCATGCCATGTCTTGTATATTTTTTTGCATCGTGAACATGATATTGTGTGTGTGTGTGCATAGTTACATATATGATTATTACTATGACCTTGGTTCTATTTTTATATCATGCATAATTTTATTGTGTGGTGTTGCCATTATTTATATTATGCATTTTTTGTGATTCTTATCATTGGGTGCTTGATTGTATTTGTACTAGACGTTGACACTTATATGTCTATTGCCTTGGATTACATGTTTGAATGATAAAAAAAAATTATGATGGAATATCGCATTATGTTTGTATATACACTTTACATTATTATATTTTTCTATATAACACAAGATGCACATAACTCTTTCTTTTGAGATGAGTGATTTGCATGATTCATCCCTCATATAAAAAGGGGGCATATAATGGATTTAGTTTAGATATTTAGGTCATGAAAGATATACATTTCAGATTTCAAGACATCTTATATGATTTAGATGGGTCAGAGTGAGCAGATTAAAACATATGTGGGGCATTCTATAAGATTATGATGAACAAATGTGGAATTCTATGATATTAACAAAGATATGTTGGAATTTTATGTCACTTTGAAAGATAGATGGATCATATTGGGTAATTTACTTTGTTCATGCAGACACTTTGTTATTTTTTATATTGAGGATTGGTGGGGAACAATGGTACTACGTAGGCACTCTAGATCTATAATTTGTCGATAGCAGTTGATCCTTTTACATATGAAACTATTTTAGGGCTCCATTTTTAAATAAAAGCCTATTTTGTGGTTTCAATTCCTTATAAGAACCTGTTTCAGGGTTCTAAATTTGCATATGAACCTTTTTATAGGTTCCACATTGACATACAAACTTGAATTTGGGGTTCCACAGAAGAATTATTATGATATTCAAAATAGTGTCATTGAGGTTACTACATCACTCAACTTCTAGCACTCCTCCAATGGTAGTGGAGGCATTTACACTCCTCAACTCACAGTTTTAGTAGTTGCATCTCCTTGGGGCATGTTCACCCCATGGTTTTCTCATGTCAAGTTCATCAAGGCTCAACTTCATTTATATACTATCAGGTGTATTCATTCCTTAACTTTTTAAATTCAATTTTTTCAATGATTTAGATTACTTCAAATTTCTTATTTTGAGGAGACATTGATCTATACATGTTTCTTGTGGGTTTCACATGGAATAAATGATATATTTTGGTTAAACCTATCAATACCAAGCCTGGTTTTCACAAGTAGCAAATTTACTTATTTTATCCTTTTAATTTTATAATTTATAATATAGATTAAAAGGATGCCATATACAAACACTTAAGTTTGGTCTTTAGCACTTTGGCAATGTCAACTTTAACATACTTTGACACACTTGGACATTGCGCATACATTTTACTCTTTAGCACATTTTACTCTATATGTCTACCCATCTACTGTCTTAGCCACCTCTTTTCACCCAAATACATTTATTCATGGTCATTTGAATCTATATAGAAACCTTTCAAAATCCTAAACAGACAATCTTCATATTAAGAGCTTTGATGTTTTCACAGTCCATAAGAGTGAGCAACAGATGATTTTGGGATGAAACTGCGTGCATAGTTTTTTATATGATGTGTTTCAAATCACCATTTGTGATTCATCATAAATAATTTTACATGATGAATCATAGATGTGGTTCAAAATGTGTTAGATCAAAAACTATGCACACAGTTTCACCCAAAAATCATCTATTGCTCAATCTCCATATTTTGAGTCCTCATTTTTCACTTCTAGGACAATACTAGTGATCTTAAGCAATGTCAATTACCATAGGTGTATCTCTCATTCGACAATGTCTAGGAGCCCTCAATAGCTATTTTTCAATTCGGAAACTCTCCATTAGGTCAACCTAGACATGTTTCAAGGGTTGGTCATAACAATAAATAATGAAGATTTAGTTATAAATACAAATCATTCCTAAGTTTATAATCATTTGGAAAACTCTTGGAAACTTTAACATCTAGCAATCTCTTGAGACGTTTTCACAAAATCATGCACATTTGAAAACCCCTCAAACGAGTATCCTTAGAGCCAAGTCTGAATATTTGAAATTTAAAGTTGCATGGTTCCAATTGTCAAAGATCAAAACATTGATTTGCATTCTAAATTGTTCACAATATTGTGTGAGCATACACACACAAAAGTAGAAAAATTGTGTTGTTTGAGCCCTATTTGGAGTATTGGAACATAGGGAACACTTAGCTATTCAGTGGGAAGCGGTTCAGGATGTCCAACGTAGAATACTACCATTCTTTTAAGAGTATCATGTGGTCAAAAATGAAATTAGGGTCTAGAGAGGAGATGAAAAACATAGATCGATGCACAAAATTGAAGGCTAACCCACACATAGGATTATTTTATAGGTGTAGTCATAAGGGTATTAGGAGTTACAGACCCACATAGTGAATAGGTACACTATTAATAGCTTCCAAACAATGTCGGCTACTACAGGGGTTAGACTTTGTCGACAGTGTCAAGAGAGGTTTTGAGCCTTTGTTTCAAGTGTGAACGACTTACGATGTAGGTAAAACATTTCCAGGTATAGTAACACCTTCTGTAAGAAACACATAACCAAAATTAGTTAAGTATATTTATACCCTCTTACTTTGTCAATTATATAAATTGAAATTATGCAATATCTAGAATATCCATCTCCATTCATATTGGTACTTTATTTCTATATTTTACATAATTTGTAAGTACATAGTTTTCCACTATTTTAGGACCACCCAAACCTAAAATAATTAAAACACTCCCCTCAATAAAAGTAAAAATATTTTTTTATTGGTGATGGTTTAATGTGTTTGATCCCAATGTTGCCCACACAACAGTGACAACATGGAAAGTTCTAGTCAGTATGGAACTGTTTCTTGGATAATTACCTCCAAAGTTAGCTAGTTTTGTTTCCTAACTCATTACTAATCTACATGAACTAATACATGAAATAAAGCTTGCAATATAAAATTGAAGAGAGAAATAAGAGATAATATATAGGGAGTCATTGTATAGATAGGAGAAATGCATGCTAGATATAGAAACGGATCGGCCAAGTGCCTAGTCTAAAGTCTATAATATTGATACCGTTGGCCAATTTATCGATAGAGTAGGCCATTGGGGAGGCCCAAATAGAAATATAGGGGTGTGGCCATATTTGACCTATAGAGAGGGGCCTCAACCCCAATACCATATATCAGTTGTGGGCGGGGCCTATCTTAAGTTAAATGGTGATGCACCAAGATGGAATGGTTGACATTGGACTCTTCCTGCTTGAGTATGACACATAACTTATAAGAATGCAAGATAGGTGAAAACATGATGTATAAGCAAATGCAAGAGGTAAGAAAAAATTCGAATATGAGCATGGAGCTTTCACAATAGTAAGAAAGCTAGAGGCTAGCCAAGATAGAACCAAAAAATCTTTTATCATTTGCATAAAATATACACATATGCAAGAATACATACAAAGGCTTGTCTTCTTTACAAAACTCAATACATAGGTCATGGAAACCACATAAAATATGGTCTGAGCAGGCTTAAGAAGGAACTAACAACAACCACCTTTAAAAATAAGGGAGCTCTGTCATTTTATAGATTGAGAATAGAGAATTGAAGGAGAATAGGAATTGAATTCTCAACTGCCAAGTACAAGAAGTAGGTGAAAGTATATGCTTTATTTTTTAGTTCTTTAATCATACTTATATAGCTGAGTAAAATGTTCAAATTGTAGCTCATAGCTCATAGTACTAGTTACTTGTTATAAGTATTCAACATGGCATGGCTTCCTAATTCCATATGTCTATGTACTTGATATATTTTGAGAAAAGAAACCCATGTTGTCCTTGCAAAACTTTGCCAACCTGTTCAACCCACTTTCTACAAATAATGGTTTGATTATCCTTTGTAGAGCCTCTTTAATCATTTTAATTTGATCTTTGAAGCTTAGCCGACTCTCTTAAGTAATTATCCATTAAACGAGTTGTTTAAAGTTGATAGATCTCTTGAAAATATTCTAAGAAAGATACGTCTAGAATAAGTTTTTCAACAATTAATTACATAGGAACATCACATCCAATTTACTTAAAACAAATATGGTTGGAAAGCTCTCGCTAAGATATTTTCAATGAGCTTAGATTTAAAAGAATGGATGCCAATAGAGGAAGATATTTCTATCGAAAGATCTGTAAGTCCCTACCTTATGTTCTCTTAGCTATTACTTATGTCTTGATCAGACAGTAGAAGGGTAGCGTTGCAAGAGTTAATCCAACGATGTGAGACATTTATTGATGTTGGTGTCACCTTCAATCTATGAAAATAGCTCATGTCGTAGATATTGGGATGATCAAATGGTGGGAAATGTTTTTCTTAAGATCTCCAAAGCTTAGCTCATAACTACCACTTGGCATTATTTGACTTTTCAACCTTCACGAGCCCCATTGTGCATCTCCCTTTGGCTTTAAGCTACTCTTCCACACATCATATCAGACAGCTAGAGATTATTGTGGCACAAGTTGATCCAATGGTGTAAGCATTTTTTTTACATTGGCATCATCTAGTTCATTCATAAATATCTCATATCGTTAGATGGAAGGAGATCGAATGGTTGGAAACCCTGGCTAAGATGTTCTAATTAGACTAAGGCAAGAAATATAGATGTAAGCTTTGATTTTTTGAAAGTGACTGATGCACTAAACTTATTCAGGGTATATAGCCTTAGGAAACTTAAATTATTTGAAAGAATCTTGTGTGAGAAAAAGAGTTGTGAGTGACATGGAATTTATTGAAGGATTAGCTTCTGCTCTTTGAAGGTTTAAAGAATTGATATTGGGATTAAAGGGAAGCTTAGAGCTCAAAATTTTGATGAATAATATTATGAAGCATGAAGGAAACACTTGTTTGAGGACATCAAGCCTAAAGGGTATATTTTATTCAACATTTTGGTGGCTCTTAAGGGAAGTGTGCTTGTTATGTGTCAAATCTAGATATTTTATATCCATTGGGCATGAAGTCAATATGAAAATCCTTGGAAGCATGAAAACCCATTAAAATTATTGAAGATTGATCTCAAGTTTAATAAAATTAAACTCACTATACAATATTTCTCCCTTTTGTCAATCTTCCTTTCTTTTAGTTTGCATTCTACTTGCTTTGATTAATCATATCACCTTTGTGTCTATTTAAAGCATTCAAAAGCAGTGCATGGAAGGAATTTCAAGATCAAATTTTAATTCATTAAATGGCAATGGGGCATTTAAATTTCCTTATTTTTTACACAATCTTCTCTTGATCTATTAACCATCTTATCATTATACTCACAACTAGGTAAGTCTTTCCAACTCTTTAATGGTATCTTTTCTCAATTATCATGTGCATACCAATTGTTCTTTAAAAGCACAAGCTCGTGTAATTCTCATAGACTTTTCTTGATATTTTAACCATCTTCTCCTTATTATCTCATCTACTTAAGTATTTTCAACTCTTTAATGGTGCATTTTCCCAATTGTCACACACATGCCAATTGTTCTTTAAAATCTCAAGTTCATGTTGTTCCTTTTTTATTCTAAGTTTTCCATTTGTTCCTGCTTCATATTTTTTTATCATTCTTATACTCACTTTGGCTTCTACTATTACCATATCCCCAAAGAAATTACTCTTCGTCTTCATACTATATTGGTTAAATGAGTGATATGTACACCACATCTTGCGGGAAGTCAGTATGGATGCCTTTTGTATGCACAGGTTAGGATGACATACAACTATCCTTTTTTCTAAATGGACTAGGCCCTGAATGAGATTAGTCAAATAGAGTCTATGTATACTTGGATGTTCAAGTAAGGATCAATGAATTCCATAGATCTAGTAGAGGGTAACCTATAGCTCCAATGTCAAGAGAAAAGTGTTTCAAAGTATAAGCCTATGACACAAGGATAGAGCTCTCACTAGACCTCTACAAAGGTAATTGGTTGTAAATATGCAAGTAAAGTAAATAGTTGTAAAGTAGTTTTGTAAATATGCAAGTAAAGTAAATAATTGTAAAGGGGTACAAACTAAAGTTAAGTATGGGTTAGAATGGTTATAAATGGGTAAGGTGCAATGGTCAACCAAAAGGAGGTCTACGCAACATAAAATGATTTATGGAAAGTCTAAGTAATCATATGTCTACACCAGCTTACTCAATATAGAGGAAAGCTAAACAAGGATAAGTATACATACATTCACAATGCAATGAACAAATCAATATCTAATCTACAAAATAAATAAATGAGAGTGTAGGGATAGAGATACTGACCTTGGGGTGAACCTGTCGACGCTTCAATCTCCCCCTTAACTCAAGTGAGTTTTTCAAGAGAATGTTGTAAGTTGAAGATGTTAAATAGTTGGAAGAAGCCCTAGATAACCTTAATTAGAAACTCCCAATGGATCCTCTTATTAAGCTTCAATGACACCACAAGACAAGACTCCTTAAGGTTCTAAACCATTAAATATCTCAATATTTCTTTAAGGCATAACTGTGAGCAAAAATAGAGTGAATGGATGTGATATATCTGATATGAATGAAATGTGACCCCTATATATATGATTCCAATACCCTAAACTAACCCTAAACTCTAATATGATGGTATCAACAAGGATGATACAATTGGAAGATGTTGGCTAACACAATATAATATTACCCAGGTCGATATAGAACAATGTTAGAAAACACACTCAAAACTGCATTGGGTAGGCCAATACAATACAGGAAGGGTAAAGGCACAAAATAGATAATATTATCCATGCCGATATCATAGGATATAGGGAAACTAACAAATCTAGATAGAAAGTAAAAAAAGGGGATAAATGGCTAGACACTTAGAGAAGGTCAGATTGTTAGTAGTAATGATGTAATAAGGATAGAATATCAACATCTCTCACAAAGCACCACAAGCCTTTCCCACCCCATTTCAAGTGCACCCTTTAAGGCGTGCACTCAGAGATATTGATGCATTGACAAGCTATTGTAAGACAAAACATCACTAGATGATAAAGTGAAAAATATTAGTGTATACATATACCCCACCTGAAATTCATCACATGTCACAATAGTGTAATGTGGGATGGTGCTTTAATATATAAACATAACAACACTAAAAGAAAAGTAAAATTGAAAAAAAATGTTGAAAGAAATGTTGATAAATAAAAAACTAAAAGTACCATGTGCATATCTTGACTTACCTTTTTGCTTAATAGTTGCATGAAAATAACATAGTCTCAGTCATGGAGGGTGCAGAAACTAAATTTAAGAAACCCTAAGGATATAAAGTTAAAAATGAATAAGAAACAATACGCTCAAATGTGATATAGTCAAATAAATGGATATAAATAAAAAACTCTCGAAGCTTCTTAAAGCACATTGGAAAATTGGCAAGCCAAAATCAATAAGGTTAGGTTAGAACAAACTACCAAAGAGACAAATAAAACAAAGTAAATTTGATAAGCCAAGACGCCAAGGCTACTTACAACTGAAAAACCCAAAAATGTGTCCTAAGTAAGACAAGTAACAATCCACATAAAATAAAAGACACATAGAACTAATTTATGATAAAAAAACATTGATGTAAGAGAAGTTAAAAACCATTCTTAGACAAAGATGAAAACATAAAATGAAAAAATGGGACCATGTGGCTTGCAAAAACAAATAAAAGACTCAAGGTCCCAAACATGACTAAGAAAAATCTTAGAAAGATAAGGCAAATGACCAGGAGAGCATCTCGCAACAACTTGGAGATACAACTTCTATTCTAAAGATGGAAAATCTAAAACTATCATATTATTACTGTGTCTAAAAGAGATGGAGAACAAGAAGTAAAGAAGATGGGAAAGATTTAGAAATAATTTGTTTGTCAAGGGGGAAGACAGAAGGAGGGAAAAGAGAGGCCACCAAGATGAAAGCATGTTCTTTACTAGAAACAAGACACTCAAATCAAGTTGGAAAAACTAAGAGTTTTCAACATCAATGGCCCTAGAGAACCCTTCCTAGCAACATAAGCTCGGGTTAACTAGCGAAGTATAAGCATCATCCCATGAAGGTTAGCATGTATGAAAAGTAAAAGGATCCTACCTTCCCACAACATGTTCCCCACTCCTCATGACTCCTTACAAATTTGTTAGCCTACTATGAAAATTGAGTACTTATATGAGAAAGTAGGTGGCACTAGAATATAAGAAGAAAAAATAATAAAATGAGATCTTCTACCCTATTCGATTGGTCTACTGCACCATAATTGACTTTAGCTCTATCATGAGGTCAATTGTGCATTTTGAAATTTGACTAGAATAGTAGATGTGCTACACAAATATCACCTCTTTTGGTGTGATTTAACTTTTAAACCTTGATTTGTCTTTTTAAACATTACCTTTTTCTTATGATATGGCTTTTAACTCTTTTGGGTTTTTCTATTTTCCTCCTCCATACATATTTGGAACAACTAACCATGGTTCCTAAATATGACTATCAAAAGAGAGCTTACATTTATTTATTAAAGAGAGAACTTAAAGACCATTATGTCTAAAGACTCTTAAACATTCACATTAGAAAAGAGTGCAATATCAAAACTGACCTTGGTGAACTCAAAAATAAATGAAATATAGGGAAAGATGAAAATGATCATAGAACGATTGGGTTTCCCCACTCACAAAAAATGTGTAAGGTAATATGGTGCAATGATAGGGAGGTATGATACATCATCATACTAAGATGGTATAATAGATATAGGGATGTGAATATAGACTATTATAGTTTTACCACAAGAGAATATGTCCGACTCTTAGTGAGGAACAACACTACTCTTGACCATTGTATTATCTTTCTAAGAATATACCTAGCTAAGATTGGGAGAAAACGTAATGTGTAATAGAATGATGAACATTTGTGAGAAGGGCCTAGTTGATTCCTCGGGTTTTACCATGCAACTCATAAATTAAAAGATCGAAGAAGCATAAATAAGAGATATGTTGGAACACAACTAGATACTGAGAGGGGGGGTGAATCAATATATAAATTAATTTAGTCCTTTTCAAAACCTTTTAATACAGATTAAAACTATATGCAGATATCACACACAAAAACACATAACACAAGATATACCATGGAAAACCCAATATGAGAAAAATGACCATGAGAATAGCTGCTAGAATCTACCATTCTAATCCAGCCTCATAATAAGGAACCTCACTAGTTACAATGTTTAAGGGAACCAACCCTAAGGAGGCACCAATCCACTAGTTCAAGAGCTTCAACTCTAAGGAAGCACCCACTCCCTGATCTGAGCAACAACTCAGTCTATCTGATGGTTGGAGCTACAACTCTAGATTACAAAATAGATTCATACATGAATCCAAATCTTTGTTCTCTGTTACAGGTCTGATCTGCAACTATTCATGCTTTGCACAGAATCTCTTTGTGCCTTTCTTACTCTCTACTCCTTTGTCTTTGTGTCTAGATATGTCTCTATTTGACACACTTCATTTCTCTCTCTCTACTCCTCTATGTCTCTATATTTTCTATTTGACACAATTCAAATAGCTCCATCCACCTTTGCTTATGTCCTAGATGTCATATATATATAATTGATCTAGGGTTTCATATCTCCGTTGTGTTCACACTTGTTCACATCACAGTCTGTTCTAGACTCAATTCATTATGACTTGAATTGTAAGTTTCCTGCATCTCAAATTCATGCATTACCACTGTGATTCCTGGTCTCATTACTATCTATAGCATTTGTTGGACTCTAGTTTTGATGCACATGTACATTTACATAGATTTGATCAGTTAAATCTTTCAATCTTGTTATCTATGTCATGATTCATGGCTTACTCACATGTTCCTGCGTCTAATCGTTAGACTGAACTTATCTTTAAATGTTGATCATTGATCTTACGTTTAGCACCATGATCTGATGGTCTATATTCAACTGGCTCAACTTTAAAACACATCCATTCGATTGATCTCTAATAGACTCACGTTGTTCATTTGATCTTTGTATGCTTTCAAACTTTAGATATGTCAACTTTAAAACACGTCTGTCGATCTTCCTGATACGAGTTCCTGCATGTCATTTGATCTTCAAAGAAGCACGATCTTTATCTCTGTCTAGACGTTAAACGTTGAGCTCTTTATCCCATCTCACTATTTCCTACGTCCTTGGATCACTTTCACTCCATCGATCTTCTCATACTTGCTCGATCTTTAACTCACCATTGTGTCTACAAAACTCGAGCACTTTATTCCATCTGAGTCCATTCACTCCATCGGATCTCCTTTGCATGATCATCCGCTCATCGTCAGATCTTCTAACAAGCTCGATCTTTATCTCTACTTAACTTTTGAGAATGTGACACTTGGCATTAGCACGTGCCTTCTGCACATTGTTGTTAGGTCCCGTTATTGAGACACTTGGCATCCTTGTATTGCTCATTGACATTTTGACTTTAAACTGCACCATAGATTAACTAAGCAAGCTCCATGATTGTGACACTTGTCACTATCGCGTTTACTCGGAGAAGCCTTTGACAATTTGACTTCGCTACACTTCGTTGGATCTTATGTGTATGATTAAGCAATAGCCGTTGATCAAGATGGGACAAATATAAAGTCTAAGGCTTAGGAAATATTAAGTCCATTGATCACTACTCAAGCCAGTGATTGCTAGGTCAAGGGGCCGATTTTACAATGATGACATAGGCTTAAGTTATAACTTAAGCTACCAGGTCCCAGTGATATCCAATCAACATCAAAATAGAAAATGCTTGTTGACACCATGACTTAAACCCTTAGGGTTTAACTAAGAAACCCTATCATGTCTGAGAGCAAAGATAATTCATTTATGAGCTCATTCCTTCTCATTTGACCCTGTAGACCATATATTCAAGATGCTCTTGAAAAACCCATAACAAATCTTCTATCTATTTACTTTGAAAATGTCCATAAATGATCTTTGTAAAACCATGACAACTTTGCAAGACTTTGTGTAGATTTAACTATGGAGACCATTTCAATATACCTAGAAGGCTAACTTTACACTTGCATAACTCTTGTGGTGCTTAGTTGCATGACCTGTAATTTAGTGCATATGATCCTCTTACATAGGGGATTTCATCCATATATCCATTTGCTCCTGAAGCCTTCATATGTGAAATATATGGCATCATCAAAGTGCCTACTTATATTTATCTTGTAACCTGCAAATTTGACTAAGTGTTGGAAAACACTGTCAAAATGTCCTGGAGCCATACTTTTCTCAAGCATATCATTTGTCACGCTATGTCGCATGACCTAAGATTTAGCACATAGAAAATAGGCACAAAAATGAACAGACCCATGTGATCATTTTGTCTTCACACATCCATGTGTGCAAAAGTTGATCTCATCAATATGCTTACTTGGCTCTATTTAGCCCTTTTGCAAATTTGGCTAAGTATAGAAACTTAGTGATTTTTGTTTGATTAGCCAACTTTGCATGCTCATATCTTCAATTGCACTTCATCACATGACTTCAAATATGGCGCATAATAACTAGGGACTAGTGTGTCCCAACCATGTGACCAGCTCCCCATACTCATTCACATGTGGCAATGGTGATGTCAGCAAAATGCCTTCTCAAATTTTTTGTCATAGACCCAAAATGTCTAGATGATCAATATGAAGAATCGAATGAATTCCATTCATGCACACATGCATTTCAATCATCTTAGACCTCTGATAGGATCCTTTGCATATCCTTTAATCACCATATTCAGTCCTGAACATCAATGACATGCTCATAATGTCCTTTTTGACATCAATGACAATCATATTTCCAACAATCTCCCCCTTTGTCATTGATGGCAAACTAAATGCTCTGATCTTCTAATACATTGTCCTTTCTTTAGCATTGCTTGCATTGGCTTCTGATGAACTTGAACTAAGGTTGTTCATACCAAACTCGCTCCCCCTTAGGCAATGGCACATTTGCCTAATACTCAACTTGGACACCTTACTTTTCTTCTTCTTTGACAGTTGCACTTTTTCTCAAAACTTTTGCAAAGAGCATTTTTCTCTTCTTCTCCCACAGAGAGCATTTACACTTTCTCTCCCCCTTTGACATCAATGGCAAAAGGACTCTTTGACTGGTTCTCCAAATGTGTCTCCCCCTTTATCAGATAAAGGAGTTTGTTCAAGAATCTACAACCTTCAACTTATTATAACTTTGCAAAGATATGCATACCTGAGTTGCATGTTCTCTCTTCTTTCAGGGATTAAAAAAGCTTCTATGAGACTCCCCCTGGACTCATGCTCTATCACTAGGAACTCGTGATGTGGTGTAGGAGCCACCACTCCTAACTTCTATCTCAAATATTCAAATTGTTCCTTGGGAAGAGGTTTTATGAATATGTCTACAATTTGATCCTTAGTTGGCACATATTCTATTGTGACCTCTTGATCTGCAACCTTCTCTATTAAAAAGTGAGACTTGATTGATATGTATTTGGTTCTAGAATGCGTTACTAGATTCTTTGATATATTTATAGCACTTGAATTATCACAAAGAATAGAGATAGGTGCATTGCACTCAACCTTGATGTCCTTGAGTGTTTGCTTCATCCACAATACTTGAGTGCAACATGCCACTGCTGCAACATACTCTACTTCTACTATAGAAAGAGTAACTGAATCTTGCTTTTTTTCAGCCATGAAACAAGTCTATTTTTAAGAAAGAATGCACCATCACTAGTGCTTCTTTGTCTTCCACACTTCCTACCCAACCAACATTTGTATAAGCTATCAAACTGAAATCTTCACTTGTAGGATACCATAGACTATAGTCAATTGTGCTCTTGATGTATCTAAAGATCCTTTTCACTGCATTGACATGTGATTCTTTAAGAGTAGCTTTAAATCTTGCAACCATGCACACTGCTTGCATGATATCTAGTCTTGATGCAGTTAGGTATAGCAAGGACCTATCATTGATCTATATACAGTTTGATTTGCATCAAGGGACTCATCCTCTTTGCTCAACTTGCATCCAGTTATCATAAGAGTAATAACTAGTTTGCTCTCTTCTATTCTAAATTTCTTGAGCATTTCCTTTACATATTTGGTTTGGGATATAAATATCCCTTCATTAGTTTGTGTTATTTGTAGACCAAAGAAGAAATAAAATTCTCCTAGCATAGACATTTCAAACTCACTTTGCATTTGTGTAGTAAATTCTTTGCACATTTTGTTATTGCTACCAAAGATGATGTCATCATATACAACAACAATCAACATATGTTCACCTTCTAATTTGAAGTACATATTGTTGTCTACACATAATTTGTTGAAACCTTGTTGTTGCAAGTACTAGTCCAATCTTGAATACCATGCCCTAGGTGCCTGTTTTAGACCATACAAAGCTTTCTTTCATTTGCATACATTATCTTCTTGTTCTGACAACTAAAAACATTTTGGTTGTTCAATATAGACTTCCTCTTCTAAATTCCCATTCAAGAAAGCTGACTTAACATCCATTTAATAGACTTTGAATTTCATGTAAACAGAGAATGCTAGAAACATTCTTATAGCTTTCAATCTAGCAACTGGAGCAATTTTTTTCTCAAAATCTATGCCCTCAACTTGTGCATATCCTTTGCACACCAATCTTGTTTTATTCCTTATAACATCTCCATCCTCATTGAGCTTGTTTTTATAGACCCATTTTGTACCTATCACATTCTTGTTTAAAGTTATTGGAACTAATTGCCAAGTTTTGTTCTTTTCAATTTGGCTCAGTTCTTCTTCCATGGCTTTTAGCCAATTCTCATTCTTGTTGGCTTCAACATATCTCTTAGGCTCAATTTTAGACATTAGAGCAAAACTTACTTGTTTCTTATTCATTGCAACTCTTCTCCTTATTTGAACTCCTTCATTCTTATTGCTAATTATCTGCTCTTTAAGATGATCTTTTGGAACAAATCTTGGAGGTGAATTTTAATTCATTTCCTCAGCCTCTTCATTATCTGCTTCTTCTTCAAGATTTGATTCTTCAATACTGATTTCCTTGTCAGGTTCAACATGCTTCAATCCTTCTTCAACCTCAACATTGATGCTCTTTACAATCTTGTGTAGCATTTTATTGTAACATACATAGGCTTTGCTTTGAGTGGAATAACCAAGAAATATTCTTTCATCACATCTTGATTCAAAGCTTCCCAATTTGTCCTATTTTATTTTGATGTAGCATTTGCTTCCAAACACTCTGAAGTACTTAATAGAGGCAGGCTTTTCATACCATAGCTCAGAGAGAGTTTTGTCACTGTTTATCTTCGGTTGAACTTTGTCCAAGATGTATACTATGGTTTGGACTGCCTCTCTCCAATGTCCATCAGGGAACTTGGCTTATTTTAGCATTGTTCTGACCATCGCCTTGACTGTCATGTTCTTTCTCTCAACAACTCCATTTTGTTGTGAAGTCTTTGTTGCAGAATAATGCCTTTTAATCCCACATTTTTCACAATATTCTATGAACTCATTTGAAGTGAATTCTCTACCTTTATTAGATCTTAAGCATTTGATCTTTCGTCTAATCTCATTCTCTACCATGGCTTTTAAGGATCTTGAATCTCTCAAATGCTTGTGACTTGTCCTTCAAAAAGGTTACCCATGTCATTATTGAGTAATCATCCACAAACAACATGAATTATCTATCTCCTTTATATCCTTTTGTCTTAGTAGGACCAGAAAGATCAGTATGAACTAATTCTGGAGGCTTTGTAGTTGCATACTTCTTTGTTTGAAATTTGACCCTTGTCTGCTTGCCTAGTGACATTCCTTGCAAGTAGTTTCTACAGGTTTGGTTATTTTGGGCATGTGTCTGACACATTTATACTTACTTTGACTAGGCTATCAAAGTTAACATGACCCATTCTTCTATGCCATAACCAACTCTCATCAATCTTTTCTATCAAGCAGTTATTTCCATTTACTTCAATAAGATTATAGATATTGTTTTCAGTCATTTTCCCTTCTGCAACTAGTTTTCCAAATCTCTTTAACTTGCAACCTTCTGCATAAAATGTGACATTATATCCATTGTCACATATTTGGCTGACACTTAGCAGATTATGCTTCAGTCCTTCAACATAAAGGACATCATGTGTAGGCAGTTTACCATCTATGTTCAAGGTTCCTTTACCTTTGATATTTACTGTTGTGTTGTCTCCCAAGTTGATAGGTCCTTCCTCACATTTGTTTAATTTGATGAACTTGCTCTTGTCACTAGTCATATGCTTTGAGCAACCGTTGTTTATCACTCATAAATTTTGCTCCTTTGCATGGAGTGAAGTTTGAGCAATCATGGATTCATTTTTCACTCTCCACACATCCTTGGGTTTCTTATATGTCATGTTTTTCTCTTTATCATAGACTTGTAAACTTTTGTTCACACTAGGAGACATGTCTTTCTTATTACTTTGCACATTTGATCTTACAAAGTTAGTTCTACATTGTTTAGCTATGTGACCAAAATTATTGCAATTATAGCACATTACATTTGTATCTAACAAGGATGCAAATGAATTTTTGCTTACAAAACTGGTTCTACTTGTAAGTAAAACTCTACAATTACTAGCCTTATGACCAAAATGATTACAGCTATAACAATAACCATAAAAAGATGATGAATACTTGGTCATGGCATCTCTTGGTGCAGCATAAGGAGCTCTCCTAAACTCTGGCTTTTTCAAATCTCTCACTTTTGTGTATCCATCTGCATCAGTTACCTTTGTCTTCTTCTCTTTAAGCTTCTTTTCAGGTTCAACTTTCTTCACAACAGTTATGTTTGAGTCTCTTTTTGTGTCCTTGCAAACTTTCTTTCTTTGCTCCTAATTCTCCTTCTGCTTTGAAGTTTTCATACAAGGCAGCAGATGTACTAGTAGTGGAACTCTTTCCCTTTTCATAACCAAGATTTGATCTCTATATTGAGGGCTTTTAAGAGTTGATCAATTCATCAAGAATGTCTAATCCTTTTATCAACTTCAGCCTTTTGTCTAGTTGACCTTTGGCCTTTTCAAGCTCTTTTCTCAAAGCCACTATCTCTGATTCTAACTTCATGCACTCATTAGATTTAGATTGTAGTTCAAGTTTGACTACATCTTTTATTATCTTGGCCTCTTCAACTTGTGTCTTTAGGCTCACTACCATCTGATCAAATTTCTCAAGACTTTTGGACCTTTTTTCAATTTCCTTTTGTCTAAGATTCTACTATTTTGAACTCTATTTTCTCAGCTTGTCAATTTTCTCTAAAGCACAGATGAGCTCACACTCTAGATCCACTTATCCTTCTTCTTCATCTGAGTCTTAAACTTCTTAATCCATAGAAGTTGATTCTATTGTCATGAATAGGACTTCCTTTTCCTCAACCACAAAAACACATTCATGATCATCATTAGAAATATCACTATCATCCATTGAATCACTATCTTATTTTGTGTATAGATCTTTCTTATTTTTGAAGTTCTTCTTCTTGGGATAGTAGGGTTTCACCTTTTTGCTACTCTCTACTTACTCAGAGTTAATCTTTTAAATGGTAACTTACCTCTGTACTTTCTAAACCCTCTTTTTAATCTCCTGACAAATTTGGCTTCTTCTTCATCAGTCTCCTCAGATCTGAATGTAGGTGCTTCTAATTTTACTAGGTTAGATGCTTTGAATGCAGCTTCTCTCTTGAAGGTGTCGGCCTCTCCCATTCTCATCTCATAGGTTGTAAAGGTTCCATGCAACTCATCAATAGTGAGTTTGTCTAGATCTCTTACTTTCTCTATTGCAGAGATTTTAGAATCATATATTGATGGCAAAGATCTTAGGACCTTTTTGACAATTATTTATTCTTTCATTTTTTCTCCAAAGCCTCTGATTGCATTGACTATTTCATCTACTCTGAGGAGGTAGTCCATAATCTTCTCTTCCTCATTCATTTTAAGGCTTTCAAACTTGTATTTATAATTTTGTAGCTTGGTCTTCTTTACCTTGTCATCTCCTTCATAAATATTTTTTATTTTGTTCTAGATATCTTGTGCATTTTGACAATGCATCACTTTCACAAACTCTGAATTAAATAATCCACATAAAATAGCATTCTTTACCTTAGTATTGCTCTCATATGCTTTCTTGGCAGCCTGATCAGTAAGAGTTGTAGCAAGGGCTATATATCCATTCACAACAGACATCAATACATCAAACCCTAATGAACATAGATATGCTTCCATTCTTATGCTCTAAAATGCATAGTTTGATCCATCAAAGATAGGTTTTTTGTTTGATGAAGATCCTTCTTGACTAGCCATTTGTGTTCACTATTCCAAGATCTACTTGAGTTGATTAAGCTTCTTTCAAGGAACCTGGATCTGATATCAATTATTGGAACACAACTAGATACCGAGAGGGGGGTGAATCAGTATATAAATTAACTTAGTCCTTTTCAAAACATTGTAATGCAGATTAAAACTATATGCAGAGATCACACACACAAAAACACATAACACAAGATATATTGTAGAGAACCTAATATGAGAAAAACCACCATAAAAATCGCTGCTAGAATCTACCGTTCTAATTCAACCTCATAATAAGGAACCTCATTGGTTACAATGTTTAAGAGCACCAACCCTAAGGAGACACCAATCCCCTAGTTTCAACTCTAAGGAAGCACCCACTCCCTAATCTGAGCAACAACTCAATCTATCTGATGACACCAACCGATTAGATCTATAATGGAGCTACAACTCTAGATTACAAAATAGATTCATACATGAATCTAAATCTTTGTTTTATGTTATAGGTCTGATATGTAACTATTCATGCCCTACACACAATCTCTTTGTGCCTTTCTTACTCTCTGCCCCTCTATTTTTGTGTCTAGATATGTCTCTATTCGACACGCTTCATTTATCTCTCACTTTGCTCCTATGTGTCTGTATTTCTTGTTTGACACAATTCAAATAACTCCAGCCACCTTTGCTTGTGTCCTATATGTCATATATATAAACAATTGATCTAGGGTTTCATATCTTCATTGTGTTCACACTTGTTCACATCACACTCTGTTCTGGACTCAGTTCATTATGACTTGAACTGTAAGTTTTTCGCGTCTCAAATTCATGCATCATCATTGTGATTCCTGGTCTCATTATTATTTATAGCATTTGTTGGACTCTAGTTTTGATGAGCATGCACATTTACATAGATTTGATGGGTTAAATTGATCAATCTTGTTGTTTGTGTCGTGATTCATGGCTTACTCATATGTTCCTACTTCTGACCATTAGATTAAACTTATCCTTAGATGTCAATCGTTGATCTTACATTTGGCACCACAATCCGATGATCTGTATTCAAATGGCTCAACTTTAAAACGTATCCATTTGATTGATCTCTGACAAACTCACATTGTCCATTCAATCTTCGTATGCTTTCAAACTTTAGCTTTGTCAACTTTAAAACACATCCATCAATCTCCCTGATCCGAGCTCCCGCATGTCATTTGATC
Organism: Torreya grandis; assembly: GCA_037957365.1. Lineage (NCBI taxonomy): Eukaryota > Viridiplantae > Streptophyta > Pinopsida > Cupressales > Taxaceae > Torreya > Torreya grandis. The sequence goes on along the minus strand of JARHVA010000133.1, from coordinate 4,376,375 downwards.
CCCGAAGATGCACGATCTTTATCTCTGTCTAGATGTTAAACGTTGAGCTCTTTATCCCATCTCGCTATTTCCTACATCTTTCGATCACTTTTGCTCTGTCGATCTTCTCATACTTGCTCGGTCTTTAACTCATCACTGTGTTGATAAAACTTGAACACTTTATTCCATCTAAGTCTATTCGCTCCATCGGATCTCCTTTGCATGATCATCCACTCATCATCAGATCTTCTGACAAGCTTGATCTTTATCTCTGCTTAGCTCTTGAAAATGTGACACTTGGCATTAGCGCATGCCTTCTGCACATTGTTGTTAGTTCCTGCTATTGAGACACCTGGCATCCTCATATTGCTCATTGACATTTTGACTTTAAACCACATCGTAGATTAACTGAGCAAGCTCCATGATTGTGACACTTGTCACTAGCACATTTACTTGGAGGAGCCTTTGACAATTTGAGTTCACTACGCTCCATTGGATCTTATGTGTATGATTAAGCGATAACCGTTGATCAAGCTGGGACAAATATAAATTCTAAGGCTTAAGAAATATTAAGTCCATTGATCACTGCTCAAGTCGGTGATTGCTAGGTCGAGGGGCCGGTTTTACAATAATGACAAACGCTTAAGTTATAACTTAAGCTACCAAGTCCCAGCGATATCCAATCAACATCAAAATAGAAAATGCTTATTGACGCAATGACATAAACCCTTAGGGTTTAACTAAGAAACCCTATCATGTTTGAGAGCAAAGATAATTCGTTTTTGAGCTCATTCCTTCTCATTTGAACCTACAGACCATATATTCAAGATGCTCTTGAAAAACCCATAACAGATCTTCTATCTATTTCCTTTGCAAATGTCCATAAATGATCTTTGTAAAACCATGACAACTTTGCAAGACTTTGTGCAAATTTAACTATGGAGACCATTTCAATATACCTGGAAGGCTAACTTTGCACCTACTTTGTTGCGCTTAGTCGCATGACCTGCAATTTAGCACATATGATCCTCTTACATAGGGGATTCCATCCATATATCCATTTGCTCCTAAATCCTTCATATGTGCAAGATATGGCATCATCAAAGTGCCTATTTATCTTTATCTTGCAACCTGCAAATTTGACTGTGTTGGAAAACACTGTCAAAATGTCCTAGAGCCATACTTTGTTCAAGCATATCTTTTATCGCGCTACGTCACGTGACCTGAGATTTAATGCATAGAAACTAGGCACAAATATGAATAGACCCATGTGATCATTTTGTTCTCGTACGTCCATGTGTGCAAACATTGAACTCATCAATATGCTTACTTGGCTTTGTTTATCCCTTTTGCAAATCTGGCTAAGTATAGAAACATCATGATTTTTGTCTGAGTAGCCAACTTTGCATGCCCATATCTTCAACTGTGTTTCATTGCATGACTTCAAATATGGTGCATAACAAATAGGGACTAGTGTGATCACAACCATGTGACCAGCTCCCCCAATACTCGTTCACACATGGCAATGGTGACATCAACAAAATGTCTTCTCATCTTTACCTGTCATAGACCCAAAATGTCTAGATGATTAATATGAAGAACTGGATGAATTTTATTCATGCACACAAGCATTCCAATCATCCTTGCCCTTTAATAGGATCCTTTGCATATCCTCTAATCACCATATTCGATCATGAACATCAATGACATGCTCATAATGTCCCTTTTGACATTAATGATAATCATATTTCCAACAAGATAAAAATGATAGTAAACACCCAAAATGTGTATTTAGTGAAAACAATGGATAAAAAGGTTGGGCATTTGTGAGGAAGGCCTGCTTGTGTTCTCTAGGTGTTACAATGCAACCCACAAACTAAAAACCAAGAGGTGTAAAAATAGACACAAAACCTGAAGGCCAAAGGTAGGTATTCAAGCTAGTGTGAAAGAAAACCCAGAGGTGTGTAGATAAAGTAATGTTAAACTAGAATAAGAGAGTCAAATTAAGACCTACAAGAAAGGTTATCTCAATAGAATATATAAAACTAACTATAAGCATGCAATTAAAATGTACAAAAATGGAAAAACATACATAAGAAAAAAAAACTAGGAAGAACATAATGTAAGCAAAATACTTCTTCAAAAACTGAACATTATTCGGTTCTTTGAAAATATGTCATTCGTTCATTTGCAATTTATATGTACTAGGTCCAACGATGTCTTTAACTAGGTATGGACCCCACCACTCTTGGGCATACTTGTCCTCTTTTTCATGGGTGTAATCCAATTTTAATAATAGGTCTTCAACATCAAAAGTACAAATTTGACTTTCTTGTTGTGTTGTTTAGCTATGTGGGTTTTGTATTGATGATTATGTTGTAAATCACTCATGCATCATTCATCAAGTAGGTCTAAGGCATGAAAGCATGCTCTATGAAGCTCTTTATTGAGAATTATATGTACTAGGTCCAACGATGTCTTTAACTAGGTATGGACCCCACCACTCTTGGGCATACTTGTCCTCTTTTTCATGGGTGTAATCCAATTTTAATAATAGGTCTTCAACATCAAAAGTACAAATTTGACTTTCTTGTTGTGTTGTTTAGCTATGTGGGTTTTGTATTGATGATTATGTTGTAAATCACTCATGCATCATTCATCAAGTAGGTCTAAGGCATGAAAGCATGCTCTATGAAGCTCTTTATTGAGAATGATGCCATGAAGAGAGATACACAAGGAGGGTAACTCCACTTCTAATGGTGAGACAAGTTATGAATTGTAGACTAAAGATAATAGAGTTTCCCTGGTGGCAGTATTGATGTTGTTACAATAAGCCCAAAGTATGGGGTATAGCTTGGGATATCAATTTGAATGAGAATCATTAATAGTCTTTTGTAAGATTTTAGTAGAGATTTTGTTGGTAGCTTTTTCTTGGCCATTCCATTGAGAGTGATAAGGTGTTGAAAATTTGTGTGTATAATTTTGCACACAATTGCTTCATGTCTTTGATTTTGAAATTCCCACCATTTTCAGATATGGTGGTGTGAGGAATACCAAAATGACATGATTTGATTGAGAATGAATTTTGATATAATTATGCCAATAACGTTAACAAGAGTTATAGCTTCTACCCATTTGGTAAATCATTTTATGGTGGTGATAATGAAGATGTGGCCATCTTGTGACCAAAGTAAATTTCCTATGAGATCCAATCCCCACAAAGAGAATGACCAAGGATATTCAAGAGTCTAAAGTTCAACCAGAGGAGACTAGATAAGATCTTCATGGGCTTGGCAGTGCTTACACTTATTTACAAATGCGATGGTGTATTTTTTGAAAGTGGGCCAATAGTATCCCATCCATAGGCATTTTTGGGCTATACTATGCCTGCTACAATGGCCACCAAAAATGCCCCCATGCACTTGCTCAAGAAGAGAAGGAACTTCTTGAGTGACATAAAGGAGTAAGGTACCTTCGGCGTTGTGATAATAAAGGACATTTTTTTAAGGACATACTTGCAGTTTTGCTTATGGAGTCTGCTCTTTTCATGAAGTTCAGCCTCAAGAAGATAAGTATGATGTTTGATGAATTGGATGATGGCTTTGTACCACATGCTTTGTCAAGTGATGATTGATTTGATGCGTACAAGCAAATAAGAGAATCATCATTAGTTGTTAAGGTAGATGGTGATTTCCTCATATGGATGAGGAATAGTGAATCATGCAATACCTGATGATGAGGAAGTAAGAGAATCTATAATAGCAGTTTTCTCTCTTGGAATTTTTTTCGATTGTAAAATATGCAAACTCTTTGGCAAGATTGGAGGTGAGCTAATGGTATGTAATAATATTTTCACTTTTGCATTGATATGCGCCACTGAATTGGCAGCACATGAGTTGTGAATCTCCTAAGACACGTAAATAAGGGATATCTAGATTTGTGATTGCTTGCATTCCAAGTGTTGATGCTGGAAAGTGCACCCTGTGGCAGGAAAACAGATTCATGCCCTCTTCCCGCAACATGGAAACCCCTCTCGCGCCTGTGGGACGGCGAAGCAGGAGAGGAGAGTCTTTAGATATAGGCTAGTTCCCTCTGATGTATCTTGTTTGTTTCAAATAGCGCAAAATATAGGTATATAGGTATACTGGGGGGGATGAAAAGAGAGAGAGAAAAAGCATGAACAAACAGCCTACTCTAAAAGAGGTGATACACCAAAAACAGGTTGACCTTCCAGATCCACTCTCACAATCAAGTGAAATGCAAGTATACTCTACACATCTGGTAGAAGAACCAGGCTGCTAAGACTTAAGAGGGAGGTTATAATGAAAAATACATAACAGGGGCTTACCGAGGTGCTGTGAAATGCACACTTGTAAGCAACTTACTCTGTTCCGTCCTTCTCAAGTATTGCTCTTCTCTTTTCTGCTGCAGAACTGGCCCCTGTAAATAGCTGGTCTGTTGATATTACCTGTGAAAGCATGGAAGATAATGACTAAACACAAATAATAATCATGGCATACACAGCAAATCAATCCAAGATGGAAGCAAGAACTATATTTTTATTGATTCAGGTGGAGAATTTGCAGAGCTGTGCTCTTTACAAAAGTCAGGAAGATCCCGATAAATGAATAAGTCCCTGTATTTATACCAGAAGAGCCAAGAGAAGTCAATTGAGAAGAGTGAAAAAACACTGTAGCTGATGTCACAATTCTGTCAAGGCCATGCTTGTTGCCTCGTTTTACGTGTTGGTCTTCTCCTCCAGTGGCTGGGCGGGTTTTTTCTTGTGCACTACAAGTGATTTTTGCCGCCATCTGTTGTGGGCGGTGAATTTGCCGTCCGCTGCATGTAATGCATGTAGGATTTCTGTCGACGTCGGCCGATAACCTGCCGATGGCGGCAGTTTTGCCGACGTCGACCTGTGTAAACTGCTGACGGCGGCAGTATTGCCGACGTCGGCCGATGTCGGCGGCCTTTTTCTTTTTTCCTTTGTGTTGTGGGCGGCAAATTTGCCGCCCTCTGCATGTGTGTAGGTGGTCTCCTTTTACCCGCCCATGTTTTGGACGGCGATTTTGCCGCCCTCTGCATTTTGTCTGCCCTATTTTTTGCCTAAGTGTTAATGCTCCATTTTTTCTTCTCTTCTCTTGTGGACGTCTGAAGACTCTGCCTTTCGCTACCGTGAACGTCAACGAATGAGGCCGATGAACCAATGCTCTGAAGCGGAGCTGTCAAAACCTGAAGGTGGACCTTGCAACCTGAAATGACTCGCCGTGTAATGCAGGGGTAGGAGGTGACCGAGATTTTGCCTGAGGGGCAAAATTGGGTCAACAAATTGGCGACTCACAGGGGAAGCGTGCCTGCTATGCTTAGAACCCAGTTGCCTTGCATATCCATTGAGTGCGGAGTCGGATGGTAACTTTGAAGGTAGTTCACAACAGCTCAAAAGATTTCGAAATCAAAATATACAGAATTTACCCCCACATGCAAAGGGAATACACAAGACTAAAAATAACTAACTGTGCAAACTGCACTTAAGAAAAATAGGAAAGAAAACAAGGGAAATTATGTACAGTCGAACCAAAATTCAGTGGCAGCGCTTCAGATGTATCCCGTTGACTGGGATACGCAATTCTTCGCCATCCAACTTGGAGAGCTGGAACGCGTTATGCTGCTTGCACTGGGTAATCATGTAAGAACCACTCCAGAGGGCATCAAATTTTTGCATGTTTTCCAGGCTTAGCTCTATCTTCGTCTCATTTTAGGACAATGTCTCCTTCGGCGAAATTTTTTGACGAAGACTTCTTGTCGAAATGTCTTTTCACCTGATGTTGGCGATTGATCATAGAGACCATGGCCCGATTTCTTACCTCCTGGGGCTCCATTAGTTCACACAATCTGACCTCCATGCTGCTTCTTTCTTCTAGTTGCAGTTGATGAGCGAGGTCCAGTGCTAGCAATTCGAGTGAGATAGGAAGCCTTGCTTCCCTTCCATACACAAGCGTATATGGAGAATTTCTGATTGATCTTTTCGGAGTAATTCGATCGGCCCATAGAGCTGTTTTCAACTTGGCATGCCAAGTTTTCTGATTTTCTTCCATGGTCCTCTTTATAATCCTGATCAAGTTTTTGTTAGTGGACTCAGCCAGTCCATTCCCCTGCGGGTAGTAATTTGACGAAGTGCTAAGGTATATACCATATCTTAGCGCCCATTCACTAGTTTTAGTTCCCAGAAAAGCCAAGGCATTGTCTGAAATTATAGTGGCTGGGACCCCAAAACGTGTCACTAAGTCCTCATAGAAATCCAGGACTGTGCTTTCATTTGCTTCCTTCAAAGCAATGGCTTCCACCCACCTGGGGAAATAATCCGTAGCAGTCAGGACCCATTTGTGTCCGGCACTAGAGGGAGGATTGATCATCCCTATGAAATCCAGGCCCCACTGCATGAATGGTTGTTCAACTTGAATGGGCTGTAGGGGCATGGCAGCCAATCGCTGTTTTCTGTCAAAGAGTGCACACTTCTGACACTTTCTTATCCAGGCATGGGTATCCTTGAAGAGAGTGGACCAGAAATAGCCAGCTCTCATTATTTTTGCTGCTGTGGTCTTAGGGGCGAAATGGCCACCTGCTGGCCCATCGTGAAACTCAGCTAATACCTTGTCAGCCTAACTGGAGTCAATGCATCTCAAGAGAACCCCAGAGAGATCCTTCCTAAATAATACTCCATCAATCAAAACATAGGGAAGGGACTGAAGTTTAAAATACCTTCTTCCGGCCCTACCGAGACCCTGTGGACATTCGCCCGTAAGAAGAAAACATTTCACGTCTAGTGTCCAGTCTCTTATGACAGCTGGTTCTTCTGCAGTGGCTGCGTCATGGATCAGCAAGCTGTCCTCATCCTTTTGTCTCAAATCTGCCGCTAGTTGTTCACACATACCCCTTCTTCTCACCAACCTGGCGATTTTGATGTCTATGTCGTACTCCATTACCTTGGTGATCCATCCTGCTCTTTTCTCGTTTAAGTCTCGATTGGTCAAGAAATCCTTGACGCCATGATGTGGAACCATGAGATGGATCATGTTGTTTGATAACATATATCTAAATTTCTTCAAGCTGCGCACCACTGCCAGGACTTGCTTTTCTACGTAGGTGTACCTAATTTTGAAGTCCTCTAACCCTTGGCTGAAGAAGGCGAGTGGTTGCTCGAGGTCATCACTGTTTGCTTGGGTAAGCATAGCAGATATTATTTCTCCATTGCTGAAGGTATAAAGATTGAGGTCTTTATTGAAGTCGGGGCTGATTAGAGCGAGAGCCTGGGTCAAAGCCTGTTTGATAGCTTCAAAGCTGTCCTTTCTTGGCGTTGTCCACTTAAATTCTTCACCCTTCCTTAGCAAGGAGGTTAGGGGTTTAACTATTTCAGAAAAATTCGGAATGAACCTCCGAATGAAATTTATACGGCGAAAGAAACTCTGCAGGCCTTTCTTGTGCTTTGGTAGGGACATCTCCAGAATGGAGCGGACTCTCTCTGCGTCAATAGACAAACCTTCCTTGGACACAATGTGGCCAAGAAGTTTTCCCTCATGAACCGCAAATACACATTTTTTTGGATTTAGGGAGATGCCAAATTCCCTGCACCTCTCAAAAATCTGCCTGAGGTGCTTCATATGTTGTCCCGCCTCCTTAGAGAAAATCGTTATATCATCGAGGTACACCAGCACGTTCTCATTTATCAAACCACTGAAAGCCATGTCCATGGCTCGCTGGAAAGTAGCACCAGCATTGGATAGCTCGAAAGGCATTTTCTGGTAGGCGAACGTTCCCCGTTTAGTGGTGAAGGCTGTTTTGTATTGGTCGGAGCCCTGTACCAGAATCTGATTATATCCTGAATAACCATCCAGGAGGGAGAAGCGTTCGGAACCAGTTACCTTTTGAAAGATCTGCTCCATGTTCGAAAGGGGATAATGATCCTTTAAAGAGACTTTATTAAGGTCTCTGAAGTTGACGCACAATCTGATCTCTCCATTTTTCTTTCTAACTGGAACCAAATTGGCCAACCATGAGGAATGTTTGATCGAAAAAATAATGTCGGACTCGATCAACTTGACCAATTCTTTCTGCATAAGGAGCTCAATCATCGGATTAACAGGCCTCTGCTTTTGTGTGACTGGTTTTGCACCTTCCTCTAATTCAATGGTGTGTTGGGCGAGTCTTGGATCGAAGCCTTTCAAGTCGCTATAGTTCCAGGCGAAGACGTCAGCGAACCCCTGACACAGGAGAATGAAAGCTTGCCTTTCTTGAAACGTGCAGACCTTACCGAGCGCTAGCAACTTGTCCTTGAAGATTTCAATTTTTTCATAATTCTCATCTCTGGTAGTGATGCATGCTTTGTCATCTCTTAGTTGGTCCTCTCCATTGAAAATACTTTCAAGTGTGACCAGACCCTTAGGGATTTTATTGTTCTTTAATTGAACAATCTGATTTCCATATTGCTGATGTAATTTCGCTTGATTGTAGACCGCAAACTCAGCTTCTTCTTGCAAGAAAAGAGCTATATGTTGGTCGCTTTCGAAGACCTGCCAATTTGTAACATTGTCTGGAATCGAAGGCCAAACCACCACCTTTAAATGGCGCGAACCACAACCCCTGCTTATCTCTTTTGAAACATCAAATTGGGCACCAACTGCTGCCAACCTGTCAGCCTGCTTATTTTGTTCCCTGGGAATCGAGGTAATGTTAAGAGCAAGAAAATCCTCCATCAAGTCCCAGACTCTGTGCTTGTAAGACTTCAGCAAGGAGTTCTTGGTTAGGTTCAGACCTCTTATTTGGTTCACTATTAGTTCACTGTCCCCCAGGATTTGCAATTTCCTGATCCCTCTCTTTCTTGCCCACTCAAGTCCCATGAATCAAAGACTCATATTCTGCAACATTACATGTGCAAGAGAACTGAAAATGAAAAGCTGAAAAGTACCTTTCTTTAGAAGGGGAGATTAACATTGCCCCACCACCAACACCCAGTTTGCTTCTGGAACCGTCGAAGTATAACTGCCACAGGCCAAGGTCTTCTTTGTTCTCCTTCATTATATTGGGCATGATGGCACTTTCTTCATGCAAGCAATAGACGCCAAGGTCTGCCTCCTCAATAAACTTATAAGGATCGTGCTCAAAGTTATCGCTTCCCCACTCATCCAAGAGTAGATCTGCGACTCCTTCAAGAGCAGAAGATGAGGATTTGTCCGTCTGAGAGTCTTCTGGATCAATGATAGTGTAACTGACATTCGCTGCCTTGGGTGAATAGGGCTCTAGGTGATCCTTGTAGAGTGGCTCAGATTCGATTTTCACTTTGGTCCCGTATTTGGTTTTGAAAACCAGATATGACCAATTCGCTGCTAGGTAACCACCTATCTTGGACGTAAAGTCCCTAGACAAACATATTGCAAAATATGAAGGAACGTCCGCTACCACTATATCTTGGGGGATCGAGAATGTCGGGCAGGCATGCAATGTTAAACTCAATCCTTTCAGGACTCCGACTGTCTTTGCAGGTGTCCCATCTAGTTGCAAGACTCCCTTGTTCATTACTTCATATTTTAATCCCATCTTATCAGCAATGCACTTAGGCATTACTGAAGTGCTGGCCCCGCTATCAATTATGCAATTATGTACTAAGAAATCCCTTATGATCACAGATACATAAAAAGGGAGAGTCTTTTCTTCTTTCTTTACCTGACTTGAAGCAGAAGGCTGCCCATTCGTCATTAAGACGTTATTAGTGTCTGTTGGGATGGCCTGGCGATCTAGCTCATGCAACTCTTTCTTCAATACCTCCTTTTGTCCCGGAAGAGACAATGAATCCCATAGAGAAATGTTCACGTGCAATTTCTTCATTTGATCAACTATATTAATTTGGGGGCTAACTCCTTTCGTGTTTTCCTTTGGGCTGATCCCGATTGGAGCTGTAGACTGAGGAGCTGGAGGTGCAAATGGTTGTCTGGGAATTGGAGCCTTTTGAAAAGGGTGTGATGGAGGATTCGTTGCTGCCTGAGGGGAAGCTTGCACTTCTCCAACTGCTCTTCTTTTAAATTTCGTGTTCGCTACAACGCAATCACCCTGATTGCCTGCAGCGCCCCCATGATTAATTGCAAAGAGTTCATTTTCTTCGTGATTTATCAAAGTAGAATCCGGCTGAGTTTGATTGTTACTTGTGTTGGGTTGAGCTGAAAACTCAAAAAACTAGGAAAAATCAGCAACCTGATTTTCTGAATTCTAAAAAAAATTCGTCATGTCATTCGTGTGGACAGCTTGCTCTTGACCTTGTCCCATGGTCGAACAACCTGGCTGCTCCTGCACTAGATTGTTTTGAGTAGGCACCATAGCTTTAGATGGTGAAGAGGGGCCTGAGTTATAATTTTGATAAGGCCTGGTTGTAGTGAGCTGCCCCTGACCTTGGTTATAATTTTGAAAGGGGGTCTAGGGGCATGGCCATAATTGATAACCTTGGTTTGGCTTGTTACTTTGAGCTTGCTGCCTTTTAAGGGCAACAAGTTCGTTCGACATACTCTGCAATAGGCCCTTAAATTCATTTAATTCATTAGATGAAATAGCAACTGGCCTCTCAATGATAGGTAGGGGAGCAATTATGAGAGCGACAGTCTGAATTGGGGGCAGCGATTCTGGGAAATGTGGCATATGAGGCCTAGGGGCAATTTTTCCAGCTTGAATCAAGCAATTTTTGGCTGCAATGGCTATGTCATATGCAGCTGGCAGTATGTGTCCCCCCATAGATTGGATCATCATAGCAATGTCACTATTTAATGCTTTTAGATAGTACAAGAAAGCGTAGTTGGGGGTCGGCCTTACTAGGATGGGAATTCTATCCCAAGTCTTTTGAAACTACGTATTGAAGTCCTGCATGTACTCGTGCGGAGCTCTTTTTATAGTTGTCAACTGCTCAGCAAGAGAGAGGCCGTCACTTTTCTCCCCAAAATGATCAGTCAAATGGGTGCCCAATTCGTTTCAAGAATGTATGGAATTCACAGGCAAGGTGTCGTACCAGTCGAGAGCTTTTCCTTTCAGAGACAAGGCTAACAGTCTGATGGCAATGTTTTCTTCTATTATATTGTGAATATTGCAAAGATTGGCAATATTCTTGATATGCTCAACAACTGTAATAGGTCTCACTCCATCAAAAGAGGGCACATTTTTTAAAGCTGTTCCTGGAATCGGATCATAGCGTGGGAGGTTTAAAGGGCTCTCACCACGAAAAGCTGCAAAAGGCAATGCCATGGCTGGAACAGGTTGTTTTTGTCGCTGAGTTGGGTTGGTGTTCTTAGCAACAGGTCTAGGAGGATTTACTAGTGGATAAGGGCGAGTTCTTTCAAACCTGAGCCTTTTAGCAGAGTTTAAAGGTAGTTCAACGAACTCAAAGGGGACCCTTCTTGAAGCTGACCTTGTGGTAATCTTTGGCATAGAAGTTTAAGTGACTGGTCTTAAAATAAAGCACTGAGCTCTTATCAGTGGAGTCGCCAGATGCTGAAAATCTTTGAAAATCACTGTAGTAGGACCAGCATCAATCTTGAAATACTACTGCGTTGAAAACTCATAAAATTACAGTCCCACCGGGCGTGCCAAAACTGTTGACGCTGGAAAGTGCACCCTGCGGCAAAAAAACAGATTTCTGCCCTCTCCCCGCAACATGGAAACCCCTCTCGCGCCTGTGGGACGGCGAAGCAGGGGAGGAGAGTCTCTAGATATGGGCTAGTTCCCTCTGATGTATCTTGTTTGTTTCAGATAGCGCAAAATATAGGTATATAGGTATACTGGGGGGGATGAAAAGAGAAAGAGAAAAAGCATGAACAAACAGCGTACTCTAAAAGAGGTGATACATCAAAAACAGGTTGACCTTCCAGAGCCACTCTCACAATCAAGTGGAATGCAAGTATACTCTACACATCTGGTAGAGGAACTAGGCTGCTAAGACTTAAGGGGGAGGCTATAATAGAAAATACATAACAGGAGCTTACCGAGGTGCTGTGGAATGCACACTTGTAAGCAACTTACTCTGTTCTGTCATTCTCAAGTATTGCTCTTTTCCTTTCAGCTGAAGAACCGGCGCCTGTAGATAGCTGGTCTATTGGTATTACCTGTGAAAGCATGAAAGATAATGACTAAACACAAATAATACTCATGGCATACACAGCAAATCAATCTAAGATGGAGGCAAGAACTGTATTTTTATTGATTCAGGTGGAGAATTTGCAGAGCTGTGCTCTTTACAAAAGTCAAGAAGATTCTGATAAATGAACAAGTCCCTGTATTTATACCAGAAGAGCCAAGAGAAGTCAATTGAGAAGAGTGAAAAAACACTGTAGCTGATGTCACAATTCTGCCAAAGCCATGCTTGTTGCCTCGTTTTACGTGCTGTTCTTCTCCTCCGGCGGTTGGACGAGTTTTTTCTTGTGCACTGCAAGTGATTTTTGCCGCCATCAGTTGTGGGCGGCGAATTTACCGCCCGCTGCATGTACTGCATGTAGGATTTCTGTCGACGTCCGCCGATAACCTGCCGACGGTGACAGTTTTGCCGACGTCGACCTGTGTAAACTGTCGACGGCGGCAGTATTGCCGACGTCGGCCGATGTCGGCGGCCTTTTTCTTTTTTCCTTTGTGTTGTGGGCGGCAAATTTGCCGCCCTCTGCATGTGTGTAGGTGGTCTCCTTTTACCCGCCCATGTTTTGGGCGGCGATTTTGCCGCCCTTTGCATTTTGTCTGCCTTATTTTTTGCCTAAGTGTTAACGCTCTATTTTTTCTTCTCTTCTCTTGTAGACGTCTGAAGACTCTGCCTTTTGCTACCGTGAACGTCAACGATTGAGGCCGATGAACCAATGCTCTGAAGTGGAGCTGTCGAAACCTGAAGGTGGACCTCGCAATCTGAAATGACTGGCCGTGCAATGCAGGTGTAGGAGGTGACCAAGATTTTGCCTGAGGGGCAAAATTGGGTCAACACCAAGGATGAGAGCTTCATATTCATTCATATTATTAGTGACATTGAAGTTTAATCAAACTTTTAGGGGAATAATTTCATTGTAAGGGTCGGCTAAAACACATCTTACCCCAACTCCTTGAAGACACTTGGCTCCATTGAATTGGAGTGTCCAAGTTCCCTCATGTAGGTCAATGGTAACTTTAGCCAATTCTTCTATAGTAACTTTGGTAGATAATTTAAGTTTAAAGACTATTATTCTTGGCTCTTTGAGCACTTGTGCCTCAAGATCAGCTGTGAAATTATGGAAGTACTCTTTGAGGGAAACAACTAGATCAATACCTTTGATTAAGAGGACATCTTCATCTGGAAGGGTATCTTGAAGGTGTTGCATAGCTAAAACAGATGCAGCAACAAGTTGATCGCCAATCACTTGGCCTTTGACTAATTTTTGGGTAATAATTCTTAAGTCAAACTCCATTAAAAGTACCATTCATTTTTTGATTCAGTCTCTAGGCAATAAAGCTTTGGAGAAGAAATGGCAAAGGGGGTCAGAATAGACAATTACATAAGTGGTTTGATGAAGCATATAATGTTAAAGTTTTTGGTTATGAAGTAGATTGCAAGACAATCACGCTCCACTTTTTTGTAGCGAGTCTCATAATTTATCAAGGTGTGACTAATATAGTAAAGTGTGTATTATTTTTTTGACTCATCTTGTTGGGCGAGCATTGTCCCAACTGATATGGGGGTAGATGACGTATATAAGATAACAGGCGATCATTTGAAGGTGGTCTTAGAGTAGGAGGATGAAGTAATGATTTCTTCACGTTATCAAAGGATTTATAACATGTGTCGTTCCATTCGAGTGTGACACCTTTATTTTGGAGATATTTTACCAAGTATACACAGTAAGCTAACTAGGGGACTAATCATCGGATTGCCCCAAGCTTCCCAAGGTAAGTGCAAATGTAAGGAATAGACCCAAGTGTAGGCATGTTGAGAATCGCATTGATTTTAGTGGAATCTACATGAATCCCTTGTAAGGAAACTAGGAACCTAAGAGCTTTCTGGAGGTAATACCGAAAACACACTTGTATTTGGTGAGTCGATCAAATATGATAGCAAGGTTGCAAAGATGGTTTTCATGACACTTTGATTTGGCTATAAGTTCATCCATGTAAGTTTCAATTGTTTTATGGATGAGATCATAAAATATGTGGGTAATGGCGAGTTGATAAGTTGCTCCAACATTTTTGAGTCTGAATGGCATCTTAACATAGCAATAGGTTCCCCGCTCGATAGTAAAGGTGGCTCTATGTTGATCCTCGAGAGTGATGTGAATTTAGTTATACCCTGAAAATCCATCCATGAAGGATAACATCTCATAGCCAATTATATAAGTAATAATAACATCAATCTATGGTAAATTAAAGTTGTCCTTAGGACAAGCTAAGTGGAGATTGCAAAATCCATTACAAATATGAATAATCATGGTGACTTTCTTGCAGATGTGTATTATGTTTGATAACCATTATAATTATTCTACAGGGTTAATGAACTTAGTGTCAAGAAGCTTGATAAATTATGTGACATAAAGTGGAAACCTTGAGAAGAAACTTTCATTATTTTTGGTGCACGAGTTTTACATATGGATACATCACTATGTTATGGATAACTATGTCAGGGTCAATGTCGGGCATGTCTTCATATGACCATGCAAAGACTTCACAATATTTGTCAAAAAATAGGCTATAGTTGTCTTTTTTTTTCAGGATGACATTTCGTAGAGATAAGAACTAATTTAGGATTGGCAGTTGTACCAAAGTTAACTACTTGAGTTTCTTCAATAAGCGTGGTGTTACCTTCTTGAAAATGATATGGAGCCGAAGGAAGCTTGGAATAGGATCTTTTTTTGGATCGACACTAGCGATAAAATTACTGAAGTGAGAAGTTGTTTTCTTGAAATGGCCAAACTTGTGATGTTGGCAGGGAAGTTGAGGCTCTATGGCATGGAGTAATTATAGGATAACTTTGTCACCAGAAAGCATAGGTAATGGGCCATAATATTTGATGTCTACTTCAAGAAATATAATCTTATTACCTTTGTTGTCCAACTCAAAATGTATGTCTTATAGCAGTGGCTTTAGCATCTAAGGTAATGTAGATATTTGCAACAGAAGTTGATGGTTTTGATTGTACGATATCAATTTGGCCAATACAGTCTGGTATAAAAGAACTAGGTTGAACTGTACTAGTATGCTCGATATAGTTAGTAAAAATAAGATTGATTTGTATTGTATTGGCCTAGCCAATACAATTTGTTGAAATTTGGGATGATAAATAAACTATATTGGCACTTGGTAATGATTGGTCGTTGTCATTATGAACTAAATATTGGATCATATTAGTCTAGGTGGTACAGTGTAGAGGTTAATAAATAATCTTAACAGTATCAAGATGGCCAATACAGTTAATATTATTGTAAATCTTATAAATAGTATCGGGTTGGTCGATGTCGATAGATATACTAGGAAATTCACAAAGTTGTTAGACAACCCATGGAGTTTTTTCCAATGGTGGGTTGATAGGAGGGGCATAACCTTGAGGTTATAAATCATTCTCATCATCATTGAAATCAAAGGAGATATAAATTAAATGAACATATCGATTAAAAACATGCATTTTAGCGAGAGTTTTGTAATAATGAACCACATCCAAATGTCATGATTGGGCTTGCGAAACTATGTATTCATCATCATATGATGGAGAGATGTTACAGGCATGAGTAGTTGGTTGAGAAATTTCAGTGGGAGTATTCTTGGTGGATACACAAATGTTACTCAAAGTGTGAGAGGATAAGGATGTAGGATCTTGCAATAATTTGGCTACCCCAAAATCATTGCATACAAAGTCATCTTCTATGTAAGAAGCTTCATAGGCATTGCATGGGGGAGGACCTTCAGTATCATCATCAATTAAAGGAATGGTTTAGTCACATGGTAAAAGAGGAGGAAGTCATTTTGCTATGTAAAGTGGAAGTTTAGTGGTATTACAGATAGTTTGCAACTCATTAGGTTCATCATCATCTAAATTTTCAACAGTAGTTTGGAGATTAGGATGCATGTTGACAAACTCAAGAAGAGGACTATTGATATGACAAATGGTGGGAATGTGATACTGTGTTTTAAGATTAGGTAGCTTGAGACCCTGTGGGCTGAGATATGTTTCATGTTTTTAGCTTTTACCATTGTGATTGAACTTGATCCATTGGCTACCAGAAGATGCAATAGCTCTCATGCAATGAATCCAAGGACAATCTAAGAGGAGATTATAGGAGGGTGGAAGATCTAAAACCATCAGCTTGGTGTGTACTATTTTGGGTCCGATAGTGAGAGGGATCTAAATGCAACCAAGAGGCTTTTGATTGGTTTTGTCAAATCCACAGCAGATGAGTTAGATTTGCTTAAGGTCATCTTTGGAATATTTGAGTTTTTGGATTATCCAAATGGAATAAACGTTAATGCATGAGCCTTCATCCACTAAATAATTTTCATATTAAGGTATTGTTGATCACAATCTTAATGAAAAGAGGTGAATCGTAAGCTCGAAAGAGGATTTCATCATTAATAATGTCTTCTTCATGAAACTCTATGGAGAGTTTCTTAGAGTAAGAAGGCTAAGAAATGGTTCATGTGGACTTTCATAGGTATAGGACCTTCAAAAGGTTGGATGGGTAGTTTGGTTTCACTAGATGGCGACTCTTCAATGCCTTACATTCTTGCATGAGGAACTTCCCATGATAAAGTGATGTTCTCATGAGTTCCATTATAGGAGATTTGAAGGCGTGGAATTAAGTTCATCTAGGAAATTCCATTGTGATTTAGGTTTGGAGCCATAATGAGGTTTAGCTTGATTAATAATGGTGAGTTTAGGAGGAATGGTAGTGTAAAGACTGGAATTACTAAGTTGAGGCTCAAATGGAGGAGTAGACTCATCACTAGTTTGTGGATTGGAAGATGGTGTAGTTGTGGTAGTAGTATTTTTAATAAGTTGGTCTTCGAGAGAAGGCTTCATAGGTTTGGTGACAGGGTTTTTGTGAGCAATCTGACGAGGATACTTAACCTTTTATGCATTCACAAATTGATAATTAGTATTATAATGATCATAGTTGGCATTAATAACACAAGTGTATTTGTTTGAATGTTGTGTATTGGAATTCCATAGTTGAGATTATTTTTGAGGTTTTTTGTTTGTAGGTTTGGGATTGTATGATTGATTTTTAGATGCTTTGAGGTATTCATTATGGCACTCTTTGGTGATAGCATCAAGATTGAAATTTTCTCCTAATATGTTATTAATTGCAAATTTTTGGGGTGCAAAATAGGTTTCGCGAGAGTGACCAATGTCAACATGGAACCAACAAAACTTTTTAGGATCGTGCCATGAGGGAGGGGTAGTAGTGTATATGTATGGTATGGACGGATAAAACAACTTCTTAATCTCCTACATATCAAAGGGAGGGCAAGAAAGAATTTGATTATCTAATTTGAATGCTCCCACTTTGGGTCAAAGAGGCTTAGTTTGGGAAGTATTAGTGGTGATTGCATTGGTTGTAGTTTGGAAATATTCTTTGTTGGTATTTTGAGAAGGTTCAAATTGAGACATAAAGAAATCTTACCCTTTTGATTGGAAAATGGAGGAATAAGAACCTCACTTTGCTAGAGTTTTCTCACATTGAGTTTCTCCAAGGTAAACTATTGTATCTTGTGTTTTGTTGTATTCCTTTTACTTGCATCTTAATTTTAATTTGTATCATTTATAGCACCTTATATCTTTGTCTAGTAAGATAAATATTGCATAACAGTAAACAAACAATCCTTTGTGTGTTAGGAATGTAAAGGATCTGTGTTGGTTGTTCTTGCTATGAAATATCCATGTAGATTATGGATCATATTGGTATTATAATTAGTTTAGTTACATTGTGTATGATTTTTGTGTGACTATTTTTGCAATTTTATGCCCATTACCAGAAGGTATATTGGTTCCCTTGAATCAACATGTTTCCACATAAGTGGAATAGATAAATCATATGCATGGCCCATTTTGATGAAGAAGTACCTCCATCCAATGAATAATGGTTTCACAAGGTATAAGAGGATGTTGCTAATATCTATCTATCCATGAGCAAGCTTGATAAGTTGGACTACATTATGGGGGTTCTCATGGTGAAACTAGGTGTTTTTATAGAAGCTCTAAAAGCAAACAAGGACATGAAAGCTCCTAAACATGAGAAGTGGTAGGAAAGCCCCCTACCAACCAAGCCCCACCACCATTCAAAGTTAAAGCAAAGATTGAGATTTAATCATATGAAAGATAGGTGAACACATGGAGCCTAGACCATTGGCTAACCCGATTTGAGGTATATTTCAATTTGCATCAGATTAATGAGAGTCAATAAATTTATTTTGCACGGTTAAAATTAACCAATCGTGCTTTAACTTGGTTTGAAAGTTATGTTCATACCTTGGTTGTTAAGAATATTCATCTAATCACTAAATGGAATGAGTTTAAAATGCTTATCAAGTAACAATTTCAAACTATTTGTTATGCGGAATAGAGGCTCGCGTATTGCAAATATCTTAGGTAAAAGCAAGGTCGAAGTGTGCAAGAATATACAATCAATTTTTTCAAGAAGGTAATCCAAATGGGAAAGGATATAGCGGATTGTGACATCTTAATGAAGTACATGGGAAGACTCCATAGCCATTTGAGGAGACAAGTACTCTTGGCCAATCCTATGGATGTAGATGAAGCTTATTCTCAAGCTTACTAATTAGAGATGGACAAAAAGAAGGGGTCGTCCACCTCTCCAAGCATGCCAAAATAGCAAAGTGGTACTAAGCAAAAGGGGAAAGGTAATTATAATGCTACTACTACGTTTTCTCAAAGGGATACTAAAAGGCATTGTGAGCATCATGATATTGATAGTCATTCAAAGGAGATTTATTGGAAGTTGCATCCAAAATTACATCCTTACAAAAGAAAGAAAGAAAAAAGGCTTTAAATTCATTCCAAGGAAAAGAAGTTGGGTGCAACTCCGATGTGGATGAGACATTATGTTGTAATTCTATTCACAAGGAGGTATGTTTAGGTAGCAATAGTCCTCAAGATAAAGGTGAACTTACAAAAAAATTCCATATTAAAAATCAGTTGAAGAATACCAAAGTTGATGTTTTTTTATTCTTGCTCTCAAACAAATTT
The DNA here is from genome assembly GCA_037957365.1 of Torreya grandis. Taxonomy (NCBI): domain Eukaryota; kingdom Viridiplantae; phylum Streptophyta; class Pinopsida; order Cupressales; family Taxaceae; genus Torreya; species Torreya grandis. Next base: position 4,357,162 of record JARHVA010000133.1, on the reverse strand, counting down.
GTTAATTAAGGAGTTAATGAACAAGTTGGGGTTAGAAAATTACAATCGTCCTAATCCACATGCATTGGATTGAGTAAAATAAACAGTAGAGTTAAAGGTGACCAAACAATGTAAGGCTAAGTCTAGTATTAATGAACATTTCGTTGATGAAGTCATAGTGAGTGTTGTGCTTTTTGTTGTGTGTAGGGTAATGTTTAGAAGCCCTTACATGTATCTATTTGGGATGCCATCTTCACGAGAAGGTCCAATCAATGCCACTTGGTGAAGGATGGCAAAAGCTACATCATCAAAGACTATGAATAAAATCCAAATATCTCTTTGGTATGTCTCTCAAGACAAAAGGTTGATTAATGCTAGTGGAAAGTTAGTTTTACTTCTTTTAAAAGATGTACAATATAAAGAAGTAGATGCACATAAAATTTCTTGTAACATGTTTATTGACAAAGAGAAAAGGTGAATGGGAGAGTTAGTGCGACGGTTCAAGTAAGTTTTCCAAGAGCCCACGAATTTACCACCCTTGAGGCCTATTGAGCATGAGATTCATTTGCTACTGAATTGTCCTCTTCCAAATCTATATCTCTACCGATGGTCTTTGGTGGATGGCAATGAGGTAAAATAACACTTATAGTCTTTGATTAATCAAGGCATAATTTATCCTAGTACTTTTCCTTGTAGTTATCCACTTTTTCTAGAACCTGAGAAAGATGGTTCATAGAGAATGTGTGTTGATTATAGAGAACTCAATAAAATAACCATCAAGAATAGGTGCCCTCTTCCACGCATTGATGATCTTTTAGATCAACTCCAATGTGTTAAATACTAAGTTGGATTTAAAATTTAGGTATCACCAACTAAGAATTAAAGAAGAGTACAAATGGGAAACAATATTCAGACAAGGCAAAGATTATATGAATGGTTGGTATTATCTTTTAGGTTGTGCAATGCCTTAGATACTTTCATAGGGTTGATCAATGAGATATTGAGAACATTTATAGATACTTTTTTTATTATTTACTTGGATGATATTCTTGTTTTCAATAGAACTTATGATGAACATCTAATTCATTCAAAACAAGTTTTGCAAGTTTTTAAGGAGAAAAAATTATTGTTGAATGAAAATAAATGTGAGTTTTCACAAAAATCACTTGTTTATTTGGGGCATGTGATTGGCAATGGAAAGTTAACAATTCAAAGACAGAAGCCATCATGAATGAGCCCATGCCTTCCAATGTGACTGAAACAAGAAGCTTTATATGTGTAGTTCAGTATTTTAGGAAGTTCATCAAAGTTTTCTCTTCCATAGCAACACCTTTGCATGCAATTACGACAGAGAATAAGTATCTTACTTGCGGTTAGAAACAACAAGATGCATTTTTTGAGGTTAAACGTAAGATTATCAATGCTCCGGTTTTAGCTTTAACTAACTTGCAACAACATTTTGAGGTAGAAACGAATGCTAGTAACTATGTTATGGGGGTTGTCTTGTTACAAGTAGGTGAGCTCATAAGTTACCAATCAGAGTTATTTCAAGGTGAAAATCTGAATTAGTGAACATATAATAAATAATTTTATGCTCTTGTTCAAGTGGTCAAGAAATAGAAGCACTATATTATGGGTAAGGAAACTACTGTTCATATGGATCACCAACCTCTCCAACATTTACAAGCACAAATTAAACTTCAGCAAGCTAAATATTATAAGTGGATGGGTTTCTTTCAATAAATTCATTAGGTAATCAAATATAAGAAAGGTGTGACTTACAAGTTAGCGAACATGTTGTCTAGACCTCATTTGATTTTAGCCATGGGCACCATAACCCTTCATGAATATTTTTTGCATTAATCTTATGTAAAAGGTTAATAAAAAGATGCAGATTTTGGGGAATAATTTCTTCAATCAAAGGGTCCCCAAAGTGTAGGTTTTGAACCCAAGGAAGCTTACTATCTTCAAGATAAGTTGCTCTACAAGATGGGTAAGCTTTGTGTCTCTGAAGGAGAAAGAGTTCAACGAATGAGAGAAGCACGTACTTCAAGAATTGCAAGGCACTTTGGAGTTACAAAGATAGTGGCACATTTACAAGTTGATGTTGCTAAATTTGTAAGAGGATGTGTATTATGTAGTACATGCAATCCTGGTAACAATAAGTCGGGTTTGTATATGTTATTATTGGTTCCTTATAAGCCATGGACCACATTGTAGGAGAAGATGGATGCTACACTAAAATGATGTACCACTTTCATCCACAAACTGATGAGCAGACAAAGGTGGTGAATAGAACATTGGTCCAGCTCTTGAGAGTGTACAATATGAAGCATCCTAAGACTTGGAATGCAAATTTGGTGTAGATTCGGCATTCCTATAATAAGGAATTGCATTCTTCTACTAAGAAATCTCCTTTTAAAACTTGTATTGGTTACTTACATACATGTCAATTTGATGTTGTTTTGGATGACCATGCAAAATAATCGGGAAAGTGGATCTTGAGATCCACAACGCTAGAAGGTTCATTGAGAAGATTCATTAAATTCACCTCTACATGTAAGAGAGGTGGTGGGAGTCACGAACCAAATACAAAGCAAGACATGATCAGCATAGGATTGAACATATTTTCCTTGTTCGAGATAAGGTATGGTTGTACTTGAGTAGAAAAAGGCTCCAAGGTAAAACGAAGAAGCTTAAACCACTTAGAGATGGTTCATTCGTCCTTGTAAATCAAGTGGGAAAGAATGCTTTTAAATTGGATTTTCCTCATATCAAAATATATTCAATTGTCAATGTTGACAACTTACGTCTCTTTGGGCCTTTGATGTTAGACGATGAAGAAAGAGATTTATTGTTACCTTTTATTGAAGATTTGGCTCCAAGTGGTCAATCGGAATCAACGAAGGATACCATTCTATAGAAGATAAAGAGGACAAAAAAAAGAGGAGTGCAATAGTGATGGCAAGTTGGTTTAAATGGTTAGCTACCAAACAAGGCCAAATGGTATTCTAAAGTAGAAGTGGGGAAGAAATTTTCTCATTTGCGGAGTCCTAAAGCTTTTGGGGACCAAAAGCCTCTAATTGGGGAGGCCTGATCCGTAATTCAAATCTACCATATTAGCTATATCAACTAACTAATTTCACTATTCTCATCTATAGAACAAATGCTTGTAAGACACTTCTTAAAAACATCACGCAAAAATGTCAGTTGGAAAGTTACGTCAGGAGTTTAATGAGTCAAAGAAGGGCTCAAAGCGATCTGGATAATTTGAGATCATCCCTTTGTTTTGATGCAAACATGATGTCGCATCTTTTTAGAAAACCCACAATGGCATTGTGCCTTTTCAGAGAAACTTTCGGTGGGGTCACAGCTTATCATAAAATCGTGCGGCCTAAGTCTGAAGAGTAACAGTTGAAAACATGATCAAAATTGGACTTTTTATCAGTTCAATTCTTCTCTTGGCATCCTATATACCTCTTGTTACTGAGTTTTTGTATAAATATAAGCCCCTGACATACGGAGAGGCATTCAATGGAATTTGGGTTCAATAATGCAATTGCAAGTGTTGAGTCCATGATTCACAGTTCCATTATTCTCCTAGTTGGTTTGATTATTAGGTGGTGTTGTAACTGTCTATGATGTATTGTAATAGGGCAAAGCAATATGCAGGGTTTAGGAAAGTTGTGAATTGTATCTTTGTCCATAAAGGACATTTAATGGTAGCAAACATATTATTGAGAATTACATGGTGGAAGAGGGAGGAGTAAGCACCTCACTTTGCTAGAGTTTTCTCACATTGAGTTTCTTCAAGCTAAATTGATCTTGTGTTTTGTTATGTTCTTTCTACGTGCATCTTATTTTCAATATGTTTCATTTATAGTACCCTATATCTTTATTTAGTAAGGTAAGTATTATATAACAATGAACAAAAAAATATTTGTGTTAGGAATGTAAAGGATGTGTGTTGTTAATTCTTGATATGGAAAATGCGTGCAAATTATAGATCCCCTCATTTTGATTTTAAAATTATATCTTATTTTTCTATATTTGTTTTAAAAACATCAATCTTCGTCGTTGGACCTATTCATTTTGCACTTATGCATGACTTCTATAACTATTTACAAAACTAAGAAGACTAAGACCCCTAAAATTAATAAAACACACACATGTTCAAGTGAACTTATGCAAGGTGATGCTTAGCAGCGAAACAAAACCATTAACTGGCAGGTAAAAATAGCTACCCTTCTTAATAATATTGTTCATAGAATTAAGTTTAAGGCAACATCAAGATGTAAGAGAAATGGTAGAATTTTAAACCTTTTGAGTTTTCTTTCTTTCTTGAAATCAGCCCATACTTGAAGATGCTCCACCCTTAATCTATTTTTTGTTATGAATCAAATGGGTTATTGTGTTAATTCCCCATATTTTTTGGCCTTTCCTCATGCTCTGAATTAAGCATGTCTTATTTCTTCTCCTTTTTGGGTTGCTCTTTTTCTTGTTTTTGCACCTCAAGAGTGCCAAAAGTTGGTTCATAAAGCAAGGTAGATCCCAATAAAGCTTGGAATCTAATGGAGCATCCCTATTCAAACAAAGATCCATGCATCTTTTCCCAAGATTAGGTTCTTCTTCATTAATGTAATCAAATCATGTAGGTGTATCCCTCCCCTCAACTATTGTTTTAGAATCAACATCTCCTTACTCCATGACATTGAAATCCCCAATAATAACTTCCAATTCAGAACAAGAAGCACAATTGGGATCTTCACATTGACTTATGAGGAGGAGGTAACAATACTTCACTTCCAAGAAGTGTGCATTCTTGCTACAACTTATCAATCTTTTTTTTTAAATAAATTGTATCTTTAGGCTCCCCATTGGCATCCATAGTTTTGACACTCTTTCCTTGTGAAACTTGGTTCTCCTTTTGTATAGTAGGATTCCTTTCTTAGACATTTACTACCTTTTTTCGTTCAAGCTTTCCAAGAGTCTATTATTCTTCATCATCACAATCAATCCATTTAATATTTCCACATGTTGGTATGCATTAACCTCTTTATGGTTTGGCCTTAAATCTCTCCCATCCTCTTTCTCATCTTCAAAAGAAAAGCAATCTTGGCCAAAAGCAGAGGATAGCTCCTCATTATTGTCAAAAAAGTTAATCATTAAGAGAAAAGCATAAAACATGAACTAAGGGTAAAACCTCATCAACAAATTTTGTTTCTAATTCTTCTCTTTCTTCCCTTTCTCCATTAGCAAAAAACAAATCCTCTGCTTCCAAGGGTTTTGCAATAATATTTTGTCATGTGAGATTTTTCAAAGGAGAATATTTCTTCTCTTCTACCGTACTTTTCCATTTAAAAAGCTTCTTTGTACTATTCAACCAGTCTATAAACTCCTCTGGTTTTAGACTGGCCCCATAATCTGAAACTTCAATCTTTATTCTTTCTTCCTTCCTTCTAATACCCTAACCATCATTTATTCGATTGGTTGTAGTTGTTCTTATTCTTCCTTGTCTTGTTGACTATTTTCTTCTTACTATGTTTCTTCCTCTATGTCATCTCCTCTTTGCCTTTGTCTCGACATGTAATGATTGTGGTGACTTTTTCCACTTGCCTCTGCAACTATTGCCTATTCTTGTTCATTTGTCAATAGCCTCCTCGTCCTCTTGCCATCTTGTTTAAACGTGTTTTTCAAAATAGAATTTTTTTTCTAAAATGAAATTTGAAACTCGATAATAATTGACACACTATTACTTTGATTTTTATACCCAGAGCTACACCTACTCTGATAACAGATGATGGTTCCAAAAACCGTTGTAAATTCCACAAAGGCACAAATTTATACATACAACTCTTAAGCAACAAAAACCAAAGTTTAATTCTTCATTTTTCTTTAAAAAAATACATAAGTCTTTAAATAAAACACAACTTGAATTTAGAGTTGTCATGCACAGCTAAAAACACTAATAAAAATAAAAATACTACCTAAAGTTAATTGAACATTGTTATTTTTATCAGTTGTTATTTTTAGCAACTTTTAAATCCAAGCTCAGATGGGCCTAAAAATTATCCCTTATTTTGTACATGCCTAAACAAAGCCTAAGGATGACTTGCAACTCAAGTTCACGTCTGATTACAAAACTATCAAATTTTGCATATTCTAAAAACATCCAAAAACAATTTTAAAAAAAATTAAGCCCTTAGATGGTTGATTTCGACCCCAAAAAATTGTTGAAACGAACACTAACTGGCTAGAGTAGGTTATGGCGGCATGGCACTCTTCAAGATCTTTGTTTCAAAAAAAAAAGCTCAATCAACATCCCGGATTAAAAGTTATGGCCTCCACAAGATAGACTCCTACATCATAATAGAATATTTTTCCTATAATTTTGAATTTTCTCATAGTTTTCAAGCCTTCTAGATTTGTCTCAATACCGTTTTGGCACCTTACAATGTCATGTTATTCATCAACCTACCAAATATATCTTAGCACTGTTTTGACATTGTACACCAATTTCTTCTTACAACCAACCAGGTTAGTGAAGGCATGCATTTTTATTTATTTACTTCCATTTATCTTAGATTTACCTTACATTTATTGCAACTCTTGCTTATTATCTTGGGGTATTATGTTCTTTTCTCAAAACACTATCAAGTGTTACACTATTGTGACACGTGATGACATTTGGGTGGGACATATGTATACCCCTTATTTTTTATTATTAATGATTTCTCTTGTAGGACTTGTCAGTCCATCAATCTCCCTGAGTGTACATTCTAGGGAGTATAATAGGATTGGTAAGTTGGTTCATGGTGCTTTGTGAAAGATTCCTCAATGATCATCTACTACATTTGCTTCACTCATTCATGTCATGACATCTACTTATTTATCCTCCAAGAGTTCTCCTTCCTCGTTTCTTCTCTTCTTCCTATTTGCATGTTTCTCCCTGACATCAATGCACAAGTAGTGTCCCCCCTTGGCCGACGTCATCAATAGGGCTAGTGTGATTTTATGTCTGCTAGACATTTCTCTACTTCATAGGACAAGCCATTGATATTGGCTAAGTTTAAGTTGTGGCTTTTTGGGTTTTGAGTCATATTTATATAGTTCCCCTTTATAATTTCTCACAAACAATACATTCAATCCGCTCTAATCAAGCACGAAAATCCATCTTAATAAGAAGAATGGGAATTAGGACTTGAGAGCTTACACTTTATGAAATCCCATTGTTTCACTATCCTAGGGCAATCCGTGTAGGCCCAACAATGATGTTAGAGCCCGAGTCAAGTGGGTGAGTGAAATGATGTTACGTGGTGAAATCTCACAACACCACAACGCCAGGGTAGTAAGTACAAGCCCCATAGTTTGTCAAGGCCCGAGCAAGCGATATTGTGATGCATGGTGAAATCTCACTTCACAATGAAAAGAATAGTCAACATGCACTTAAAAATTCAACAGAACAATGAAGCAAGGAAAATACATGCAGCAGTATACCATCAGAGCAAAGGACATGTTACTTGTGTAGCTAGCAAGGCATGAGCCCAAATTTGATGGCCTATCTGGCCGTCAAAACTGTCAAAGGCCAATATTTGACTACGTGTTTGATTTGATTTGTAGAATCAATTGCAATGCAGTACCATATAGCAAAGTGGTTGAGAAGGTGACCCAGATCATGAATGAGATGGGAATAACTAGCATGACATGTGCATTAGAATCAAACATAGAACAAAAAAGGAGATTTTTATGCACAAAGTCTTTTAAGATATTAAGCAGAGATGTTGAACCAACAAGGTACACTTGGTTTTTGAAGTCCCCATTTAAGGATACTTAAAGGCTTCTTTTTTCCATCTTTAGCTTCACCTACAACATCTCTCGCAAAGTGTTATTTGAGCCAGGGAGAAATTGACACACTAACAAATCAACCCAAAGTAAGTATCCCTAACCCTATACTATTTCTTTATTACTTTGGTGTATATATTATATTGGTATGTTATTGCCTTTCATGCTTAGATTAGCTTATGTTTGTTAGTATATTGTTATATTTGCATGTTTCGTTCCTTTATTTACACTTCATGGTTATTATCTAATGACTCATTTATAACCCTTAGTTTAGATGCCTCATGGTTACCACCTAATCGCAGTCTTTCCTTTTATTGCTTTAAATTACACCTCTTGGATGCCTCATGGTTATCCCCTAATGGTAATCTTTCCCTTTATTAATTTGGATTACACCTCTTGGTTACCATATAATGACACCTAGATACGTTAAATACGTTAGACCTTTGCATGCCCCTTACATGTGTAGATGCTCTTATTAGATCCTCTTATAACCTCCTTCACACACAATGTTGTCTATAGCCTTGTACTTCTTTGTGGAACAACGCATTGTACACATGTTAGGTCTAGTATGGTCTTCTACATCTCCTTATATTAGATGATTCCTTATATTGTTGGCCATATGTAACTTACATATAGAGTATTGCAATGCAAATGAATGAATTGCATTTAATTATCACAAATGCTTGTAAAACAAACCAAAAATACATAGCAATACTTAATCATTATTACCAAATCAACTATGAAGGTAAATATTGAGAGGCATATCTTGAAAAAATCATCGTCGAAGCCCTGGCGCTTGATTATGATCCTAGAAATGTGATGTCAATCCTGTCAAAAAACTTACACAAAAAATTGAATCGAATCTGCAACCAATGTTGAGAGCGCCGGAAGCAATCTGACAATGTCAAGAGTGCCCAAAGTGCTTTTGACAGGTCTCAAGAAAGGATGTTAGACCTAGTTAAGACTCAAATACTGAAATTGACTTAATAGGTTTTGTTTATCTCGTTTCTCCCTCCATTTTCCCACCTTCAAATCTCGCACTGCAACTACTGTGTACCTGCAATATCTGACTCCTAGAGTCTTAAGAAAAATAAAGTGAGTTTAATGAAATGTGTTCAGTAGGCTACTTTTGAGTTATCATGCCCCTAGGTGGAAAACAATTATGTCGAAAATCAGTAAATTTCATAAAGGAAATAACTTTAGAGTCGAGATAATTCTCGGCATGTGTGCCAAAAGTGCTCAACAATAAAATGTTGGCTCAAATAATGATAATGCTCTAATGATTGCCTTCTATCCAAATGGAGTATTAACACTAGTCTACTTATATGGGAAATTTGAATTCAAATTAAACAACCATATCACTCATGCCGACTTTGAATAAAAGGGTCCTTAACAAAGGGAAAGAGAGTGACACAGTTACCTGACTTAGAGGGGGTATAAAGTACCAAGTAAGATATGAGATTCACAAGTGTGGGGGTATTAAGAAGCTAAAAGTCAACAAGAGGACTCATATTACCCTATTTGCACAAAATTACCCATACATAAACAAGTGTGATAAATTAACACTAAATAAATGCCATGGGACCATTTTAAGAGTACATTTTGCCCCACTTTGAGGTGTGTGTGAGCATGCATTTCAAAGTAGAAATTTAAGGACATATAACAAGCATATAGCTTCACATCTTGATCTCCTAGGGGGTGGAACCATATCTTTGTAACCTGCAACCACCTATCTTTTTTGGACAAGCATGGGTGAGTGCAAAATAATAATTTGATTGCTTATTAGGATCAATGGAATCAAAGGTTTGCATACTTTGTATCCACAACTATTAATTTATCAAAGGGCACTTTGTATTTGTATGTCAATTGAGGACTAGGTTTTGTGTTTATCAACTTTGCATCAACATTCATTGGTTGTATTTACATCGTTATTGTATGCAAGTGGTTGTGAGGACAGAGTTAGTGCACCTTCATTTGACAAAATTCATTTCTTGTTGATAAGAAGCTTTCAAGGCAATTAGTTTCCCACAATTTTTCCTTCATAAACTCACCATCTCAAGCATGTCCCACCAATTGAACCAAGTAGAAAAAACGTCGCCCCACTATACATAGGACCGACATTATCATATGCATTGTTATGGAAATCTTAATACTTATCCACACACATTTGAATTGAGTGAATGGGGAATACCATTGTTGTAATTCTCATCACTTCAGTAGAGTTTGAAGTGTTTAGAAAGATTGAACAAAGTGACGACTTACCATAGTCTTCAATCTTCAAAATACATTGAAAGACATTTAAGAGATTATGTCAACTAGAAGGCCAATTTGCTGATCTCCATGTACAATGGCCAACTTTTGCCAAAAGATAGGAACAATGGCACAATGAAAACTTGGTTATTGAGAAAATTTGGAAGGGATTCATGAAGTTGCGGTCTTCTCTAGTTGCTCACTTAGTCAACATGCAATTCATGGAGCATGCAATGTGCAGTGGTTTTACTCCATAGGTGCACACAACTACAACCACTAATGGTTGGATTACAAAGTGATTGAGTGCAATGACTATCATGTATTTTTAAAAGGTTGACCTCAGGTTTCGATTATATGTATGTTTTTTTCTTCTTGTCTTGTTAGTTTTGCTTTGTAGTTATGGTGACTCATCTATGTATTCATGCATTTGTCCATGGCCTTCTTAGCTTTTGGGCTTGTTTGCATGTAATGCCCAATTCAATTGGCTTTTTTATAATATAATTATCATTTATTTTTAAAAAAAATTGATCAACAAGTCTTTCCTATCATTTTACATAAAGAGTGTGTCTGGGGCGTATCATTTGATATTGTTCTTATTTATGGAAACTAACTCTACAGTTCACTTGAAGGACAAACATGCTTCCTTTTCCTTATCAAGCCAAGGTGATGGGTATAACTCAAGCCAAGGAAAATTATCCGTCTATTTCAACTTATAAAGATGACCTCAAAAATTTTCACCAAAGAAGAAATTATAGAAGTGAAAATTTGAGAGGTAACAATGTGAAAACTCAATCATAGACATCACTCTTTTAATTGTCGTTGATCTTTGCTTGATAATTGTTGGACTCGCTGTGTATTGCAAAGGACCACCAAGACAATTGAGATTTCTCAAGGGAAAAAATATAAGCGTGGATTTCTAAAACTTCAACCATAATGACGCTACACCTTTAATCCCTTTTGCATATCATCCAATCGTGATGGCTTCTTGGAACACAGAAGGAAACCTCACGCCCATCTTATTTCTTAATTAACACAATGTCTAAACTGAATTTCTATGCAAGAAGATTGACCTGAATAACTACATACACCATATACTCAACTGTACATTACATAGTCATTAGAAGAAACTGTAAGGATATAAACATTTTATTATTGTGTCATCTATTTCTCAATTAATATCACACTTTTTAAACATTTTCATTACACCCAAGTTACCTACAAAAGGTTGTGCTTAATGCAACAAGTCTTGGAACCTGGAAAAGAATCCTCTAGAGATTTATATGCACAATCGTCACTTATGTATTATATAATTCACAAATATCAAAATTATTAATAAAATACATAAAAAAAAACCTAGAAGCATGTGCAGAAATAGTTGGAACACAAAGCTTCAATGGACTAGTAAGGACCATAAACTTTTACTTGGTGTCTTGTCTGACCTTCAACTTTCTGAAGTCCATATACCTTCCTCAAAAAAGCCAATGCCTAATATTAGAATTTACCTTCATTCAAGCTACCCATACTCAGATCTCTTGTAAGCTTTCGTAGAATGCATCCCATTTATCATCAATTCTTCTAAATTTGTCTTAATCGTACACAATTCACTTGTCAAGATGATGCTTGCCCAATCAACTTATGGTCATTCAACAAAGTTATCCTTCACTAATAAATACAATGCGCTTAAGAGCATTTTGTGGAAACTTACAGACAACTTACAGCAATTTTGAGTTTAATCGCTGGCTGCCTCAATTCAGTAGTTATCTCGCCTCAAAACTGAGGGGGGCCAGTGGCTCTTGGCAGAGGAGGCGGCCTAGGTTTTGCAACTTCCACAAATATAACCCTGCCATCCAAAAACTGCAGAGAAATATTTTACTTTCTTATAAAGGCCAGCCTTGATAAAAGCCATCAGGATGCCTCTTTAACAATTTAAAAAAACTACAAAAATAGGCATCTTATACCTTGCCATCCATCCCGATTATTGCTTCTTGTGCTTCAGCTTCAGTAGCATATTCAATGAATCCAAACCCTTTTGATCGTTTAGCAAATTTATCCATTATGATTTTCACTGCAAAACATCCACCAAGGGCATTCAAAACAAAAGCGTAGAAATTTTTCATAGTCTGAGAATGTATATGAAGACAGGCACATACCTTCTACGAGTTGACCAAAGCGGGAAAAGCATTTTCTCAAACTATCCTCTGTGGTATAAAAAGAAAGACCTGCAATCCAGTACTATCATAATCAATGCTCTATTCGGTGATGACTTGGCAAGATGGCATGTATCACAAAGTGAATTCAAATACACGTGCCTCTAACATGATTTTGCTATATTGACTCACTCATGTTCCTCACAATATCAAATTTCACTCCTTTTGAAAGCCCCTAAATTTTATATTTTGTCTTCTTAAATAAAAATCAATATATTATTGTTGGTAAAACTCAAGTCTAATTCAAATGAGGGTTATTCCTAGAACTTGGTTATCTTTAGTCAACATGGAAGACAGTCCAATAGGTTATGAGTTCACACGGTATCTTTTCAGGATTTTCTAATCCTGTGACATAAGAAAAGGCTGACACAACTCCCAAGCTTTCCACATGCTCTTAAAAATTGCAGTGCAGCAAAAATTAACCTTAGCAAGAGTGAGAAACAGGGTTGCACAAACAGGTTCCTACACTTGTGTGCCTTATGGGGCTCCACTGACTACATTGTTTCCCATCAAAACTCTTTAGGTTATTCATATTCAAAGGCTTTGAAAGCTCATTGGCACATGAGCCAATGCCTTTACTTCTAATCAAAACTTTGAAAGATCAGTTGATAGTAACATGATCAGAAGTACTATAATAAGTGCTACTTTATTCATCTATATAGTTAATGGTGCACTGGTTGATACTAAGGGAGAGGCAATGACATTGCTCTATACCTATATGATGCATAAGATGGAGGAGGACTCTCCTAAATGGAATTGAAAGAAAACCCACACTTAATAATGCTCACAATATAAGTTTTCATCTGAACTTTCTGATCACTGAAAGAAAACCCAAGCTTAATAATCCTCACAATATAAAGTTTTCATCTTAACTTTCTGATCATGTCACTTTAGATTTAGATCAGCAATGGTCATCACATGTTGCAAATTTTAAATAATATATGGATTCTGGTATTTTAGTCTGCTCGTTAATGCAGGAGCATCCAACACGAATGGGTAATCTTGTTGTTATCTACTAAAACCTGCACCCTTGTGAAGGTTGTTCAAGCCTTCACAGTTTGGAGTAACGTGGAGATAATCCTAGGCTGTGGGTGGCCTAATAGGTGAATTGAATCCCTAGATTATAGGGCTAGCTCCCCTTGATGTATCAGTTAGACTCTCTACACTACACTACTAGCTTGCAAGGGAAAAGAGAGGAAGATAATATGAAAGAAAATCTACTTAAGGAGGTGATACCCCAAAATATCTCCTTCACCTGTCTAATATGCACTAAGAAGCTGAATTATGACATGAGCCTGATTGCACTACTCAAACAAAGAATCTCCAAACACAAATGTTTCACATAAAGGCTATTGGCTTGATGCATGATCTAAGGTAGCTGATCAATAGGTCTCTCAAGGACACTAATGACAGATTACACTTGCCATACATATAAGGCTATTCAATCACACTATGTACCCTGTAAGGATGATTGACTACCTGCAAATAGGTAAATAGGAGAGGACAAATGTAAGGAAGCATTCGCTATCACTGACATTCATATACAAACCATAAGCATACACTAGTCACAAGCATTGAAGAGGCCAAAATTCAGTCTTATTCAATTCAAAGAGCCAAGTACAAGTGTTTTTCTGAGCAGGGCTTTGCCACAACTTGGGTTAAGGATCCATACAAATGCCAAAACCAAGCATATTTAAAGAGAAAGTGAGAAAGAAGAGAGAGAGACCAAGTAGCCCAAAAACTAGTGATGAGTCATCCACTTGGTCATCCTTCATCACCTACGTAGTACTTCCTAGATTTTCTCTTTCTTCTCTTTGAAAAAAGGCATAGAGGTAGAGATAAACTTGCTTGAAATGCTTGAAGAAGTCTTAGGCTTGTTTCTTGGAGTTTTACACATAAATGTGCCTATATCCTTGCTTGCATGTCCTCCTTGATGAATAAGACTTCTTCCATGAAAATAGGTCTTCAAGTCTTCATCAATTCTTCAATTGAATTCTTCTCCTTACTCATTTATGATGTCTCTCCACTTTTTTAGGGTTGTTAGAAGGCTCTTGAAGCCTCTTTGACTTTGTCTTCTTGACTTGGCATAGGTGAGAGAGGTCTTCCTAGGATAGTTGAAGACTCCAACCATTTGAATCCTTCTTTCAACTAACTCTTGACTTGTTCTTGTCCTCCAAGTGGCGTAGAAGACAAGCAATAACCTTAATAAAGTTTGTTGAAGAGCTTTATGCATTTATTTGATGATTTGACCACTTGAACTCCTCCTTTTGCAATATGGCGTAGAAAGCTGAAAACTTGGTTTTGCCTTCAAGAAAGCAATTTCTCTCTATGGATGGACTCTCTACATCATATCAAACCTGAAACAAGTCACTTGATGCCACCAAACATTCCAAAATATCTGGTTTTGCACCTTTAGCTTGCATTTCTCTCAATTCCTTGTGGCCCTCAAAACAAGGAAACCTTCTTGAGTGGAAGAATGTACGGATGACTAAGAGTAGTTTTGCGGACCCAGTATCCTCTTACAGCTCCATGCCAAATTTCAGAACCTGAAAGTGAGTGGAAGTACACTTTTTCTATTGTTCTCTTCCCCCAGTTAAGTCTCCATTAGCCCTCCAGGCCGAGAAACTAAGTTTTTGCTCTAGACTTCTCCCACACGTGTGAAACCTCCAAGAAGTGTGTAATTCACTTTTAGGACCATGTGACCATGTTTCATACCAAATTTGGGCTTCTAGAACCTTGTGTAGGTAGGCAAACCAAGAAATGGCCAAAAAATAGCCCTTTCTCAACCCTGTTTCAGACTACCTTGAAAAACCAAATTTGTTTGAGCACTTCTAGGGTGACCTATACGGATTTTTTAACATGGAGAGGTAGGATACAACCCAAGGCATCCTCTCCAACAGCTTGCAATTGTCCATGGTCTCCTATACCCTGTTTTGAGCTCAAATCTTCACAAAAGTACAGCATTTATTGAATCCGTATAGGTGCAGGTACAAACAAATGTCATGGTAGGGATCTCATTAAAGTGCTCCATGATGTTCAGGTGGTTTCAAGGTCATTTCTTCTCATTTCAGGTGCTTAATAAGTCAATTTCTCCAAACTGGTCATTTCTAACCTCTAGGCAGCCAAAAACACACTTATCATCTTAACGATGATTAATAAAGTACAAGCCCCTAACTTGAGAACTGATGCCTGAAGTTTTCAGGGCATAGACCCTGCTAATTACCCCTAAGAGCTTTGGACACCATGCAGCTTCTCATGAGAGATCTAAGCAAAAGTTTGAGCTTCTCAGGTGGCTGAATATGCATTTTGTGAGGTCTAGAAGAATGTAGGCCTGAAAGTGTTATTTTGGTGTTTGGTCTGAGTTGCAAATGACCTATTTGGGTCTGTAACATCTCATTTCAATCACTCCCAATAATTTATCTCCCTCCATGAGCTCAACAACCTCATGTTTCATGCATTGAGGGTTTGAAGCACATCATGCACTTTTGACCCTAGTTAATTGTCATAGGTCATTTCTTCTCAATGCTACTAAGTTTGAAGCTTGTAGAGTATTGTCTAGGATCTGTAAACCTTCCTAGGGATCTTCATACCCCAAAACTCTTCATCTCCAACTCCACATATACACAAAACATCAAATCTTTATGAGCAAACCTGAAAGTCACTCCTAGGCCTATAGGTGTGTTTGGTCTGTTGACTGTTAAGGCCTAGAAAGGATCTCCCATAACCTATTAGCCCACCAAAGCTTGTACATACGTCCAAAGTAACCACATGTATCTCTCACACATCTCAAATCTCTTTAACAACAACTCTTTCCATTGTTCATACTGAAGCCTTCTTGACTATGTGTGTTAAGTACTTTGATTGCAATTTTAGGAATGAAACCTCTTACAACAGAGTTTCTAGCAGTCTTGGTATCATCAACACTATTGGAAGTGTCCTCTATTAGGTTTCAAGAGCCTTTGTGCTTACATTCTTCCTCCAACAAACGCCCTTCTTCACAATCTTGTTCCAAGGACTGTATGTGCAAGTTTAGGCCTGTTAGGCTTGAATGAGTTTCTCTAACCTGAAATTATCTTCATTCACTGAACTCAAACTTCATGGAAGTTTCCACCTAGGTTCTATACATTCCTCTCAAGCACTATACACCCATCCTTAACATAAAATACATATTTTATTCATAAACACAGTACAAGCCTGTAGGTGAATAAGCTAAATGACTGTATACTTGCAAGTGGGCATTTGTGTGTGTTTCTTAGCGTATAAAGTGCTCCTTTTCTCACTACTGAAGGAGTTTCAAAACCTCATAAATGCTTCACTGAATCCATCATCAGTTTTTAGACTTCTTTTGGGTTTCTTTTCACCTTAAACAACATCCTCCTTCTCAAATTCATACACACAGACCTGTGTGTATGCAGGGTTTAAAATGACTTATCTTGATTACCTCCTCTAGCCTCTCTTTAGGTCTTCTTAGACTTCTATGACTTTATACAATCTGTCCATCTATCTAAGCTCCAAATCTAACGCACTTAAGTCTCTCTTATGTTCTTCAAGTTTGAAAACCCAAACTCACTTAAGTCACGAAAACAGTCCTGTACATGCCTATATGAGACCTAGTGCTCTCATGACTGCCTTTTGAAGATATACCTTTACTTCATGAATTTGGCAACTCAGAGATCCTTGACAACCATTAAAGATATCTTCAAACTTCTTCATCTTCTCTGCCTACCAATTCACATCTTAACTTCAATGCATATGCACAGGTCTCTACATGCTTAATTGGACCTGTAGGTCTTTATTGGGGCTGATTATTGTTAAACTTGAGAATGACCTTAATTGCGGGGTTCTATCTCTTCTCCAATGTTGCCAACTCACCATGGAACTCCTCCCTCTGACATATAGGACCTTATGCAACTTCTACTCCTCATTTGTTACACCATGTGCTCTTTTTTCTCACACTGTCTAGAAACAGGCTGGCTGTAGGTAAAGATTTGAGCTTGAGGTCTGATCAGAGGTCAAGCATAGGTTCATAGTGGCAAAGTTGTCTTCCATTCCTTGAACACTCCTTCAAAATATTTGCATTCAGTTTCCACATGTGCCAAGTCACTTGCACCTCATCTCTTTAAGCAAGACTCATCTTATTTCAAGTTAAAAGGGACCTACAGGTCTCATCAGACCTGTAGGTCTGCCTTTTGGTCATGTTAGGCCTTTTACCGTGCATTTTGAACCATGGAACAAGCCTCCAATGATCCTTACTCTGTTTCAGGAAGTTGTGGACTTCTTTCTTGACACTTAGCAATGCAAAATTATCACTTTTAGATCACTTGTGTATATGCAGGGTTATGATACAGTCGTAAACTCAATATAGCATTAGGCTTGCCTTTTGAACCTGAAGTCACTTTTCCATTGCCTCTTGTACACGTTGTCAAGTGTTTGCTCAGTTTTCCATCTTTCATCCTGCCCTTTGAGCATCATTTCAAACAAAAAGTTATTGCATTTTGTGTGCAAAAGTCTTCAATGCAAGAACCTTTTGTGAAGCCTGTTTTGGACTTTCCAAACATTGAGGTCACTTCTCTAACGTTTCATTGCATTATTTATGAGGTCTAGACCTTCAAACAACTCTGACAAAGCAAGACAAGACCTTTTCAACCATTGATACACAAGCAGCCTACACACAGTCTTCAAGGTGAGTTGTGGGTGCTACTTGGAGGACTGGTACGGAAGGTACTCAGATGCTTGGAGAGCCTTGACTGGAGTGGAAGGATAATGAAACATTTGATAATCATCTGAATGCATTGAACCCTGTCAAAACTTCCAAACCTTGAAGTGCAACCTGCAATTTCACCTTATGAAGCTCCCATGCTCAAACTCCAATGCCACATGTGCCAACTTGATGGATGAAAGTCTAATATGTTTGTGCAGACCTCTGAGGACCCTTTCCAATTGCTCTCATGCTTTCCACTTACTTGAAATTGTCATTTTAAAGAAGAAAAATAAACATGTGGGCTTCGTAGGCAGTTTTGGACTACCCTAGAGTCTTAACAATTGTTCATAAAGGAGAGGGGATGGATCTGCAAACCAATGCCACAAATTTGAATCTCATTAGGACCCCTTCCTCTAGCAAAAAGCTCAGACCCTGACTCTCTCTCCTAGCCATACCGTCCACATGAAAGTGACCTTCGCTAGCTTGTGAAGAGGGCAATGGAGAAAAAGAAGCATCTTTAGTATCTCTGAGACCTGAAACTTCACTCCAAGCGTGAATGTAACTTGTGGAAGTTGAAGAGATGCCCTGAAACCATTTTCACCTGGAAGTGGGCTCTTGAAGTCCGTACAAATGTCTTAAACTACTTATTTGGAGTTGAAACTGAAGTAACTGACTATGACTTGCCATGCAAATTGTTACTCTGACTCTTCCCTGACACATGCATGTTAGAACTCCTTTTGAAATGTTTGTCTTTTGAAAAATTCCGCACAACTCCTTAATTTAGCCCAAAAAGTGACTTAAATGACTTTAGAGTGCATGATAACCCTAGTGGAAGACTAATGCATGGTTAGATGACTTATAGAGCTTTGGAAAGCCACCTTTGACTTGAAATGACCTCTTCACCATTGGTTTTAATGCTTCATGCAAGAATATTACCTTGAGAAGGCTTAAATTGGCCACAATCGAAACCTAGGTTTCTCCAAAAACCTTAAAAAATGCTAAAATACCTTAACCTTTCCAAACAAGATTAACGAGCTTTAAACCAAGTGAAAGGATTTACTTGATAAATCATATACCATCTTGACACATCATGACATACCCCTAGGACCCACTAGACTAACTTTGAAGGCATTGAAAAGTTTGGCAAAGAGACTACCTTAAACAATGCTGACAAGACCTTTGAAAAGACCCTTTGAAGATCACATAAGGCATGACAAAGCTATGAACAAGGTTGTAGAAGCATATCAAGCAAAGTTTCAAACTATAGGGGTGACAGTTTGATCTGGGAGGTCAAACTTGTCAACACTTGCATCACCAAAAACATAGTAGGAAATTAAGGTAAAGTTATCGGGTTAGGTTTTGGGTCCACAGAGTTGGCAATGGCCACAGAGATCATGAAGATCACTTTCTCGGGTCATATTACTGCTACCAGTTTTAAGTTGCATTTTAACAGCAGCTTCACGAAATTCTCTAAGTATTCACAATGTCATCAGAGGCCACATAAGATTTAAATTCTCATTCACAGCTCAGGTTAAATGGAGAACACTTCACAATGGACTTGGCATGATCCTTAATTGGAATCAATATTCCAACAAATCAGCAGCCTCGTGAGAACCTAACAGAGTTCACGGTGGCCATTATGTCTAACAGAGATCGTGTTAGTCCATGAGACTAAGATGGTGACAAGTGTCACGATCATAGCTTGTTCACAAAAAGGTCATGGTGGGGGCCACAATTTAGTTCAGACACGTGACAAATCACTAAGTGGAACATAAAACGTTACGGGTCCATGCTGAAAATAGAAGCCATAGTTAAGAGCACGAATTTGTGTGACTTTTAAAATGGATATAATAAATCCATGGGTCCACGAAGTGTAGGGAAGCCACAAAAGCAACAGAAATTCCATTGCACGGAGGCAACGAGATCATGACAAATGTCACAATCCTATCGATTCACAGTGACAACAGCTCATAGAGATCTCATCTCACAGTGCAAACAACCTAGTGGATTTCCAGTGGCCATATTCCAAATTGGGTTTTATTGATCTCAATGGAAAGATCTCGATGAGGGCTTTCGATTGGCGGTGGCCATCGGGCAAGCAGCCACATGTGTAAGCCATGGTTCGCATTTGAAAGTCTGAGGACCGTTTGCTTATTACCGATTCGATTCATGCTAAATGGAGTGAGGCAATTGTCTCAAAGATGGACATTACCGTGAGTTATGGGGGAAGTTAAAGAGCCGGACGCTAGAAGTTGAAGGGTTAATTCTATTCAATAAAAGAGGGAAGAACGTGAGAAAGAGGAGTAGGATAGAAAAAAGAAGGGGCGGAAGAAAGCCCAGAAGAGAGAAACACAAAGCTAGAGACCTGCAAGTCATGCATGAAGCATTGTGATCTCAATCCTTGATTGTGAACATACCTTTGCGTCTAAACATCAATAAAGGAAGTGTTTTGTCCATGTATGTGTCCTGTGTCCTTAAGAGATTGAGAAAGAGAGAACTACTTCTGCGGAGTGAGGCAGCCATTCATTTCACCCCCTAATTCCCATTTGCACCACTTGGTATTAGAGCAAGGTTTTCCTTGCTTGGTTGTGTCTTGTAAGGCTCGGGTAGATTTGTTGTAGGTGTGAGAAAGTCCTGCAATCGCAGGGAGCTATGAGAGGAAGACATGGCACACATACACAATCCCATTGGAAGAGGAGCAAGACCCAGGGCACCTAGAGTTTACAGACTTGGCAAAGATGACGAGAGAAATCCAAGCAAGATTGGATGCAATGGAGACGACGCAAAGAAGAGGAACTCATGTTGAGGATGTGAGTGATGATGAAGTAGAAGCTCAAGAGCTTGAAGTAGAGGAGATGGTGGATGAATATGAGAACAGATTTCTCAAAGACATTGCAAACTTTGGTGGTAAGCCAAAGTTGGATACCCTTTGCTACAGTGGAAGCTTAAGCCCTGAGAAGCTTATGGATTGGATCACATAGATGGAGAAATTTTTGACCGAGTCAATTGAAGAGCTCAAGAAGGTAAAGTTTGCTCACACAAAGTTGAAATGGCATGAATCTTTATAATGGGATCATGTGCAAATAGAGAGACAAAAAAAGGAAATGCGAAAATCACATGTTGAGAGTGGATGGTGACAAAATTGAAGTTCTTGCCTTTGGATTATCAACTTAGTGTTGGAGGCCTAGATTGCACCCTAGCTGAGCAAAGAATTGTTCAGGTCCTCTACTCAAATCTAGTCCAACATGGGAATGACCCTAGGTTGTAGGTTACTTAATCTTGGATCAGACCTCTAGGATTTTTAATGAGGCTAGCTCTTTTGATGTATCATTTAGCTCATTTCCACTAAAACCTACTAATTGTTGGGGTGAAAAGGGAGAGAAAGATAACTGAAAGGAAAATCTAACATAATGTTGGTGATGCACCTAAATTGATTGTTCATTCACTCTATTTGAACTTCTAAAAGCGCTAATGAGACAAGCAAAAGACTAAATCTACAACTCCAAATGTTTGTTATGCATCAGTATTTCATGCAGAGGTTCACCAAGTGATCAAAATCCAAGGGACGTGATGAAAAGCCCTAATTCAAGGCACTAACCAATCAATGTATCCACTTGCCAGTTTCAATCACATGACATTAAACACTAAACATGACCTACACAACAAAATAAACTAGTAGCTAGGTGAGATCAGGGCTTGACAAGGGAGAGATTTTTACCACGTATGCAAGTCAAACTGATATTAACACACTATACCAAAATAATGAAACCTGAAATAGTCATCTATTCATCTCAAGAGGTTACAAAGCTCAATCTTGGTAGTCTAATCATGCCCAAGAGAGGGATCCATTTCAAGGCTTAGAAGTCTGTATTTATAGCAGAAGGGAATGAGAGAGATGGGGAACATGCGTGGGAGAATGGAGTCATCAATGATCAAGACGACAATTGTACTAACTCCTCGAGCTCCTCGTGCATTAATGTCACTAGGACTCTGTGCCATCTTCCACTTGACTTGCTTATGAGGACAAAATTCTCGTATCTTTGGACCTGACAGAGCCATGACCATATCTGCGTTGAGAGGCTATAGGTACGTGCTTGTCGAGGATCTGGCTATGTCGAATATGAGACACTTGTTCATAACCATTCAAATCTGCCCCTACTTCAATATTTGAGCATAGATCTTACTATAGATTGAAAACCAATCTCATTTGTTGGTTTTCATATAGATAAAATATCGATGGAAAACCTATAGGCCACATAGCTTCCTTTTTGAACTATATTAGGTTTGAATCAAACCTATTCTGCCTCTGAACATTGTGGGAACCGAGGACTCGTAATCTACACAGATCTTCTTTAAAGAGCAATGATCATAGTCACAAAACAATACTGCAACCCCAGAAAATGGGACCCGTAAGTTCTAAATCTTTGAACCAGAAGTCAAGACTGTGTATTAATGGCAACGGAAGTTCATCATAACCATCCTAACTATATGGTTGTCTGCTTTATGGTGTTCGACCAAGCTCTAATGGCAACCTTTGATCCCTAAAAATCCACTCTGGTTCAACTTTGCATTGTATTTCGACCTCCAGTCAAAGTCCCATATCTTCGACTTTTGATATCGACTATCAATCTTGATCCGGGCCTTAAAGATTAAGACACTTAGCGACGATGTGTTGATTCTCAGGATCCTACTGTCAGTCTATCTACTTTTGCACTTGCGCCACGTGGCAGCTTCGCATTCTTCCCTAGGACACACTGACTCTTTGACCTCTCGCTCGCCATTAGACCTGCTTTGTACAAGTGAACACGCTTCGTCAATCTACCTGGACCCACTGACTCGAGCTTCGTCTGCACGCCGTTGGATCTAGATTTTGCTCTCGAGATTATGCCACTTGTCACTTGCACGTTCACCCTGGAGGTCCTTTGACCTGTTGACTTGATGATCACCATTGATCTTCGATCCACGATCAAATGCGCTTCGTCAAATCTTTGGGACCCACTGGCCTTGTCAATCGACGCACGCCTTTAGATATTTGTTCGAGCACCCAAGATCTTAACACTTGTTAGCTCCGCATTCATCCTTGGGAATTTTGAATTCAAACGGCTATTTTATGAAGCTTAAACTTGACGTTCGCGCACGTTTCACTCTGCAAGTCTAACTTTAAAGGCTTATATCTTGAGATAGCAAGCTCATCAAGATGCCAAATTTGCAGAGAATGTTCAAGACATGAAGAACTTCATGTCCATATGATCTTTTGGCTCTGGTCGACCTCCCAAGTGCATTTATCAAATGTGCAATCAAGCTGACCCGTTCATTTCTACATGACGTTTGATGACGGTCTGGTCCATCTTCTTCACTTGCTCAGTCATTTGATCATTGGTCAATCAGGTACTCTGCTCAACTGATCTATCTAGGCAGAAGCTTTGTATGTGGACCAAATTTGGCCAACATCTTTGGCGACTCACAGAGAAGCATGCTTGCTATGCTTTGAGAACCCAGACCATTTGTCTTGACTAGGCCATTGGGCATGGAGTCTCCTCTCTCATTCAACATATTGATCTGAAGCTAAAAACTGACTGCCAACCTCTAGATAACTCCTCTTGAAACAAACAACGACCAAAAGGAACAAAACAAAACAAAGTGCCCAAAGCACTTATTGAAGGGAAGCACAAAACATAAGGGAAACTAACCTAAACAAAGCAAGGACCGCTAACCTAAGGAAAACAAGACAAAAGGGAAGCAAACTACTACTTGTGCTAATCACTTATTGAAACAAAGCAAACCTAGAACTAACCTGGAGTAACAAGCTTTCCTCCAGGGTCAAATGGGAAGTTATTTGATGCACCATGGAACTTTGAAATGCATTTGTCATCTCTTAATAGCTCTCTTCTGCATCTAAGAGCAATTGGATGCTCATGTCTTCTTGATGATGCAGTTGGGCCTCCTATCTCTGTTCTCAAATACATGGATTGAAGATATGGATCCAAGACCCAATCATACTCCTTTCAAATTTGTGGACTTTGCAAGAACAGCTTCAATTCTTCTTCATTCATGAACTGCGGATCATGAACATATAGACCAGCTTGATCTGTCTCCTTTGACGTATCTGCAAGGCTTACCTCTAAGGGAGATGGATCTAATCTTGGGACTTCTTGAGGCCACTTGAGCTCATTCTTAGCTTCCAAGAGTAGATAGATGTTTGAAGTTGAAGTGAAAAGTTGATAACCATGTTTGAAAAGTTCAAACTAGTCATCTCCTGAAAGAACAACTGCCTCTTGTTTGATGATAGCACTCCTCTTATCCTACAATGGACCACATTCAAGTAAAGAATAACCTGAATGAAAGATATCAAACAAATCTAAAGATTTGTTCTCATGAAGCTGCAGTTCAGTTGGAGCTTTTTCAAATGAATGTGAAAAGCAAGCATATCAACTCTTTGACCACGATCATGAGGCTGCAAATCTTCTTTTGATATCTCAGATTGGTCAATTAAAATTGCTTCATCTTCAACATCAAGTTGATGACTGAGCATGCTCTCGATTTCAGCTTGTTCTTCGTCTTCATTAGCTGATTGGTACTTGTCTTCCGCTACTTCTGCAAGCTCTTGTCCTTCATGATGAATGGCAGCATCTAAGTCATCAAAGAACTCATGGGAAACACCTTCAACTTGTACAATTGGAGTGTCTTCCTCTTGAACATCAACAACCTCCTCTTCATGTACTTGTTCTTGCACTTGTATCTCAGCCTCTACCTCAGCGTTCTCTTGCACTTGTTCCATCTTTGCATCATTATGGAAGACTGAAACATGTTCGTCCTTGCCAAGAGGTGTCCCCATCATGATTTATTCTTCCTGGTCACTCATGTCACCTTCATTTTCTGTTTCCTTAGCTGCATCTTCTTGATTTGCTTCACAAAGGAGAGGCTCTTTCTCAAAGAGTGGCACAGTAGACCCTTGAAAATATTCAGTAAGATGAGAATGGTCCAAAGAAGTTACCATAGATGCTTGATTTTGTTCATGAGGCTGCTCTTCTTGGATCATCTTCATCTCCTATCTCTGTTGCTTTGCTTCTTGAATGGCCTCTCTATGGAGGAAAGGCTCTGGGCTTTTGAAGGGAAAGGAGTGGAAGTTGAATGATCACCGGCTTGCTCTTGACTTTAACATCTTGGCTTATGCTTGAATGTTATTCCTTCTTTCTTGATTGTTGGATCCAATTCCAAGTCATAACCTTAGGTTTAGAAACCTCTGTTTTTGCACTTGTTTTTGTTATGGGTGGGAAAGAAGTTTGTTGTTACGTTGCTTTTGCAGCTGCTATTGAATGTTGGAGATGCTGATTGGCAAACTCAATTTGCTTGGCTAAATTAGCCTCAAAATCATGGACCAATTGGTTAGAGATGTCTCCCTGCAAAACTGAAGATGAAGTCTCTTGTATGATCTGCTGAGAAACATGGAGATTAGTCTCCTCAACACATACTTGTTTAAACTTCCAAGGCCTCTCTTTCATAGACTTCCAGGTAGGAAAGTTAGGCAAGGTCTGAATGGACTCTTGAGGGCTATGATAAACATTGGTTTGGCATTCATGAAGGGAAACGGGCAGCTCTATGGAACATAATGATGATTATGATGACCTTGGGGTTCCTCATAAACTACTAACCTCTCTTCAATGTTTACTATTAGACCACTTATGTCTAGAATATCAGCACTAAAATTTGAGTGGCCTTGCTTTATAAAAGATGAACATACCTCTTTAGCCCACTGCAAATTTGCTCTCATGCTCTGAATTTCGTACTTGGAAATCTCCTCTCTATAGCTCTTCCTAGTTTTTATACTTATCATCTCTCTCTCATAGCCAAACAGAGTTTTCTTGAAGCTTAAGATGGATTGATATGGGGCTTGATAGGTCTAATCAGGTAAACAATAGGATTCATGAGGGTTATCATAGGATTGGTATGGGTCACCATACTACTAGTAAGGCTCTGTACATGGTTGGTGATGCTCACCATAAGGCTGATAGAGATCATGGTAGGGCTGACATGGGTCATGAGGAAGGTAAGAGCAATGCTCTTGATAATGAGGATCATGAGAAACTTGATAAGGCTCATCATAATTTTGATAAAACTCTTGGTAAGGTTGATTAGGCTCATATGGATCATGAGGATCATATTGGAACTACTGATAAGGAGGTGAATGATAGGGGTATCCACCATAGTTGTTCATATCAACCTCATACGTCAAATGAGATGCAAGAACTGATTAAAATCTTCAATAAGACAAACCCGGGCTGCTTACAACCAAAAGCTTTGATTTGGAGTCGCCATTGGTGCTAACTTGCTTGCTTCCAAAAGTTGATTAGAGGAAAGACACACCAACAATCTTTCGACTCTTTTGGATCTTAGTCCCACCAAGTATGCCAGAACTACAAAGCTTCTCCCTGGATAGATCAGCTGAGTAGAGTTCTTGATTGACCAAACTATCAAATGACTTAAACAAGTGAAGAAGATGGACTAGACTGTCATCAAACGCCATGCAGAAATAAAAGGGTCAGCTTGATTGCACATTTGATAAATGCACTTGGGGTCGACCACAGCCAAAAGATCACATGGGCATGAAGTTCTTCATGCCTTGAACATTCTCTGCAAATTTGGCATCTTGATGAGCTTGCTATCTCAAGATATAAGCCTTTAAAGTTAGACTTGCAGAGTGAAACGTGCGCACGGACGTCAAGTTTAAGCGTCATGAAATAGCCGTTTGAATTCAAAATTCTCAAAGATGAACACGGTGTTGACAAGTGTCAAGATCTCGGGTGCCCGAACGAAGATCTAACGGCGCGCGTCGACTGACAAAGCCAGTGGGTCCCGAAGATCTAACAAAGCACATTTGATCGTGCATCGAAGATCAACGATGAGCATCAAGTCAAAAGGTCAAAGGATCTCCAGGGTGAACGCACAAGTGACAAGTGGCGTAATCTCAGGAGCAGAATCTAGATCCAATGGCGCACAAACGAAGCTCGAGTCAGTGGGTCCAGGCAAATCGACAGAGCACGTTCACTCATACAAAGCAGATCTAATGGCGAGCAAGAGGTCAAAGAGTCCGCGTATCCTTGAGACATATGCGAAGCTATCACGTGGCACAAGCGCGGAAGCAGATAGACTGACAGTAGGATCATGAGAATCAACATGTCGTCGCCAAGTGTCTTAATCTCAAATGCTCGGATCAAGATCATCAATCGTTATCAAAAGTCAAAGACATGGGACTTCGACTAGAGGTCGAAATACAACTTAATGTTGAACCAGAGCGGATTTTTAGGGATCAAAAGTCGCCATTAGAGCTTTGTCGAACACCATAAAGCAGACAACCATATAGTCAGGATGGTTATGATGAAGTTATGTCGCCATTAAAACACAATCTCAACCTCTGGTTCAAAGATTTAGAACTTACGGGTCCCATTTTCTAGGGTCACAGTATTGTTTTGTGACTGTGATCATTGCTCTTTAAAGATCTGTGCAAATAACGAGTCCTCGGTTCCCACAATGTTCAGAGGCAAAATAGGTTTGATTCAGACCTAATATAGTTCAAAAAGGAAGCTATGTGGCTTGTAGGTTTTCCATCGATAATTTAACTATATGAAAACCAATAAATGAGATTGGTTTTCAATCTATAGTAAGACCTATGCTGAGATATTGAAGTAGGGGCAAATATGAATGGTTATGAACAAGTGTCTCATATTCAACATACCAAGATCCTCGACAAGTAGGTACCTATAGCCACTCAAAGCAGATATGGTCATGGCTCTGTCAAGTCCAAAGATACAAGGATTTTGTCCTCATAAGCAAGTCAAGTGGAAGATGGCACAGAGTCCCAATGACATTAATGCATGAGGAGCTCAAGGAGTTGATACAGCTATTGTCTTGATCATTGATGACTCCTCCATTCTCCCACGCATGTTCCTTATCTCTCTCATTCCTTTCTGCTATAAATACACACTTCTAAGCCTTGAAATGAATCCCTCTCTTGGGCATGACTAGACTCTGCCAATATTGAGCTTTGTAACCTCTTGAGATGAATAGATGACTGTTTCAGATTTCATTATTCTGGTATAATGTGTTAATATCAGTTTGAATTGCATACATAGTAGAAATCTCTCCCTTGTCAAGTCCTGATCTCACCTAGCTACTAGTTTATCTTGTTATGCAGGTCATGTTTAGTGTTTAATGTCATGTGATTGAAGCTGACAAGTGGATACATTGACAAGTTAGCGCCTTGAATCAGGGCTTTCCATCAATTCCCTCAAGTTTTGATCACTTGGTGAACCTCTGCATGAAATACTGATGCATAACAGAGATTTAGAGTTGTATATTCAATCTTTTGCTTGTCTCACTAGTGTTTGTAGAAGTTCAAATAGAGTAGATGAGCAATCAATTTAGGAACATCACCAACATTAGCTTAGATTTCCCTTTCAGTTATCTTTCTCTCCCTTTTCACCCTGGCAATTAGTAGGTTTTAGTGGAAATGAGCTAAGTGATACATCAGAGGAGCTAGACTCGTTAAAAATCCTAGAAGTCTGGCCCAAGATTAGGTAACCCACAGCCTAGGGTCATTCCTATGTTGGCCTAGATTTGAGTAGAGGCCCTGAATAATCCTTTGCTCAGCTAGAGTGCAATCTAAGCCTCCAACAGGGCCACACTTAGCTTATTTTAAAAGTTGCAAAATCTCAAAACAAAGAGATGAGTATTAAAGAGTATACTTAGAAGTTTTATAAACTCTCCATAATAGCTGGACATATGGAAGACAATCTAGAGAAAGTGTCAAGATATGTGAATGGGCTACGTGTTTCCATTCAAGATGAAATTAGTTTGGTTAAACTAAAAATGGTGGAGGAAGCCTATCAATATGCATTGAAGGCAAAGAAATATTTGTCTAGAAGGCAACAAATGAACTCTAAAGGTAGGGGGATGTTCTCAAGAGGAAGGGTACAAAGCAAAGGTGGAATAGGACAGCATACTCATTAAGGAGAAGCAAGCACCTTGCAAAATCAAAATCAAAATGCATGAGGAAGAGGCTATTCTTCTATAGGAAGAGGATCCTTCGGAAGGGGAAGAAGTAGAGGCATCATGGGTAAGTTCTTTGAGTCCAATAAGTATGTTGGACATAGAATTTTTGAGTGTCCAAAAGCATTTCAGAACAGCAACAAGAGGGTTGAAGTGAGCAACCATATTGCTCATGGAGATGAAAAGACTGTTGGGTCTCCAACACACACGGAAGACCCAGAAAGAGGAGAGGCTCTTGTGATGAAAAAAGTGTTGCTGAAACCAGCCAAGGGGATAGACGAAACGGTGCAATGAAAGAATATATTCTAGAGGGGAAGAGGTAGAGGCATCATGGGTAAGTTCTTTGAGTGCAATAAGTATATTGGACATAGAATTTTTGAGTGTCCAAAAGCATTTCAGAACAGCAACAAGAGAGTTGAAGCGAGCAACCATATTGCTAATGGAGATGAAAAGAGTGTTGGGTCTTCAACACACACAGAAGATCCAGAAAGAGGAGAGGCTCTTATGATGAAAAGAGTGTTGCTGAAACAAGCCAAGGGGATAGACGAAATGGTGCAATGAAAGAATCTATTCTAGATTATTTGTAAAGTCGGGGGAAAGTGTTGCAAAATAATTGTTGATAATGATAGCATGGATAATTGGTGTCTAAAGAATGTTGGAAAATTTTGGGCTGAAAAAATAAGTGCATCCAACTCATATAAGGTTTCGTGGTTGCTTAAGGTCATCAAGTGTTATGGATGAGCAATGTATGGTGAGTTTTCAAGTTGGTTTATATAAAGATGATGTTTTGTATGATATTATGCCCATCGATGTGTGGCATGTGCTATTGGGAAGGCCATAATAGTTTGATAGAAGAACCGTGCATGCTGGTAGAGGGAACACACTTGAAGGATGGGAAGAGGTTCACATTGCGCCCATTGAAGAACAGAGGAGAAGAGGTGCACAACAGTCCTAATGTACTGCTGGTTTCTGGTAAAGAGTATTTGAACGTGGAAAAGATGGAAGAGACATGATTTGATTTCATTCCAAAGCCTATGCAAATTGTGACAGCCATTAAGGTGAGTGATCTTCCTATTGAAATTCAAAATATAATGAGAGAATATGTTGATATTGTGTCAAATGATTTACCGGATGGACTACCACCTATGAGGAGCATTAGTCATCATATAGATCTAGTGGTGGGAGCAAGTTTGCCAAACAAGGCAGTTTATAGATTAACTCCAATGGAGAATGAGGAGTTAAAGAGGCAAGTACATGAATTGCTGAAAAAGGATTTGATCCAAGAGAGTTTGAGCCCCATGTGCAGTCCCAGCGATATTGGCACCCAAGAAGGGTGGGGATTGGAGAATGTGTACAAATTTGAGAGCAAAAAACAAGATCACCATTAAGTACAGGTTTCCATTGCTAAGAATGAATGCCTCGATGGACTGTTTGAGTGGAGCCAAGTACTTCACCAAGCTAGATTGCAGATATCACCAAATTCGGATGAGGGAAAGTGATGAGTGGAAGACGACATTCAAGACGACTGACGAATTGTATGAGTGGTTTGTTATGCCATTCGGTTTGTCAAATGCCCCAAGCACATTCATTAGACTCGTGAATCAAGTATTGAAGACATTTACTAGTAAGTTTGTGATTGTTTATTTGGATGATATTTTGATTTTCACTCATTCTAGAGAGGAGCATTTGAAGCATTTGAGGTTGGTTTTGGACAAGTTGAAGGAAGAGAAGTTCGTGGTCAACTTAAATAAATGTAGCTTCATGCAAAAGAAGCTAATATATTTAGGATTTGTGATATCAAAAGATGGGTTAAGGATGGGCCCCAACACAATGAAAGCAATTGTGGAGTGGCCTTCACCAAAAGGTGTGCTTGAAGTGAGTTTTCATAGGTTGGCATGTTTCTATTGGAAGTTTATTAGAAACTTTAGTGGCATGTGCATCCATTAAAAAGATTATGAAAGAGCATTTGAAGCATTTGAGGTTGGTTTTGGACAAGTTGAAAGAAGAGAAATTCGTGGTCAACTTAAGGAAGTGTAGCTTAATACAAGAGAAGCTAATATATTTGGGATTTATGATATCAAAAGATGGGTTAAGGATGGAACCTGACATAGTGAGAGCAATTGTGGAGTGGCCTTCACCAAAAGGTATGTTTTACGCAAATTTTCATGGGTTGGAAAGTTTCTATCGGAAGTTTATTAGAAATTTTAGTGGCATATGTGCACCCATTATAAAGACTATGAAAGGAGATAAAAAGAAGTTTCAGTGGACAGCTACAGTGAAGGATGGATTTCAGTTTTTGAAAAAAAAGGTAATGGAACAACCAGTGTTTGCTTTAATGGATTTTGGGAAAATGTTTCAAGTGGACTATGATGCAAGCGGAACAGCCATAAGAGCGAAACTAAGCCAAGAAAGTAAGCCCATTGCATATTTTAGTGAGAAGTTGAATGAAGCCAAGAGAAAGTATTCGGTCTATGACCAAGAATTTTATGCAATGGTGCAATCTCTTAAGAAGTGGAGGCACTATTTGTTGCCAAAAGAATTCGCTTTGTACATGGATCATCAAGCTTTGAAATTCATAAATAGCCAAGGTAAGCTTAATCAAAAACATATGAAATGGGTAGAGTTTTTTCATAGCTATTCTTTTCGTTTTGAAACATAGAAGTGGGCAATCCAATAAAGTTGTGGATGCCTTGAGTACGCGAGCTCTTCTTGTGAATGAGCTCATGGTAAAGGTTATGGGTTTGACTCAATGAAAAACTTGTATGAGAAGGATTTGGATTTCCAGGATGCATGGGCAGCATTCACGAATCCAACGAATATGGACAAAACCCCATGGTTGGAGTATATGGTCCAAGATGGATTTTTGTTCAAAGGAAAGAGGTTGTGTATACTTCAAGGTTCCATGAGAGAACCCACTGAAGGAAAAACATTGCGGAGGTCTAGCTGGTCACTTTGGGCATGATAAAACTTTGGCACAGTTGAGTGACAGTTAATATTGGCCATGGATGAACATCGACATGAAGAGATTCCTGCAAAGGTGAGGAGTTTGCCAACATGCTAAAGACAAAAGGCAAAGTACGGGACTACATCAGCGATTACCTATTCCAAAAAAACCATGGGATGCATTGAGCATGGATTTTGTTCTTGGGCTGCAAAGAACTCAACGAGGTAATGACTCTACTTTTGTTTTTGTGAAAAGATTTCTAAGATGGCACTCTTCGTAGCATGCAAGAAGACTAGCGATGCCACCAATCTTGCTAGCTTGTTCTTTCAATAAGTTGTGAGATTGCACAGGTTGTCAAAAATTATTGTATTGGATAGGGATTCTATGTTTGTTGGACACTTTTGAAGGACACTATTGCAAAAGTTGGGCACGAGATTGGACTTCAGTTCAACCTATCATCCTCAAACGGATGGGCAAACGGAGGTTGTAAATCATAGTCTTGATAATTTGCTAAAAGGTTTGGTTGGTGATAAGCCCAAGCAGTGGGATTTGGCATTAGCACAAGCTGAATTTGCCAGCAATGATTCAGTCAATAGAAATACAAGTATGAGGCAATTTCCAGATTGTGTATGGGAACGATTCTAGAAGAGTGTGAGAGTTGAGAAACACAGTAGAGATGAATAGAAAAAGTGCTGAAAGTGCATAAGGAGAGGTTTCCCAAGGGTGTGTATAACAAGCTCAAAAGGAAGAAAATTGGACCTTGTAAAATTCTACAAAGGTTCTCAGCCAATGCTTATGAGATTGAGTTGTTAGATGATGTAGCTATTTCACCTATCTTCAACGTATTTGATTTGTACCCATATGTGGTTGGACATGTGAGGAAGGATCAAGCATGGATTCTTCAACCATTGATTGGAAGGAGCGATTGTCGGCCAAGGCATAAGAGGAGATGGAAGCCCTACTGGACCTACAGATTGGCAAGAAGACAAGAGGTAGCGAGTACTATAAATCCCTGGTGAAATTGGAAAGGCTGAGCAGCTGAAAACACAACTTGAATGAATGCATCTGATGTTTCTAAACACAGAAAATCAATTGAGGAGCTCACCACAAGTTCATGAGCAAGAGCTCATGGACAACTTCAATTACCCTGGGTCTCTGATGCAGGAGCATCCACCAAAAACACAGTAGGAATTTTGAGTAGAATTCTCGGGTCAAGGTTTGACTTCACAGTGTTGGTAGCAACCACAAAGATCACTTTCTTGGGTCCTATCATTGTCCACAACTTCAAGTTGGAGTTTAATGACAACTTCACGCAATTCTCTAAGTATTCACAGTGTCAACAAAGGCCATAGAGGATTTAAATCCTCGTTCACAACTCAATTTAAACGAAGAACAGTTCATAGTGGACTTGGTGTGATCCTTAATTGGAATCAATGTTCCAATAGATTTGTGGCCTTGTGAGAGCTTAACGAGGTTCATAGCGGCCACTATGTCCAATAGAGATCATGTGAGTCCATTAGACCGAGATGGTGACAAGTGTCACAATCACAGCTTGTTCACAAAGAGGTCATGGTGGGGGCCACACCTTAGAGCGGACGCGTGACAAATCACTGAGTGAACTTTAAAACTCCACAGGTCCACACTGAAAACAAAGACTACAGTTGAGAGGACGAAGGTTAGTGACTTTTATAATGGATATAATAAGTCCACAGCAGGCCTAGAACTACAACTTAACACTGCCTGTCAATTTAAAATTTGTTGCCGGCTACCTCTTTTAGGGAACTATCAAACGCAATTTTTTTATTCAAAATTTCCATGTTCCCAGTATTTGCCTTCTTATAAATACTAAGACTCCTTAGGAAAATATACGTCCTATATTTTTTAGCGTGTAACCTTATACAGTTTGGTGGAGTTTTTCCTTGTCATATACGGTCTAAAACCAAAAAACAGGTTGTAGCCTATCAATTTCCAAGCCTGATCCATGGGTCCACGAAGTGTAGCAAGGCCACGGAAGCGAAGGCAGGTCCGTTGCACAAAGGCAGTGGAATCATGATGTGTTGCAATCCCGCCGGTTCACAACAGCAACAAATCACAGAGATCTCAGCTCACAGTGCAAATGACCTAACAGATTTCCAGGGGCCATATCTTTCACTTGAAAGCCCCAAATTGGGTGTTACTGATCTCAGTGGAAAAATCACAATGAGGGCTTTCAATTGGCAGTGGCCATAGGGCAGGCAGCCACATGTGTAGGCCACAGTTCACATTTCAAAGTCCAAGAACCATTTGCTTGTTACCGATTCGCAAGGATTCACGCTAACTAATGCAGTGTGGCAACTGTCTCAAAGATGGATGTTACCATGAGTGCTTATGGGGGAAATTAGAGAGCCGGAGGCTGGAAGTTAAAGGGTCAATCCTCTTCAACAGAAGAGGGGAGAACGTGAGAAAGGGACGGGGGGGCGAATAAAATCAGAGAAGGTGAGAAGAAAGCTCAGGAGATTCACACATTGTGATCTTAGTCCTTGATTGTGAATGTACCTTTGTGTCTAAACATCAATAAAGAAAGTGTTTTGTCCTTGTATGTCTTGTGTCCATGAGATATTGAGAGTGAAAGAGAACTACTATTGGGGAGTGAGGTAGCCATTCATTTGGCCCCCTAGTTCCCATCTGCACCACTCGCATTTGTTGTACGTTTAGTCTTAAGTATTTTATAAGTTTTTGATTAGTTGTATCTGGTGAATTTTGTCCTTAGTGAAGCTACATCTAGTGTTAGTATTTGGTTAGCATTTTATGTTAGTAGCTACAGCAAACGTGTGTCATTTTCATTTTGTAAATCCCTTCAAGATACATTTTTATTTAAATAAAGACAGGATTAATCCTATATAGGACTCCATCCCTTCTCATGCATAGACATAGTCTAAGTTTAGTGAATAAATTCTTGTAATCAAGCAAGTTCATGTCTAGTTTTGCACTAAAGGAAATCTGTTTAGAATTCCTCATCAGCTCTACCTCTGACCATATCAATTGGAATTCTTCAAAGCGTAGTCTTTCCTTCAAAGGCCCTATGCCTTCTGCCTAGGCTTGAATAGTTCTTGGCAATTCTGCCCAATCGCATCCATTTATGCTATATTGGTTATTTTCCTGAAATATAAACCTTGGGCCTCGTATATGTAGTAAATATAATTCGAACAAGAATATGCCAATTTAAATTGAATGGTTATTTTCTTTTTGCTAAATAGCACTATTTTGGCTTTTAACTTGTAAGAGAAAATTATCCTTTAACAAATCTTCTCATAGATTAAAAAATTACTTTTGCCTCCCTTAGAATTCAATGTATTTAATTGAATAAAGTTGAAATAATTCTTATCATTGTCCGTGGGAGACCCTGGAGAAATTATGAGACGAAGCAGATGCAGGAAGAAGTATATTAACTTTATGGCAGCTTAACTCCTATTTAATAGATACTCTATTGGTGCTTTTCAGAATTGGTTGTCGAAATTCATATTACATCCTTAATGTATCATCCAAATTTGTTTAGCCAACAATCTAAGTAGGCTGTGAAAATTGTTCAACATTTCAAGCTGCACAAGACAGTAAACCATCACGTGTTTTGTAATCAAATTCACCCCAACTACAAGACAAAAATAGGCATGTGACTTATACTCCATACTCCTCCATCTCCATGTCTCAACAGCTAGGCGATGTAAGCTTACCCTGAAATGATATATAATATCTCTATTATACAGAGAAAATTTCTCCAAAATGTATTTTTGCTTAGAAAAGGTCAGTCTCATGCCAATAAAATTCATTTTCTTGCTCAGATCCTACCAAAACTTCTCTACTACCTCATCTATACCAGATACTGAATTGACACATTTTCACACAAATCAACCTCTTCTCCGTTTCAGTCCATTATTGTTACAGGCCATCCCACCGATACATGTACCCAGCGATGAAATACAAGGCCACAACCTAAGCTCCTCTTCCACACACATTCCATGCAAGTCAGCAACTAAAACATGACTGATCTGTGGTTCCACTGAAGGCAATCACCAAAGCACATCCTTCACGCCAGTGCCCTTTGCCATTTATAGGCATAAGGCATCACTAATTTGGAACTCCAACCAATTGTCTCCATCACCCAGCCATAACTAAATAGCATTAACAAATCTAACATAATCTAAATAAAAGCAAACTCATCAATTTGTTCAATATCATCTTGAATCCCTAATGGAATAGTTAGCTCACCAAGCATCCCGCTTGGAAATGGTTTGGCTCAACACTTATCCATTGAATGTGAGCATCAACAACCACCATGTTTCGGGATTAGTTAGCTCATCTATCATCCACTAAATGTGGGCATCATCAACCATATCTTGTTGGGATTCGTTGTCTCATTAGCCATCCACCAAATGTGGGCATCATAAACCACCCCTTTTCATGATTTTTTAGCTTGTTAATTATCTAAATATCCTTGACGCTTAATGTTTCCCACAGAAGAAAAAAGAAAAAAGAAAAACGAAAAATCATATTTATGATGGTGAGAGAATTCTGACTTTTCTCACTAGAACCCCCTTCCACCCCTGGCCGGGTAAACGATATGACAATTGAGGCTCCTCTTATTTTCATAACTTGTGCTGCAAGACTGTTTTTTTTGTAAGTTTTCCACATGGGGTATGTGGCACTTGGCACTCAGAATATGGCACTACATATTGCACAAGTTTGTTGTGTTTGAATTCAAAACTTCCTATTTACTTATATGGATATTGTAACATATTTATTAAATAAAAGAACTTGCGTAAGGAAGCAAGTGAGAGGTTCTATTTTGGCGTTTATACAAGAAATTATCAATTTTCAATCAATAAAGGAATCAACAAATGAGGACCCATTTCATGTATACAAAATTGAATAGAATTTATTTCGGAAAAATCTTGATGAAATCTACCAACAAGAAGGATAAATTAAAAACCCAATAGATGTAATATATTAAAATGAGATTTGATGGATGAATATTTTATTTACAAAGGAAATCCTGGCATATTAACACCTCAAATGATGTTCACCACAAAGAGTGGAACTGTCAACATGGGGCTTGATTGTAATGTTTGCATCAAAATCCATAATCTAAAGATGGATATCTCGACATATATAAGAAAATGTTTAATACAGAAACCTAAGGAGCACAAAGAAAGTAAATGAAGAGAAAATATACTGGGTGCATGCAAAATCCAAACCTAACAAGTAGAACGAAGCCCAGGAAGCCATTTTTCAGACCACTCTCCAAAGACACAAGCCCGAATGCAATCTAATTTCACTTTTAAATCACTAAAATTATTTTTTAGCATTTTCTTCATGGCTTTAAAAATTAATAATGGCATGGGTCTGTTCACTTTGCAATGCAAAGCTATTTGCAAAAACTAAAACATCAAAGGCTTCTCATTAAAATATTGTAACTTGTTACACTCATTCAGTTTCTTTGTTGAATGCATCCCAGCAAATCTGATTTCTGATTCACAGTATGCTTAGAAGTTTAGAATCAACATGCTGTTTGATCATCCATCGTAGAAGATGATATTGCTTTTAAAAATGAAAAATGTAACTAGAAATACTATTATGTGCTTGGCACATTAAAAGGACATATTTCCCTTTTGAATAGAAATAGAAACGATTCTAATATTAATTGATTGTGGTCTTGAGAGTCAACCTACACTCCCCTTAACGCTTCTTTCCCTTTTGAATATCCTGCCCTGGCACTCTAACATGGTGTTGATCTTTTGATAGGCCGTTTTGCTCTTTGCAAATCTTTCTTGATAAATGGCTAGTTGTATGGTGTAGGCAGATCCTGTTTGCCCAAAATCTGTTTGGTTCCTTTGCTTGGGAATGCCCTTTAAGAAGTCCTGTAACCTGTAGGTTGTATGGGTTCATGTGGCAGACCCTTTGTATAACGTCTTGGCTTAGGAGGTTGGCATGTCGCTTCGGTTTAGCTGGTCTGGTGGATGATGGCGCTCGGTTGGGATCCTCAGGTTCTCAAGTCGAGTTCCTCTGATTTTCTTTGTGCCCTATTTTGGGCTTTGGACGTGTTTCGGCTGCTTGTTGTTGGATATGTGTCGTCCGTTGTGGCTTTGTGGTTTGATCCGAGTCATCTGCCCGGAGCTGTAAGAGTGGACGGTGGTTTTAAGGGGGCGATCTCTTCATCTTGCTTGAGCGGATCTGGGCCTGAGGTGAGGCAGTCCGAATAGGGATGCCCAGTCCTATGGTGTCATCCCTGGTAGGTGGATGACCAAAGACGTGCCTGGTTGCTGTTTGCTTTGGTGAAGCTCATTGGTTGGACGACGTGTATGTAAGATCAGAGCCCCTGGAGGCAGTTTGGAGTTTTTAGCTGTGATTCGAGGAAATAAATTTGCTTATCCAGTTTGAACCTGTTTCATGTGCAGATCTGTGCTTTAAATACTATCTTTAAGTAGATCCTCGTTGTGCTGTGTTAAGTTTTGAGTCTGGGTTGTTTCAGAGGGTTGAAAGTCCGGTCTCTAGCTGAGGATTAGTTGAGGCTTTGTTGTCCAGGCTTGCTTGCCCTGTTGGATGATGAAGAGCTTTGTTGGATGATGAAGAGCTTTGTTGAATACTTTCCGGTTTATTGGCTCAAGTTAGGGGATCCCTATCAAAACCCTCTTTGGTCAGATGACGTCGTAGGTGGAGAGGCTCAGGTTTGTAAATCTTTTTTTTCATTGTTGAGTTAAAAAAAATTCAGCTGAGGATCAGCTGACGTTTCATTGTGTGGGCTTGCATGCCCTGTTCGTTGTGGATGGTCTTGTTGAAAATCCTTTGGTTCTATGTAACTGGTTGGGGGATCCAATCAAAACCCTTTCCTCGATTTCGGGATCCGGTCAAAACCCCCATTTTAGCTTGTTTAACTCGGGTTTGTATTGCCCATTTTCAGTGATTGAGTTAGTTTCGCTGACAGTATGCTGATCCAACCGCTGGTTGGTTGTTGCTTTCTTGTTCGGGCTATTGGTTGTTGTTGGGCTTAATTGTAAATCCTTTAATTATTTGTAAAAGGTTGAGGGACCTGTCAAAACCCTCATCTCCAGTTCATAGCTCCGGTTTCAAAAGCGTTTACCCTTATCAAAAA
Source organism: Torreya grandis (assembly GCA_037957365.1). Taxonomy (NCBI): domain Eukaryota; kingdom Viridiplantae; phylum Streptophyta; class Pinopsida; order Cupressales; family Taxaceae; genus Torreya; species Torreya grandis. The sequence continues at coordinate 4,318,067 of JARHVA010000133.1, read as the reverse complement.
AAAAGGACATATTTCATGGTTCCTTTATGGCTTTGGCATTAGTTGGCTTCTTGTGGGAGAAACACAAATTCAACGGTTCAATTTCACAAAACCATTTGTTCACCAAAAATTAAAACTGAAAAAATAAAAGTTAAAACAAAAGCTGTTAAAAGTAAAACCATAAAAGTGTAAACCCTAAATTTCATTCTGATATATTTGTTTCTGCTCGACTGCTTCTGCTTGGGTGATTTCCAGGTGGTAAAAGTTTCACTTTGTATTGATTAAGTTACTTTGCATATATGCAATCTTTGCACAAGAGAATCGTATTCATTTATTTATTCTTATTTCTCTTATTTCGTTCCTACTGATTAGATTGATTTACAAATATGTAAAAACTTCTGCTGTGCACCATGGTAAAAACTTCTGCTGCACACTACGTTGTTTCAGAAAGAAATTTTGAACATTAAAAAGAATCCCTTGATTCCCTTCCATTATTTCCTTCTATAGGTTGCAAACCTATGAATCCACTTACACAACTAAGCAAAAGTACGTGTGGTGAGTAACTTAAAGTTTTTGAGAATGATCTAATTTAAACAATGAACATTGAAAACTGCCCTGTTTGTTGGAAGTGGGGTTTGGTTTTGAATAAAGAGCCATGCTAGGGTTTAATGCCCGTCGCCACTGATTTTGCATGTTTGCTTGCTTTCATACCATATTTTCTCTAGAAAACAGCGGGATATCTTTTTTGTCCTTGCATTTATTTCTTTTTTAGGTAGTTCCGCCCTTGGGCAACCTCTGCCTATTTAATGGCAACCCACACCAATCATCCAATTGTTGAAACTGTGACTGTGGATAGTGAAATTGTTAAGAATGGCACCCATGGCCAAGAAACCTCAGAAGTTCATCCCGCAGATCTTCGACGAGGTAATGTTTCTCCGCCTGATATTGTTTTACCCATTCTAGAATTTGATTCTGCATGCAAATGGCTTGAACAATTTTGTTAATCGGGAATTTTGTCAGGAGAATTGCCTTTGAAAGTGTGTTGAAAAGTTGGGTCTAGTCCCCGTGGACGCCTTAAAGCATCAGGTTGGACATTGTCCCAAATATGACCAAAAGCTTTTTTTGTTTCTCTTGGGCAACCCACAACATGCCATGCACATTTTGCTGAAATCCTCCACTTGGTACATTCATAGTTCCCTCTTGATTTGATCACCTTGGACATGTGATTTTTTTGTTGCGGAACACACGACCTTTAAGGTCCCCGTCTAGGTGGAATTCCCAAGACTTCCCCTTTTGTGTTGGCACCTTATTAATAAAATAGTAGCCACCATATGTTGTGCTATATGCTAGGAACCATCGAACTTTTATTCAGCAAGGCTCCAAAAACGGGCATGTTAAAGTCAACCTTTCCTGTGACCTTAAGGAGCCTAATAACATTTAAGTCGTTCACTATCGCTATACACAGAGAATATTGTATATTAATTTGCCAAATACATGTTTTCGGTGCCAATCATCTGATCACAAAATCAGAGATTGTCCTTTGTTCATCTCTCGAAACAAAACAATGTCAAAACCATCTACTGAAACTCCTCGATCTAATGGCGAAGAAGGTTGGACCACTATTGGAGGCCCCAAAAATGGCCATAATAAGGGCATGGCAACAAACGTTGTTGTGGGCACATCCAATACCAAAGTCATGAAGTCAAAACCCTAGTTTAGCTCCCCATATGTAGGATGTATCGAAAGCAGTGGTGTCAATCACTCAACCCTTTAGGAAGCAAATTCAAAATAAAGCTAAAACATCTAAGGATACCGAAAAACCTAAGTTTTTCACTACTCCTTTGGCTCCCAATACTCTTTTGGCTGCCAATACTCTTTTGGCTTCTCAAGTTACTATTCAGGAGATTTCTCAAAATTCGCAACCGAGTCTTCGCTATGCTTCTCCATGCATGGAGTCGCCAAGACGCTCTCGCAATCCACCTCATCAATTGGAGGAGAATTTATTGTAGATGCACAGTGCCCGTTTCAACTTAATGATTTTTTACAAACAAACCAACAACAATGTTTGCAAAATAGGTTTGGAGCCCTTGGTGGCTTAGGTTCTGAGGATATGGCCCTCGACACCCATAATCCATAAATTAATTCTCATGGAACGTGTGGGATCTCACAGACTCACCTCACAAGTACGTAGTGTGTGATTCTCGGCAATGAAATGGACATTCTTTGCCTGCAAGAATTTAAGGTGGTGAGATTTTTTGCTAATAGCTGTCAATATAGTGATTTGGGTTGATAGTTTAGCCATGATTAGTAATCATGATCCAAGGCATGGAGGAATTATTACTTTTATTTCTCCAAAATGGCAGCCTTTTTATGTGGCTCCTGGGTGTGACTCCTCGAACTGTGCTCTTTGGGTACTATCAAATATTGAAAACTGTTCTTTTAGTATAATCAATATGTATGCATCTAATGACACTATTGAAGGGCAGCTCTTTGGCATTGGATTGCTGACAAATTGCCAAATGCGCATTGGTGACTTTAATATGGTCAATACGGCAACTAACAAACTTGATCACCTCCCTATGCAGTGGACAGCTGGTGAACGTGAGGCATGGTTATATATGTGTAATAAAATTGGGTTTTGTAAGCCCAATTTTTAGCATCATTCCACATCTACCATCTGGTACACAAGGTCTAACTTGCGCCATGAATCTAAAAGACTCATAACGCAACTTGAGAGAGCCATGCTCTCCATGCAACTATACTTCTTCGATAATTGCTTTTCATTGCCAGTGGAGGTGTTGCTAGATATTGTCCTTTCCATCCACTTGTTGATATGGTTTTTCTTATTGATTGGCATTTCAAGTGGCCCAAAATTCAAAGAACACGATTTTTATTTAATACTTGCCTTTTGAATCCTGGTCCCACCTTAACCCATATCCAGCAAGTTTGGAAACTCGAACCACAATCGGCAAGAAACTTTGGCTGGATTGAGTGGTGGTCAAACACCATCAAGCACACAACACGCTTCCTTTGCATCTACGGTTGTCAGCTGGCGTGTATCCATCAGCAAACTTACTCCGCCACCACTTAGGCACTGAGCCACACGATGACCACCCGTGAGCAGAAGCCCTTTCATGAACCACTCCAATTGCAAGTGGCAATGCCTACAGATTGCAGATGCTTACAATGCACGTGGTGCACAAATCAAAGACGGACTACTTTGGCTTGAGATAGGCTATAAAGTTTCCAAATAATTCTTCCAATAACAACAAATCAAAGCCATTAAAGAGGCTAACCAGTAGTTGATTAAGGTTACTGCTATAATGCAATCCTTTGTCTGCCATTATCAATAGGTTTTCAAAGCCCAGGAGCCTTCTCCTGAGTGACAATAGGCATTTCGGCAATATTTGTCGATTGTCCCTTGCAAGCTTTCACTACCCCAATGGATTGCTTGTGATAGAGCTATCACCATTGAGGATTTATATGAAGTGGTTTTGCAAATGGTCGATAAAGCTCCTAGTTGTGATGGCTTTTCATGTGAATTTTACAAAGCTATGCGGAATACTGATGGAGAAGGCCTTTTCCAAGTATACTGCAAAGCTTTCAATTCCAAAAACCTTCGTCAATTTATTAATAGAAGGCATCATCATGCTCATACCTAAAATGGGAGACCTCGAGTTGATTTGCAACTAACGACCAATCACCCTGCTCATGTATTTTATAAAATCATAGCCAAATCCCTTGCACTACACATTAGATATACCCTACCTTTAATTGTTAGTCCAGAGCAAATTGGTTTCATTAGAAGTAGATATATTCTTGACAACAACATTGTAGTATGGGAAGGCATGGAGTGGGCGTGTAGAATTAATCATCGAGCTATGTTCAATAAAATTGAATTTGAGAAAACCTATGACCACATTGAGTGGCATTTCATTTTGGCAATATTTAAAGCACTTGGGTTTGACCCCAATTTCCTGTAGTATGTTTAAATGTTGTTTGTAGATGCTTCAGCGTATCTCTTAGTCAATGGTGTTAGCTCGGAACATTTTGGGTTGTTTCGCTCAATTAGACAAGGCTGTCATTAGCTCATGCTCTGTATGTGCTCATTGTTGAGGGTTTTGGCTATCTTTTGACCAATACTAAAGCACAGGGTCTAGTTAAAGGTGATTCCCTTCCCCTTGATGAGCCTACTCAATTAGTTAATGGCAACTTTGTTGACGACTCCTTTCTCACTCTTTTGGAAGACAAGGGCAATGTAAAGAATGCTATGCAGTGCCTTGATATTTTTTGCCTTGCCTCTGATTAAACTATTCAATGGAAAAAGACTCAATGCTACAGATGGTTTTTTAGCCCCTACCCCCTTGGTTGAACAATTATGAATGGAAATGGATCCAGAATGGTGAAATATTTCGATTTCTACGAATACCCTTTACATTCCAAGCTACCCCCTCCTATCTGAGGCAACAAATTATTAATCGAGTAGAAAAATAGCTCTCCTACTAAATCACTAAACCTCTCTCCTTGGTAGGGAAATTTCAAATATGTTCTAACGTGTTGCCTGTAACTCATGTATACTACTAGTCTTGTTGTGTCTCTTCTAAAACTTCCTACCAAAAGTTAGAAAAGTTGCTTATAGATTTCCTTTCGGCAAGCTTTGAACATGGGAAGGGTTTCCATCAGGTAGCTTGGCAGTCTCCCCAAGAAAGCTGGCAGGATGGGTCTGCTTGACATAAGTCGCCAACGCACTGCTCTATGTGCCAAGTGGATTCTTTGAGCTATTGAGGGGAATGAAGCTTGGAAAGTCTTACTTCGCAATTGCATTTCTAGAGGATCTCTGTATGGAAGAGCAACCTGGAAGGGTTTAGGCTTTCACAACCTTGTTATCCTTCAAGCTCCTCTCAAAGTGGTTGGGTCCTTTGTTGTTAAAAGTATATGGAAAGCATAGGAAAAAAATCAAAACCTGACTTATCTGGAATAGGGACAGGTTTAGAAATGGGTTGTTTGTTAATCGACACCCCATATGGTGGTACCCTATCATTAATTTTTAAGACCTTCTAGAGGAAGTGCAATGGGTTCATGCCCGTAAGCTTTTCAAAAGAGGTATGCATATAGTGGAAGATATTTTCTGCAAGCAGACTCAAACTCAGCTCTCTTGGCCAAAAGCTAAGGCCAAGTTTCAATTAAACAACATCGATAAAGAGTCCTTCCAAGAGGTCATTGAGGTTGTCCCTGCAGAGAGGATTCACAAAATATCCATTAACATTGCTAGACTTTGGTGGAAAGATTGGAAGTGATATGTTGAAACTCCCTTTCAAAATTATACTCCTAGCAAGGGATATGAATGGCTCTCACCTATGTTGCCCATGGTTGACAAGCTCAATGCTCGTTGGTCACTCCATTCTGCTTCACACACATGGAGTAGGCATTTTCAAACAGTGTAGAATGCTATTCTTGAGCCTAAGCTCGCACACTTTGCATGGTGCTTGTTGTATACATCAAGGCCCCTTGGTCGTCACCATGTACATCTAGGGGTTACTCAACTCGTGTCCGTTTGGTGGGCATATTGAGACCCTCATGCACTTGTTTTGGTTTTTCAAAAAGGCTCAGATGGCCTATACTTGGATTCATGATTTCTTCAAACCCTTTCGGCCAGAAACTTTCTTCTGACAGCATATTCTTATGGGGGATTGGCCTATGATTCCTGCAAAATACACGCAGATTTAGCATAATTTCTAAATGGAAATTCTTTTATTTATATGGAAAGATAGAAATGCCGCTATGTTTGCTAATTATACTGTTGATGACCAGTTTTTTACTTATAACAAAGCTATGGTGATTTCCAATGTATTTATGTAGATTCAAGTTCAGGCTAATAAAGTGACTCTAGAGGTTTCCCGTCTTCAAGCCAATTTGGATCATTGGAGCAATGCTCTATACATTGTTGCTCATGTTCCGACCTCAAGGGAGGGCAACTAGAGGGGTGGCCACCAACGGAGTAACTCCCACCACCATTCCCACAGCAGAGTTGGGAGGTCTCATCTGCACAAACACTGACTGCCTGCCCGCTCAATGTGGAGGTTGGGGTTCTCATCCTGCTCAGTGCAGACATTCTCCTATGTATGCTCAACGCGGTGGTTGGGGGTCCCGGCCTGCACCCCAGGATGGCTAGACACCTCTGCCTTGCCTAGACAAGTTTCCACGTTTGGCTTTGGCTATTTCTCCCCCCAAAGTTGGTCCAAATGCTTTATAGGAGGGCACCGAGGAAATGGCAGAGACAATCAACAATGCCAACATTGGCTAGAACTCTATTTATCAACTGCCCTGTAATATTTAGTCTGTAATATTTATCTTAATGAAGAACCTATTTCATTAAAATTCAATTAAAAACTGCCCTGTTTCAGATTTCATGTAAACTGTTTCACAAAATGTCAAAATGAGTCATACCGCTAACGAAAAGTTTCTTCGTAATTGGCAGTGTCTCACGAGTAGTAGCGCCTTGCTGTGAAGTAGATGATGAAGGAGAAGGCAGGCAAGCAACAATTCCCAAACACCTACTTCGCCAAAAGGGTGTTTTTAATTGCTTTGCAGGGCTGCATGTCCATGTCCTTGTAGATAAGCATGTGGGTGCTCCCACAGAAGCAGAAGAAGAATGAGAATGAGAAGGAACAATGGTCCTACAGTAAGGAGCAGCCCCTGAAAGTAATACCATTGTTCCTGCAGCTCTGAAGATGACAAACAGGGGAATGGCCACACAATCCTTGCTCTCTGATTATCCTCAAATTTTCGTGTTGTTAACCTAGATATGGATAAATAAATATTTCTAATTGTTCCCCTGGATATTGATAAACAATGATTCTCGCATCATTTTATGTCTCAACATAAATGAATACATTTTAATTTAATTTTTAAATATGAGATAGTTTGTTGGAGTGCTTATTTATTTATTTAATCCCTAAGCATTATCGGAATCATTAGAGTACATAGAATGTTAGTAAGTTTGCTCATATTTTAGGAGTAAACATATAGTAGATTGTAATGATGAGTAAGTATATATTTAGATCAGTGAGCTCCTTGGCTAAGCAGTAATGATTAAGGGGCATCCATGTTGTCAAAATCATATAGGACACGAACCTAGTTTTAATTGTTTGACTATTGGTGTCGGGTATTTAAAAAAAATTGTACCTTGTTGGATGTATATAAGCAACTATCATCCTCACCAATTAGACTATAACCCTTTTGATGTTAGAGAGTGCTTTTGGATACAATTGTATACGTGTTTTTGGATCGATGTTTCGGATCACAGTTAGTGATCCAAGAGAATATAGGTGAGCTTTTCTTCTTGTATCTTTTTTTATCAACATTTTAGATTACTTCCTATGTATTTTGGATCGATGTTTTGGAACACACTCAGTGATTATCTTCCTGATGATGGATCACTGAGTGTGATATGAAACATCGATCCAAAAACACGCACTCATTTGTATCTTAAAGCACTCTCTAACATTTGACATGGATTGTGAAAATACTAGTGCTCTTATGAGTGAGTTAGTTTGTTTGTTTTTAAAAAGTTTTTCCATTAATTAATATAACACTATGTTACAAAGCTATTCGTACAAAAAATGAGTGGAATGATCACACTCCAAAGTCGTATCAATCAATGTCGAGAAATTAATGCAAGTTTAAATTGAAAAAAAAAATCAACTAAAAAGTGATGAAAACATGGAAAATAAGCTAAAAAAAGGTAAATAATAAGAAAATTCATAATTAAGCAATTGAAGCAACCACAAGTAACAAAGGAGGAGGTGGTGGGTTGTCTAGCTTGTCATCCCAACCCCCTAGTTGCTTCCAGTACGTTGGTTATTCATATCAAGGATTGGTTCCCAACCATTATTATCTTTATCTTCTTATTTCTCCTCCTCAACCAACTCCCTGGAGGGTGAAATAGTAAGTGGAAGCCAGAGGAACTTCCCTTAGGGAGGTGCAGACCGCCCTTGTCCACCAAAAGCATTTGGACTTATTGGCAAAGAGGAAAATTTATGTCGAGGGGAGGCATTGTGGCGTCTGCTCCAAGAGAGAGTTTCTAAAACACTACATATAGCCACGATCCCTTGGGGGCGATCATCGATAAAGAGAGTCAAGAGGAACCCAGCTAACAACACACATGGCACTCCCCTAATAGTCCAAAAGAGTTTGGAGGTGCTCCACCTCAAGATGCACTTTCTATGCATGTATATGGATCTGAAACATGGCATTCGATAGAACGTTAACTCTATTAGCAGTAGAGAAATAGTATTCAGAGTAGATTGAGAGAAAATAACATCATTTTTGTTTTCCCATAGCTAAAAAAGAATCTGAGCTTGAAAAACATCCCATTTTTCTATGAATTTTGTAGGAATCATAACCAAGTCCCCTAAGATCACCATCTTCTAAGTGAACATTTATGGATGAAAGGGCTTAAAAAGGGTGTGAATCCAAATCCTTGCTAACTGGGCATGTTTACAAAACCAAAGCACATGCTTGATCATTTTTTGGTGGTTACAAATTGAGCAAACAAGATATCCCTGATCCCACTACTCTGTCTACTCTCTTGATTCAAGAAGAGCAAGTTATGACCAACAATCATTCCAAAGAAAATTCCACTTAGACACTTCTCTCTATTAAACCTATTTTTGAGAACAATAGAAACCATAAACCTAAACCTAATTTTTCCAATGGCTCATATAGGAACTATAAATCTAGCAATAGTCATAAAGTTCAGCATATTAGATATTATAAGCTATGTGGTAAATTTGGACATAAACAAGAAGATTGTTATAAAAACATGAATAGACAAACATCAAACAATCTAAATATAATAAAGGGAAGAATAGTGTTAATTCTAACCATCATAAAAATCAAAACCCTGATCAAAGACAAAACACCCATACCATTGCTTTCTATGTTGCCTTGCTTACTTCGAATGAGAATGAATGGATTTTAGACATTGATGTTTTGCATCATATGATGTGTTTATCAAGTATTTTGGTTGTGATACTAAAGATATATCTGAAAATATTTATCTGGGTGACAATTCATTCTTGAAAACGACTAAACAAGGAAAAGCTAAGTTTGTAAATGTTGTTATAAAAGATGTTTTCTATGTCCCCAAACTTAATAAAAATCTTCTATCATGTTCCCAACTTACGAATGATAACTTCATTGTAACCATGCTCAAGGATAAATGGTTTATTACAAGTCAATCTATTTCCTTGATTGTTGAAAGAGTTCTGCAGAATGGGTTATACATTTTTTTGCTTCTTCCTCATATTATCTTTCATCACAGAGTAGAAATGAGTCTCAACTTTGGCATGAAATATTAGGTCATGTTACCTTTAGATGATTTTATGATCTATCTAACCATGATCTTGCAAATAGTCTTCTTACTATTCCTCATCATCATGAAGCTTGTGAGGGTTGCTTACGTGATAAACAACACACCAAACTCATGAATAAAAATCATGATGTGAAGTCCCTTCTAAAGCCTTGTTACAATTTTAGATATGTATACTAGTATTGAAACCTAAATCATACTTAAAAACAATGTTTTATATGATTTAACAAAGGCCTCTTAGATATGTAAACTAATATTGAAACCTAAGTCATACTTAAAAATAATGTTTTATATGATTTGACAAAGGTTTTATGCATAAATCTCGACACATATGATTATATGGTACTTAGACTTCAATTTGAACACTCCTTATATGTTCATGTCATACTATGTGCCATTATAATAGTTTTGTCATGTCCCCTTTTCAGTTGACATCTTCAGAGTTGAGGATTAGCCTATTATGCGACCTTCGTAGGCTGATAAGATGGATAGAGGGTCTTGATGGAGCTTGGCTTGGCTTTGATTAGTAGAATTTTTCCAGTTGGCTTTCGTTCAGGCTCTTTTCAAACACGTTTGTCTAAGCTCCTACTTTTTAGGGATATTTGACATGTAGCGGAGCACCCCTATTTTGGTATGGTCATGTGCAGAATCACTCCCTGGTTCACCAGCTTCGAACGTTCGAGGATCCGACATGTATTGAGGGAGATATTAATATTTGATTATTTTAATTAAATATTAATTATTTAGCATATTTTTAATTAAGAAACCCTAATTCTTAATTATGAAACCCTAATTAGGGCAAGCACACTTTTTAGAAGATATAAGGGTTACTTATTGGAGAGAGGCCATATGATTATATGATTATTGATATTGAAGAATTTTGCTAAGTTTTTCTGAGAAGGAGCCAAGGGTTTCCCGTATTCCAGTTGCATTGGAGAACGTCCACTCTTCAGTGTGTGCAATTTAGAGGTTGTGAGATATCAGCTGATCTATTGCCAGTTCGAGGGATAGCTTCATACAAAAGTTGTCATTGAGATTTACAGGTATTTATTTCATTAGGGTTTGATTCAGTAATTGTTCATATTAAGATCTTTCGTATTAGAGCCATTTTTCTTGAGATCGGGCGTCTAGCATATAGGCCGTGTTATACTGTATTTCGCCACTGTACGAAATCTGTACAGATCCATCCCAGACCGTACCAGCCAAATCCCAGATTAAAGAAGGGCATTGTTAGCAGTTGCAGGGCGCAGGGAAGTGCAGAGACTGACATCGGCATCCCAGATACTGACATCGACTGATTGAAGACCGACGGAGATCGACGTCGGCAGTATATCGACCGATGATGGCAGTATAACCGACGTCGGTGACTGTGTGTCGACACAGCAACCTGAATAGTCCAGATTTAGAGTTATTTCTAGTTTGCTAGAAGAACTAGGTTTTTAAGACAATATTTTCATATTATTTTTATATGCATGACAGAGATTTAATATTGTAATCATCTGGAAGGATAATAAGATCATTGATTTGGCAGATAAGAGATTATTTTGCTATTTATTATTTATTTGAAATTATTTTTGCAAAAATTGCAATTTGTTCTTATTTCATACAAAAAACACAAAAAAATCAGAATACAAAGAAAACAGTCATAAAAATATTCAGTTTCAGAGACCCTAAGAAAGGGGTTTCTATAGTGGTATCAGAGCTAAATCTTGCCATCCTAAGGGTTTAGCAATCTCATGCAGCCACAAGAGTTGGGACCACACAGGTATAACACATGCAATAGAGCCTTGCTTGAAGGTACCCAAGTGTTAGAACAACAGCCGATCATCATGAGTGACAGTCGTGAGGGTAGCCCACCTAGGGGCCACATGCATAATGATGATCAGGATACCAGAGAATTCTTCCGTGAGATGAACAGGCACTACAGGCACTTACTACTATGGTAGGGAGGATGAACCCACCTGTTAGACAGAATGGGGAGCAAGGAGATAACAGGAGTGCTACTGTTAATCAGAGACCATAGCTGGCCCACTCCAGAACAGCTGATAGACCTACACGTCCTACGTTTGTTCAAGAGGAACCAAAGGCTCCAGCAGAGGAGGAGGTAGGAGATTCCCTATTTGCAGATGTTCTCATGGCTGTGAATGATGAGTGGGACTTATTAGCTCCTCAGGTTCGAGAGAGGATGTCCTTTGATCATTTTGTTAATTAGAGGAGAGAGCACTACAGATTGGTTAGATCGGACAGGAGGCCTAGAGGTCAACTCAGTGAGCTGAAAAAGGCTACTGGCAAGCTTTCTTTGACTACTTTTGACGGTAGTGGCAAGATGACAGCGCAAGCTTGGGTTCATAAGCTTGACACATTCTTGGCATTGAGGCCAATGACAGAGATAGAGGCCATCAAATACGCCACTTTGCACTTGGATGGAGTAGCACATGATTGGTGGTACCATGGTATGGTAACACTTCAGCATAACCATGTGACAGAGTACCAGGACTTTGTGGATAGGTTGGTTGAGAGGTTTGACAGGAAAGATCCTGAAGTTTACTTTTGAGATCTAGCCTAGTTGAAACAAATAAGTAACTTGGAGTCCTTCATTGGTGATTTTTAGCGATTGGCAGTCATGGTGCCAAACATTTCAGAGCGTAGATTGGTTGTTCTCTTCATCGAGGGCCTATCCGAACCCTTGAGAGGTTGGATCAAAGCCTTTGATCCTCCTTCGTTGCAGGAAGCTATGAAGAAGGCGCGCAGTATGGAGATGGCAGCCCCATCTAGTAAATTTAACTCCAGAGGTACTTCTTCGTTTAGGGACAATAAGGGCTTCAACATGAATAGAGAAAGATCAGACTTTAACAAAGACAAATCAGGTGTTAAGAATGATTCAAAGGCCAATCCAACAACACCACCTTTGGATCGAGAGGCTCTTAATGATCTACACAGGAAGAAGCTTTGCTTCTACTGCAAAGGTCCCTATGATGCCAATCATGATTGTCCTTTGAGGCCTAAGGGCAAGGCAAATCGTGTGATGTGGGATTTTTATGAGGATTCTGAATAAGAGGATTCTGAACAACAGGATAGTTCTGAGGAGTCAGAGGTAGAGGCTTCAGAGCCTAAGGCAGAGGTAGATTTAGAGCTTCACATACAGGAGGCACGCCTGTCCAGCATTCAGTCAGATGAGTCATTCAGACTTCATGGAGTTTTGGCAGGATAGAGGGTCATCACCCTTCTTGATACAGGAGCCACACATAATTTTATAGATGCTAGATTTGTGGAGAAGCGTGGACTCACTATCGAAGATTTTGAGGGCATTAGAGTTAAGGTGGCTGACGGTCACACTCTTAGGTGTGAGCGGATGATTAGAGACCTCCCATTGCGCTTGAACAACTATGAGTTCAAGGCTGATTATTATGTGGTGAACATGGGGGATATAGACTTAGTCTTGGGTATGAAGTGGCTTCATTCCCTTGAGGAAGTCACTCTTCGTCTCAAGGACATGGAGGTTCATTTTGATGTTGGTGGGAAGACACATATTCTTAAGGCAATACGGGGCAACAACATTAAAAATATGTTTTTCATCGGATGGAGAGACTCATACCACACGATATGAGAGAGTGTGCTGCCAAGTGCACATTGGCACCAATACAGGAGAGACATGCGGATGAGCTTTGTCTTGAGGTGAGTTCAGTTCAGGAGTTAGCACATGTGGCAGGGACTCAGCTTTCTTTTACAGTCAAGTCACATGTTGATGATGATATGAATATGTCTAGCATCCACACTCCAGATTTAGAGATTGTATTGGGTGATGAGACCGTAGCTGGTGATTTGCAGAGATATATTGATCATAGTAGAGGTACAGTGTGTGGATTCTCCACACTTGGCGTAGTTCCATTTGGGAGTTGTTGCAGAGTTGGAGTGTGCCTTCCACATAGCATGGTGGAATGTGTACATGGTATTTGTGATCTTGGAGTTTGGTTGAGTTGCATTCGCCAGTTTGATTATGGATCCTCTTGGTTATATTTCAGAGGAGATTACAGGAGCTTGCATTGATTGACAGTAGCATAGATCATGATTACATATGGGATACAGGTGGATTGAGTGGTTTATTGTTCAGCGATTGCTTGAGGACAAGCAATTTCAGGAGGGGCAGATTGTCATGTCCCCTTTTCAGTTGACATCTTCAGAGTTGAGGATTAGCCTATTATGCAACCTTCGTAGGCTGATAGGATGGATAAAGGGTCTTGATGGAGCTTGGCTTGGCTTTGATTAGCAAAATTTTTTCAGTTGGCTTTCATTTAGGCTCTTTTTAGACACGTTTGTCTGAGCTCCTACTTTTTAGGGATATTCAACATGTAGCGGAGTACCCCTATTTTGGTATGGTCATGTGCGGAATCACTCCCTGGTTCACCAGCTTCGAACGGTTCGAGGATCCAACATGTATTGAGGGAGATATTAATATTTGATTGTTTTAATTAAATATTAATTATTTAGCCTATTTTTAATTAAAAAACCCTAATTCTTAATTATGAAACCCTAATTAGGGCAAGCACACTTTTTATAAGATATAAGGGTTACTTATTGGAGAGAGGCCATATGATTATATGATTGTTGATTATTGATATTGAAGAATTTTGCTAAGTTTTTATGAGAAGAAGGAGCCAAGGGTTTCTAGTATTCCAGTTGCATTGGAGAACGTCCACTCTTCAGTGTGTGCAATTTAGAGGTTGTGAGATATTAGCTGATCTATTGCCAGTTCGAGGGATAGCTTAATACAGAAGTTGTCATTGAGATTTACGAGTATTTATTTCATTAGGGTTTGATTCAATAATTGTTCAGATTAAGATCTTTCGTATTAGAGCCATTTTTCTTGAGTTCGAGCGTCCAGCATATAGGCCGTGCTATACTGTATTTCACCGCTGTACAGAATCCGTACAGATCCATCCCAGACAGTACCATCCGAATCCCAGATTGAAGAAGGGCACCGTTAGTAGTTGCAGGGTGCAGGGAAGTGCAGAGACCGACATCGGCATCCCAAATACCGACATCGGCCGACTGAAGACCAACGTCGGCAGAGTGGTCGATCGATGGAGATCGACGTCGGTAGTATATCGACTGATGACGACAGTATAACCGACGTCGGTGATTGTGTGTCGACACAGCAACCCAAACAGTCCAGATTTAGAGTTATTTCCAGTTTGCTAGAAGAACCAGGTTTTTAAGACAATATTTTCATATTATTTTTATATGCATGATAGAGATTTAATATTGTAATCATCTGTAAGGATAATAAGATCATTGATTTGCCAGATAAGATATTATTTTGCTATTTATTATTTATTTGAAATTATTTTTGCAAAAATCACAATTTGTTCTTATTTCATATAAAAAACACAAAAAAATCATAATACACAGAAAACAGTCAGAAAAATATTCAGTTTCAGAGACCCTAAGAAAGGGGTTTCTACAAGTTTAGTAAAATTATCTTGTTGTTAGTAAACCTTTTTTTGGTTCTTTTAAAATGCTAACTAAATTTATATTGTAATATATTTTGGTCTAAAAAGAAACCAAGTATTGCTTACATTAGGATATTTGGTAGCATTGCTTCCATTTTTATTCCTAAAAGTAAAAATAAAGAAACATATGTTAGAGGTACAATTACTGGGGAGGGGGGGTTAAATCAGTGATGCAAGATTCTCCAATTTAATTCCCAATTCTTAAACATTTAGCACATACAATCATGATGCATACAAATTAACCATTGCAATGAGCATAGCAAGACCAATCACATAACACATGATATACATGGGAAACCCTCTTGGGGGATAAAACCCACTAAACCATGCAAGATGGACTACAGTCCTACAATAATAAGATCCAACATTTAGACTAGCACCAACTTATCAAGGAACACCCATCCCTTAATTTAGTGAGAAACCCATCCTACAAGGAGGAACCAACCCCCTAAGAAATCAATCACCCACTCAAATACCTTGATCTGATCACCACCTCTGATCTGATGTCTTCTATACCTAATGATGTACTTCTCTTGATTGTACTCTTCTTCACCCTTAAATCTTTCTCAAATAGCCTCTAGGGCTTACTCGCTCAATCTGCCTCTTTTAGGCTCGTTAGGTCCAATGACATGTGTGTCCTCCTACATCAACTTGATTATACAAACATGATTTATCCTCTTTTCTCTTTAATGGTCCTAAATGACCTATACCTTCTCTTTCAAAGGCTCTCTCCTTTGCTTAGCACCACACTCTCTCAACTCGACTCCACATAGGCCAATTATGCCTAGTATTTATACCATACACTCATCTAACCCATCTTGGTTGGCCAGGATGCTTACCAAACTTGTTCTACCTTTTAAATAGGTCTTTATACACATTACATGTAAGAACCCCACACTCCTTAGGTTAGCCATGATTCAAGCAACAATTCAAGTGACGGGTCCACCCCAATTGATGACGAAACTTCCAAGAGCCATTACTTTTGCACCGTAGCTCCAATTGACTCACCGTTTGAACTGTTGGAAAGATAAGAATGAGGAGAATGTGGTGAGATTGCATTGAGCTTTGATAAATGGATTTTGACCCCCAAAAACCCAATGAAAGTGCCCCAAATTTTAATTTTAGTAGTGTAGTCTAAAAATAGTAATTCCTCAAATTTTGTATTGTTGTAAACCGTGGAAGTCGAACCACTTAATCTCCCTCCAGATTAGTGACCTTACACATCCTCCTCATACCTTCAAAATATTTATAAATGAATATGTAACCTGAAATTGAAATTAGACATCTCTTCTCAGAGATAGACATATGTTTGGGTCTATAAATTTGATCAATAAAACATCTCTTCTCAGAGATAGCATTATTTGAATTGTGTTGTTCTTGTTTCTTGAATTATCTTTCAACCAAATATTTTTGAGTTTTGGATCAAGCCATTACCTCATTAACCCCAAACCACCATTAGGTCCTGGTGAGACCTAAAACAATTAGGCCTTCATACTCACATGTTATATCTGAGACTACTTGGACCACCTTCATACTTATCAATGCTTCAAAAACATCAAACCTATCTCCAATATCTCCTTGCTCACTCTCATATGGGTCCATGCCATCTAGAACATCAACTCAACACTTGAACCTACCAATTAGGTCTCCTCGCTCTTTAGGCCTTCAAACACATAAAATATAGTCTCAAACTTTTGAAGCAACTACTCAAATCTTTCACATAGACATATGATTAGATCACATGGGTGAAACCTTTAGGACCTCTAAAATTCCTTCATGTGCTTTATATACTTCAACACAAGCTCTAAGCACTCAAAATAACTCTCTCGAAATGACCACTCATATTAGTTATATACAGTCAAAATACAATCAAGCTATTTTGACTCTCTGTATCTAATCAGGGGCATATCATGAAGACCAATGCCTTCTTATAATCATTTTATACTTATACAACATCTCCATACTCATTTTCTTCCTCAACTTTGCTCAGAACATCTTCAACTTACCTCTGCAAGATAGTCACTCAAACTACTAATGCATTCAATAAACACAGTCAAATTCTAAGCCTTTATTCATTCTGAATAAAGATTGGTCAAACCTCTAAAATCCACATATATGGTCCTTATAAAATATAAAACACTCTCCAATAGTTAGTTCATCTTGAAACATTGAAATACCATCAAGAACTTTTCAATTATCCTTCTCGGGTCACTTGCAGAACATGGTCAACTTTAGATCTCAATAACTTTGATTGTACAAATAGTCAAACCTTTTAACTAGATTCTTTGGATGCGCCTTGAATGCCTCTTCAGCTTTTCCTTTTACACCATTAAGAAATTCATCCTAGATCAAAATATATTCATAAACTACTACGAAGTGCTTTTTCCTTTGTTAAATTCAAATACCAACGGTCACTGGTTAATGCAAGATCATCTGACACTTGTCTTTATCTTGTGCTCCCTGAAAGCTTGATCAAATATGCTTTGTCAATCTCCTCAAGATTTTCCTAGATTTAACTCTCATCGCTCATCGTTGATCTTTGATTCTCACTTTCAAGATCGTGCCCCTTGGTAGCGCCACATGCCTTTTATGCACCCTATAGTCGGTCTTTAATGATCTTTTGCCACTTGGCAGCCCCACATGCCTTCTAAGCATTATGTTGAATAACTGACTTAATACGTGTCATTGATCTTTTTTTGCACAATTGAATGTGCTTTATCAATCTTTGATCTGCTTGATCAAACATGCACCATTGATCTATTTGTTACATCTTCATGATTGTGACACATGTCTTCATCACATTCATTCTTAGGATCTTTAGATTATTGACTTCACTCTCACCATTGATCACTATCTAACAAGTTTCACGCTCACCATTAGATCCTTATTTGGTTAGATTAATCACTTGATGTAGATCTTTATCTGCCCGATCACTTACTCATCGATGGATCTTCATCTGTCAATTTAGATGCTCATCATTGGATCTTTATCATGAAGATTAAACACTCACTATAGATCTTTGATCACAAATTTGGCTAAATATGGGAACTTAGTTAACTCTACCTGAGAAGCCAACTTTGCACCTTAATAACTTTGGCTACACACCATGTCCAAATCTAAAATTTGAACCACATGATCACCTTTCATAGGGGAATCCATCCATATATCAAATCGCTCCTGAAACCTTCACACCTGTGAAATATGATGTCATCAAACTGCTTACTCAACTTTATCTATTAAGATGATTACTTGAGCTTATACATTCATATGATTGTTTTGATGAATTTTGTTCACTTCTATAAGCACTTATAACATCTCATAGGGTTTCTGTAACATGTCTATACCATCAATATCATTCATCAATTGCCTTATTAAGACAACCACTAAAGAACCATGCAAGAACACTAAAGCACATTAAAGCACACTTTATCATTGTCATTCTAGCACACATGACACCTCATCAACATCCTTGGTCACCTTGGAGACATCATTGAAAAACATCCAATAATCTCCCC
This sequence comes from Torreya grandis, assembly GCA_037957365.1. NCBI lineage: Eukaryota > Viridiplantae > Streptophyta > Pinopsida > Cupressales > Taxaceae > Torreya > Torreya grandis. Next base: position 4,299,690 of record JARHVA010000133.1, on the reverse strand, counting down.
CCTTGTCATTGATGTCAAACATCAATACAAAGCTTATGCTCATACTCTGTCTCTCTCTTCAAGCACTTTCTCCCCCTTTAACACAATGACAAAGTGGGCTCAACTCCTGATCATGTGGACCTGAAGAGACTTCAAGGAATAATAATAGGAAAGGACCACCTTTGAGAGAAGATATAGACTCCCACTAACATTGTGCACACCTCTTCTTACCTTGAGCTTCCCAAACATGCTCCATGACTACACTCTTCTTTGATCAAACTCTATTCTATAAAGATAAAACATATAAGAGCAGTAAAAACTACTTGAACTCACCTTGAAAACATTAAGAGGGACTCCCCCTTACATTATGCACACCTATTCAAGACTCTCTAACTATTTGAGTTAGTTCCCCCTAACTCCATGTTCTATTTGAAAAGCATCTTCAACAAGTCTTCTCAATAAACTAGGTCTACCAACAACTCTTCAACACTGTCAACACTCAGTCAATATCCTTATGAAATAACCAATAGATCTCATATCTTCATTAGATCAACTTAAACAACTATAGCAAACATGAATAACTCACATATAGATCTCAAAACAATTGCCCTTTATCCTCTACAAGCCATCATGGTTTAATACCTTTTTCAAAGCACTCTCATGGAACTATCTCATCTTTAGAACACTGTGAACTCCATGATAGACATAACTTGTCATATACAAAACTTCTAAGACCTTCTTCATGATACCAAAAATATGACAACACATTCTCCTCATACTCTATACTAACCTTGCCTTCAATCTTCATCATTTTGACCAATCAATTTAAGCAATAGAAATTGACAAGTTCTTACCTTCATAACCAAAAAACCTAAACACAGCTTGAGCATACTAGAACAAGATCAACACACCTTTCTTATTCAAATAGAAAATTTTGACAACTTGCCATCATAACACTTTGAAGTAGTTACATAAAACTCATTGCTCCTCCTTAACCAAACACATCTTCTCATGACCTTTCTTGTCCTGCAATATCAACCAAAAATCAACTAGTATCCACTATGCTTCTTTTTTCTGAAAAGTGTCTCCTTAAAGCCTAGAGAGAGACATCCCTAACCCACAATATCCTAGAACAATATGAAACGAGGAGTTGCCCACAACTCCTCATATTCTCTCTCCTTCTTGGACAACTTGAACTGATGATTCTTCTTCTTTTTCTTTTGCTTGACTGAATAAACTTGTTTATCTTCTTTATCACTTTCCTTTTCTTCTATAATGGTATTGACAATACATGGAGAAAATAAATATTCTTGGCATACCTTTTCACTTGAAGTATCAGTCTCACATTTTAAAGCATCAACACTTGACATTGTCAACTGATATTCTTTATAGGAAACTTACTCAACAACATTAGTTTATTTACTTAAGTTTACAGATACCTTAGGACAAGTTTACAGATACCTTAGGACAAGTTTCAACTACCTTGGTCTCTTTAGTGAGCTTTGTCTCTTTATTCTTAACATGAGAAGACAATGAGTACCCTTGGCATTCTTCAACCTATGTAGTATCTTCTACCATGGCAAACAATCCACTTGGACCTACAGACTGATCATGGCACATACTTTCCACTTTTGGTTTTCATATTTTAACTTGCCTCTACCTTGCACTCTAGGAGCCTGGAATGATTTATTATGACATGATGTCCTTTGTTTGCAGAACTTAGCAATGTGATCAAATCCTAGACAATTGTAGCAAACCACTCTTCTTGATGGAAACTCAGCTTGTCTTACCTTGTTAGGATAAATTATTACAATGTGTCCTATGTCATGACAACTATAGCACTTACTTTGACTCACAACACTTGATTGATGATTCCATTCATATTTCCAATCAAATTCATTCCTGCAAGGTCTTTTACACTCTCTAGCATTATGATTGAATTTATTACAAGTGTGGTAGTAACCATTAAAGTTTGCATACCCAATTGCATTTGGTTGTCTAATTTGATTTGTCTTCCTTCTGTTAGAAACTTCATTTATTAACTGATTGTTGATTTTCAAAGTCTAATTGTTCTTGTTCACAAAAGTCTTCAAGTCATCATGTCTAGTATTCTTTTATTTTTCTATGTGTCCAAGACCAATTCTATTGCTTGCATATTTTTGACTACTCAGAATGTTATCTAGATCAATTGATCCCTTTTCAAAGTTCACAAATGACTTTACTTGACTTGAAGTCTTTTTCAAATCATCTCTTAAAGAACCAATCTTAGTTACATACCTTGAACATTCAACTTCTTTGGCCTTCAAGTTTGCATTCACAGTCTCTAATTGATCATTAAGAAGCTTGACTGAATTTTTATACATTTTGAAGTCTTCATCTATTCTTGCCTCAAACACACTGAATTGCACCTCACAGTCCTTTATTTGAGACTTTAACTTTTGGTTTTCTTCTTCTCAATATTTAGATCTTCAAAGGCATTCATCAACTTAGTCTCACAGTTTACCTTGTCTTCTTCATCATTTTTATCACATAAACCACTTCCAAACCATGTAGATTTTTCTTGATACGAGTAACTACCTTCTTCAGCCATGAAGAGAGCTTCATCTTCAATAGTTTCATCATCTTCATGATCATTCTCATAATCACTGCCATCATTCTCATCAAATGAGTTGCAATATCCCTTGGTGTAAAGACTCTTCTTGTCATTGTAAAATTTATTTTGGCCATTATACCTTTTGAAACTATTTTTGCTCTTATCAAACCTAAATTTCTCCTTGTCGTTATCATGATCTTCTTCATGTTCTTCATTATCATTTCTCTTATGCTTATGAGGACACTTGTTGGCAAAGTGACTTATCTCTCCACAATTGAAATGTTTGAAGGGAAATTTACCCTTTAACTTGCTTGAACATGTTTTCAATTTTCTTATTAACAGAGCTATGAGTTCATCATCATCAATATCAGAAATCTCATCATCCTTGACCTTCTTACCTTGGAAATTCTTCTTTAGCTTCTTTTCTACATTGAAAGTTGCTTCTTTCTTTGGTGGTTTATCCTCATTAACTCTCAACTCATAGGCAAAAAGAATGCCATGCAATTCATCCATCTTCATTTTGGTGAGATCATGACTTTCTTCTATAGCAGAAAATTTTGAATCAAATTTGAAAGTGAGAGACCTTAATACCTTTTTCACTATAGTTCCTTCTTCAATAACCTCTCCCATGCCTTTGATCATGTTCACTACCTCGTCAACTCTTAGAAAATAGGAAGCCACAATATCCTCTTCCTTCATTTTGAGACTTTTAAATTGTCTTTGGTAGGTTTGTAGTTTGACAAACTTGACTTTTGAATCTCCTTTGTAGATGAGCTGCAATTTGTCCCAAATCTCCTTGGTAGACTTGCAATAGATTACCTTGGTGAACTTAGCCTCTGAAAGACCACGGATGATAGCATTTATAGCTTTGGAATTATTGTCACTCAGCTTCTTATTTGTAACACTAGTTGGAGGAATAGGTGGCATGAAATAACCATCCAAAATAGATTACCAAGTTTCAAACCCCAAATACATGATGTAGGTCTTCATTCTTGCACTTCAGAAAACATAATTAGATCCATTGAACAACGAAGATTGCTTAATAGAGAAACCATGAGAACTTGTCATTGTACCTAAGATTACCTTCGAGTGGTTAAAATTGTATAGGTCTTGATCTGATACCAATTTTTAGAGGTACAATCACTGAGGGGGGGTGAATCAATGATGCAAGATAATCCAATTCTTTTCCCAAATTTTAAACATTCATCACATATAATCATGATGCATACAAATTATCCATTGTAATGAACATAGTAAGATCAAGCACATAATACATGATATACATGGGAAACCCTCTTGGGGGATAAAACCCACTGAACCATGCAAGATGGACTACAATCCTAAAATAACAAGATCCAACACTTAGACCAACACCAACTGATCAAGAAACACCCATCCCTTAATTTAGTGAGACACCCATTCCATAAGGAGGAACCAACCCCCTAGGCAACCAAGCACCCACTCAGCTACCTTGATTTGATCACTACCTCTGATCTAATGTCTTCTACACCTGATAATAGACTTCTCTTTCTTGCACTTTTATTCACCCTTCAATCTTTCTCAAACAATCTCCAGGGCTTACTCGCTCAATCTGCCTCTTCTAAGGTCATTAGGTCCAATAACTTGTGTGTCCTCCTGCATCAACTTGATTAGATAAACATGACTGATCATCTTTGCTCTTTGATGGTCCTAAATGACATGTACCTTATCTTTCAAAGGTTCTCTCCTTCGCTTAACACCACACTCTCTCAACTCTACTCCAAATAGGCCAATTATGCCTTGTATTTATACCATACACTCATCTAACGTATCTTGGTCGCCCAAGATGCTTATCAAAATTATTCTACCTTTGAAATAGGTCTTCATACACATTACATGTAATAACCCCATACACCTTAGATCGTCCACTACCTCATTAACCCCAAACCACCATTAAGTCTTGGTGAGACCTAAAACAATTAGGCCTTCATACTCACATGTTATATGCCTACTTTGACCACCTTCATCCTTTACCAATGCTTTGAACACATCAAAACCATCTCCAATAGACCCTTGATAACTATGATATGGGTTCATGCCACTTGAAACACCAACTCAACACTTGAACCTACTAATTAGGTCTCCTCACTCTTTAGGCCTTCAAACACATAAAACACAATCTCAAACTTTTGAAGCAACTACTTGAATTTTTCACATAGCCATATGATTAGATCACATGGGTGAAACCTTTAGGACCTATGCAATGCCTTCAAATGTTTTAGATACTTCAACACATGCTCTAAGCACTCAAAACAACTCTCTCAAAATGACCACTCACACTGGTCAATACAACCAAAATACAGTCAAGCTATTTTGACTCTCCATATCTGATCGAGGCATATCATGACAACCAATGCCTTATTATAAACCTTTAAGACTTATACAACATCTCCATACTCATTTGCTTCCTCCACTCTGCTATAAACATCTTCAACTTACCTCTGCAAGATGGACACTCAAACTGCTAGTGTATTCAATAAACATAGTCAACTTCTAATCCTTTGTTCATACTGAATATGGATTGGTCAAACCTCCAAAACACACATAGATGGTCCTCATGGAGTATAAAACACTCTTCAATAGTTAGTTCATCTTGAAACGGTGAAATACCATAAAAACTCTTCAATTATCCTTCTCAGATCACTTGCAGAACATGGTCAAACCTTCAGTCAAATTGGATCTCAATAACTTTGACTTTACAAATAGTCAAACCTTCTAACTAGATTCTATGGATGCGCATTGAAGTCCTCTTCAACTTTGCATTTTACACCATCAATAAATTCATCCTAAATCAAAATATATTCGTAAAATACTATAGACTGGTTTTTCCTTTATTAAATTCAAATACCAACGATCATTGGTTAATGCAAGATCATCTGATGCTTGTATTTATATTGTGCTCCCTAAAATCTTGATCAAATATGCTTCGTCGATCTCCTCGGGAGTTTCTTATCTTTAACTCTCATCGCTCATCGTTGATCTTTCATCCTTACTTTTGAGATCGTGCCACTTGGTAGCCCCACATGCCTTATGCACACCCTACAATCAATCTTCAATGATCTTTCACCATTTGGTAGCCCCGCATGCCTTCTGAGCACTCTGTTGAGTTAAAGCTTTATCTCAACATTTAAAATTATTTTGAAAATAAATCTTTTTAGCACCAAATCAAACAAGCGCCAACTTGATCTTGAATATATTACAAAATCATTGAAACATGGTTCTTAGTTCACGAATGCCAATTCTCAAACTTTTTCAATATACAATTTCTTTCTACGAATTTGCTAAGGTACGACACTCTAAATGATTTTATGAAGCCTTGTCCATTGACCTACGGAGTCAACATCCTCATCTTGTAAATTTGGGATCATATTTGTCCTCGATTTATCTCTAATTACTTCTTAGGAGTACAATTGAAGGTGTTATCCCAAATTTCAAATTTTTTGATAATACTCCTAGGCCCTTGAAATTCTAATTTTAATTTCAACACCAAAATTCTTAAAAGCTACATTATTAATTCATGGGTTTTTGTAGAAGAACCAGGGTTCGATTCACACTAGAGTCTAGGGTTCATTCAGTTTGATTAAAAAAAGGTTCAAGATTCGTTCTGAGACACCTAGGTTCGTTCGGATGGCCCAAAACGAACACTAGGTGAACCTAGGCATAATTTACACTTTACAATATTAAAAATTAAATTTATTTAATTATTTTTTTAATCATTTTTCCCAAAAAATAATGACTTAAAATAACAAAAAATATATTTTAAAACCCTAAAGGCAAGTGAAAAATAAAACTATACATTAAATGAACACAACTGATAAAAACAAAACACAAAAACAAAACCACTTGTGTAGGGTTGAAACTTCATCAATATCATTCTAATCATTTTTCTACATTGATTGAGAAGTCCATTTGGTGTCAAGGTAAAATTTTAAACTTTTGAGTTTTAATTTGTATTGTATTATTTTTTTTTACTAATGGTTGAGTTAGTCTTCATTTTTCTGCACGTGGAAAGATAATTGTCCAATGTCAAAATAAAAAATCCTTAAATACCTCAGGGGCAAGAACAAGAAAATGCCACTTATGATATTGATGTTCAAGTTTTCGATTAAAAAAAATAAAATGACTAAATAATAACTTTTAAATTTGATGTAATTAATTACATGATAATTATTGATATTTATAATTTTATTGATTATTTTCATATTTTATTTTTAATATCAATATATATATTATTTGGTTAATCACAGTGTCACTAATTTCTTATTTATCAGGCTAGAATTATTTATCGGATTTAACATAATATTTATTATTTATTTATTTTTATTATTATTTTCGTACGGGCAACAATTTGGCTGCGCGCGCTGATTCTCCGGTTGTGGTTGGTTTTGTTTTTCCGCTCCGTTGAGAGAAAATAATTTCATGATCGCATAATTTTGTTTATATCACATCTGCACAAATCATTGCTCATTGATTGAAAAATATTTGTCTGGAATCGCCAAATACAGCTGATCTTATATTAAGAATGGGGAGGGAGATCCCAGCTGATCAAGATCAAAATCAAAATGGTAAACAAGAAGAAAATGCAGTGGGCGAAGGATCCCTGTGCAGCAGGCCCAGCATTTTCTTAGTTGGTCCTCCTAACGTTGGAAAACGTGCCATTCTTACCAGTAAGCCCTTAATTCTCTATGCTTTTGTTTAACAGAAAATATTGGATCAATCTCAGCTTTATTTTTTATAATTATAATTTTGGCGAATTATTTGGCAGCTGGTTATATTCTCATACTTTGTGTACAGTTTCACTTCTAACTGGTTAAATTGATTTAGGGTTGTCTTTTTTACAAGGGTTAGTTTTGTTGTTATAAGTATATTTTGATACTTTCTAGCTGAGGCCCAATTGGATAGGACAAACCCTTTTTCCGGGTACATAGAGGTGAGACTATTGAGTTTTAATGGTTGGAAGGGCTGGGCGATTACTCCTGTAATTTGGTGCAATCCGTGGGGCATTAGGATCGGCAAATAAAAAATCTTCAAGTCTAATGGTGGCTAAAAAACCCAGAGTGTGTTTCTATTCTGTCGAATTCAACTGGAATTTGCACCAAGCCTCTTCCAAGTGTGGTCTGCTTTAGCACGGATACGGGCATCATACCCAGCAGGGATTGAACTTGGGAGTCATAATTGTGGCAATGGCTCCACCTTATCACTAGAACATGGCCTGCTGGAGTCCAGATTTTTCTCAGGCTGATGACTTATGTTAGGAAAAAATCTTCGATCAGCTCTGTCCATTTTAAAGGCACTTGAAGAGGACCTCAATGCTTATGATAGGTTACCACTGTAAAATTTATGAATTAGATATAGATAGGTAACTGTTGTAATTTTGTACATTTTATTTAGGCCATCTTTGCACAGTTTGGTGTTTTGGGATTACGGCCATTTTGCAGATGTGGATATCATCTGATGACTTGAATCCTGGAAACCATTTTGAGTGGGCTGGAACCTTTGATTCCAGGTTCACGAAACATTGTTCCATTTTATAAAATTCTAGAAGTCCATAGAGAGGGGATGAAAACTTTTGAAAACGTTTACAGCAGTTTCCAGCCAATTACCAGGAGTTTCCGGCATTGGAACTCAGTTTTTCAGAACATTTCTCAACTTTCTGTTACTGTTTCAAGGAGTTTCTGAAAGTTTCCGTTACTGATTCTAAGAGTTTCTAAAAGTTTGCTGTTTTTGATACTGTTTCCTTCTGGTTCCCTGTTTCATATCATTTTCCTTAAGAAGTCTACCCCAAATAATCTGCCATTTCCTCACCTATCTGTCCCTGCTTCGGGCACCTGCATTTCCAAGTACCCATTTACAGTTTTTCGTGCAACTTAGGTAAAAAACCAGTAATCTCCAAAATCGCTTAAAGGAGGCTGTGGCTAACTTCTAAATTTATTTGGTCTTAGCAAACTTCATTAGCAAGTTGCGGCAAGAAAATCCAAAATCGTGGATTTGTTTCCAATTCAGATGTCTCATTGGTGCCACTTAGAACAGAACTTATATCTCCAATTTAATTACTTTGAATAGTTCTAGATTGGATGAAGATTATTCCAAGTAGTGGATCTGTGAAACTGAAGGGCTCAATAGTACATAGTGAAGCACTTCGAGAAAAGGGGAAAGACATATTTTAGGCAAGTTTAGTTTATCTTAGTAAAAATGCAGGAGAGAATTTTACGTGTAATGGATAGTTACTCAGATCAAAGGTACATTAATTCAATAATCAATAGGATTGCCTTTGTATGCCAACTCTCTCTATAATGAATGCTGTGTTCTGTTTTGGTTTCGGGTTTGGAAGATCTGTTTGTGACAATCTGCCTAGTTATCATTTTACTCCAGCCCCTAAAACACCATCCACACCTTCTGACAGAAGTGTCTTGGACAAGGTGCCATACTAGCTTAATAACTTCTAATGCCAGATGAGAGACATTAAGGATTGAATAAAGTATATCATATCTAGCTGCTACTTAATAGTTGAATGCTAATGATCAACACGTGGGGTAGAATTTCCCACATTCTTCAAAAACGTTGACTAACTGTTGGCATTTGCGACATTTCTTCTGAGCTATGTAGTGAAGGTTTCATTTCTTCTTAATCAAAATTTGGACTGTTAGACCTTATGAAATAATTTTTCGGTTCTCCTTTTCTATATACTCAAAGTCAGTTTTTCCCTTTTATTTTCAAGATAGTTACTCTTAAGTATCTTTTTTTGATTGGAAGAATTACCAATGGCCTACTTTTATGGACTCAACTGCTTGCTAAGGGTCAAACACAGAAGGATGTATCACCCAAAAGGGTCAAACTCACATTTATCTTAGTAGCCATGATATAGAGTTATCTATTTGACCAAATTCACCCGGTACATGCACCTGGCTATATAATTGCTGTTGGTTCCGGGGCATCTCCACGAGATTGGATCCTTTCGTTGACTCAACTGCCCGCTAAGGGGCAAACACAAAATAATTTATCACCCAAAAGGGTCAAACTCACATTTTATCTTAGTAGCCATGATAGGTGTAGTAAATTACTTCAATATAAATGGAAGAAGAGTAGAATACTAAATATATAATTGAGCCACCTTGAGGGAGAAACCTCCACAACCTTACAATAAGAATATAATTCGCAATATGATGATTTGGGAGAGCCTTGCTTATCCTTATTTATAGACATAATTAGGTAGAGTCACACACCTTCATCCTAATTAGGTCTGCCTAAATAAACATATAAAACTAATAAATGAAAAGATAAAGGTTAAGCATGCCATAAGTCGGCCCACCTTACTCAAGTACACTTAAGAATACAGAATACTAGGGGCGTAACAATAGGGAGTTATTTATTAGACCAAATTCACCCACTACATGCACCTTGCCCTGACTATATAAGTGCTATTGGTTCCGGGGCATCTCCATGGGATTGGAACCTTGGTGATGGCCTAACATGGGATTGAATTTACCAGTCAATGAATATCCGATTATAGGTAAGAGGTTTGTTTTGTTTACTATCCAAATTTGAGAGTGATAATGTAATTATTGCACCAGCTAAGGTTATTATACTTTCATGACACTGTTTGTTTTATTTGCTATCCATATTTGAGAGTGATAATGTAATTAATAATTATTGCACCAGCTAAGGTCATTATACTTTCATGACACTGATATTAGAATACTTACCACATACAAATTGTTTTTTTAATTATGATGGGTCCTGTTTTCCCTTTTTTTCATAAAACAAATTTCTTTCATGATACCAAGTTTTCAACAAATCTGCTGGTAAGGAAGTCCTAATATATTGTCAGCAAATTCCAGCATACCTTTTCTGTTTCTCGTGCCTTTTGGTAATTCTAGTGCTTATCTCTCAGTTTTCTAGTTTGCCACATTCCTTTTTAATTCTGATCTATAAAAAGGTAATGAACACCCTGTTTTATTTTGAAGCCTGGTTGCCAACTTCTTCAATGTCACTTACCATCCAGCTTGTAACATCCAAATTATGCACTGGTTGGGAAAGTTTCATTATTCCTTTTAATGTTTTGCTATTTGCTTGCTATAAGGTGGTTAATCTTTAATGCTTTGTATGCTACTTCTAAATTGACATTTCTTAGTAAGATCATGTTTTATTTTTTCTAGTCTGTTATTTTCACAAGCAAAGAACTTTTTGTTTTGCTAATAATTTGGCCATAATTTAGAGTATCCTATATAAAGGTCTCATTGCAATTTTGTTTGGAGGAATTTGATTTTTTCTTCAATTCCTAAAATCAACGAACATTTTCCATTTTCCTTTTTCATTTGCAGGGCTGCTCTCCGTGGAATCAGAAGAGATTGCTGTTTCATCATCTGAAATTACATGCCATGGGTATGCAGCTGTCTTACTCTTTATTGTTTTACTTTCATGGTGAATCAGAATGTACTTACTATACATAATGCATTTGTGTGGAGATTCTGGTGGTTTCGTTTATATCAATTTAATCTATGAGCGTTTCTTGTCTTGAACAAATCAGTTGGACTATTGACACAAAATATTATACTGCCGATATATGTGTTTGGATGGCACATCTTGGTGAAAAAACTACAGAGAGTGCACGTTCGCTATCGAAACACTGTGACGCACTTGTGTTGGTGTTTGACCTGAGCAATGTGAGAGCTCCTTCTTCATTTCATTGAAAGAATTATTTTATTGCAAGGCAAAATTTGAAAATAAATAATCACTATTATACTACATGACGACACTGAATTGTTTCTTTGTACAGTCATCATCCTTTGAGGTTCTTCAAGATTGGTTTTCAGGAGTTGAGATGCAAAACTTTGAGATCTTGTTATGCATTGGAAACAAAGCAGATCTTCTTCCTGGTCACTTTGCTCACGCAGAGTACCGCCGACAGGTGCAAAAACGCGGAGAATCCTCAAGTGATCCGCACCCAGAGTTCTGGGATTATGGAATTCATCGTAGTGAGGGTAGCAGTTTGCTGAATGAGGAGGATGTTTCTTCAGATGGGGTGGAGAGGTCTGTTATTGAATGGTGCAATCAAAATAATATCGAGTATATCGAGGCTTGTGCAATCAATAATGCTTTTGATAAATGTGAGAATTTCTCATCTGATGCTGTTGTTCTTTGCCATTTTTGACCCCTGTTTCGGCCATTTTCTTTTCTTGATTGGATTTATTCTTTTTTGCTATTTCATACTATACAAACAATGTTTGTTTGGCGTTGTGATTAATGACCATACTAAGCATTTTTTGATGGTCATATGTGCAAGGCCAATTGAATTACAGCATTCCACGTCCTAGATTACATAGGTTCATAAACAATGAGCTAATGTGTCTACCAATGAGGAGCTCTGCCCTCAATCGTCTTGGGAGCTCATCAGTATGTATCTAGTCTTTCTTTTAAAATATGTATAGGACGGAGGAAATTCTGGATCATTTTATGTTAAGAGATATCACAACTTATTGGTTACCTGCAGGAACATTTAGAAGGGCAATGGTCAGCATAGTTTGACTATTTCAATTCTCTCGTTCTTTTCCATCAAGGCTTGGTTCAGTTCCTCAGAAACAGATTCTCCAGTGATTAGGCAGGGTCTCATTGAAAAACATTTTCCTTTTCAGTGAAAGTATTTCATTGTTTGATTTTCATCTGAGGGTCTTTGGACCACATCCACAGTTTCTGTCCGAATGCCTTCATGGCCTCTTTGTCTCCAAAACAATCTTTTAATATTTGTGAGGAATATATTAGTTGTCAGTCATGGTATAAAGTGTTTTCCTAAAATTATCGTGCAATCTCCAACGCAAGATTCCTCCCAAACAATATTCAACACAAGGGCTGCAATAATTGAAATGCCTTTGATACCATCTAGAAAATGTATCAGGATTCTATTGTGATCACAACACAATAGATTGAGGGATACAAAAATCGGATAGAATAAGTGGATCATAGTGTGGTCAAAGGATACATGAGGCGAGCCTGAGATGGTATTTGTTACCATCACCTCACTTTCTTTTGCACGGACATGGGCATTTTTTCATCTCACATTGGTTTAGGCATCTGTTTTTTCATATTTTGCTATGCATCTGCCCGTTTTTTTGAGTCCTTCACACTTTGATACACTTTGTTTTGGAATTTTACAGGTCCGAACAGGCTGTATAGAGGATTCAGAGCCAAATAAAGCTGCAAAAAGTTATTTTCTATTTTGAAGTTGTTAGAGCTAAAACGATAACACTTAGAAGCCATATGATATAAACTTATGAAGTATGGTGCTTACAAGCGTCTAGACAAGTGTAAATTGCACTAATGGGCCAATCCACCTTTCTAGGCAGTGGGTCTAACAATCCATCTTTTTTGTCAGTGTGTCCATGTTCAATGTATCTAGGTTGTTTGGTAGGATTTGCTAGGTGTATAAGATCAATTATCCATTATCCATAAAGGGAACATGACATAAAGGGAAAGTGGTTATAAATAGGCTTGAAAGTTGTTTGTGCACATCTACAGGACTGTGCTTGGGCAAGTGTAGCACCCATACTGCTCTTGGATATTTAAGCCTCAGTTGGCATCCATACCTTCTCAGCTGTGAATCTATTCTCTAGTCACATTATAGTTTGTTCTCTTTCCAGATTTCTAGAAAATCAGAAAAGAAAGAAAAGGGAAGTTCAGTGCAGACTTCCTTGCTCTCAGTTATTTTCAGATTTTAGTTTTTTGTAGTTTTCAGTTTTTTTCCAGCATGTCCAATTTCCAATTTTGGAGTTCAGTTTTGAGTTTCAGATCTTGGGTTTGTACCTGAAATTCCAGAACTTCAGAATTTTATATTTTTCCAATCCTATCTAATGAGCCCAACATATTTCATGACAATATATTGCTTGTGAACCAAACATGAGATCAGGAACACACAATCCTATGTTAATTATGCAGATAATAATAAAGGAACCTATGTTTATTCTAGTTAGTATTTATCCACAACTATTGTAGAAATATCCTCTGATGATGATTGGTCTGTACAAGGTTCAAGCACACTATGCTGATCAGTCTGACTTTATGCCGCACAGATGCATTCCTTTACATTTTGGTTAAATGCAAAATGGAAATATAAACTACTGTCAAAGAGGAAAGGAAACTTCCTTCAGAAAAAATGTCTTCTATAGCTGCTGCTGTTACAATGGGTGATGAGTATATAGTTGATGGGGGATACCTACTCCAAGTCTATTTTTGGGATTTGGATTAGCATTCTGTGGGTTTTGCCATGAATCAATGGTGCTACGTGTATGTTGGGTCTACATCACATTCCCGGTGGAGTGGTGTTGTTGCAGGTGGCTAACATAATCATGCTACTGGGCAGACATCATGCTAACATATTAATCTGATGGAAGCTCCCAAATTTTCCATGGTCAAATAATTATATACTTTTATTGGCCATTGAAATCAACTCGTAGCAGTTATATTATCTAAAATGCAAGATTTCACATTTATACAAACTTACATGCTTGATTCTTTATGCATCAAAATAGCTTAAGTTTGGTCACAGTTCCTATCTGCATTATAGTTTGCAAAGAGCAATTCCTCATCTTCAAACCCATTTGCTTGGTAGGTATATCAGTCAATGGGGATTCCCAAGGAATTAACCGCATTCAGGAAGCTCTATCTGCTCATATGTGGCCCGGCATGGTAATGAAGTCACAGAGCAAATCCCCAGGTATACTTGTGCCTCCAAAAAAAGATGGTATGTTGTGATTTGTAATTTTCTCAGATTTCTATCTTATTATTTTTTGATTACCATAAGGGTTTCAACCATTTACTTCAAGAATGCTAATCATGTCTGTGACAAATGCATATGAAATGCAGACTTTTCTGATGATGATTCTGAGTATGAAATTGAATACGAGCTTCTATCAAATGGCTCAGCTGAACCTTGGGATGGGGTAGAAGAGCCTTGGATGACTGTCAATAACGATATGCACAATATTCTTGTAAGGGAGGAGGGAGAAAGTAACAAGGACCTTGAGGATTTACCTCTTGAGGAAGCTAGCAACATTCAAGTCCAAGAGCAGAATGTAGCTACTTCAGTTCCGCCACAAGGAGATGGTCTGATATCTCAAAATCCTGTTTTGTCTTTACAAGAGGATAACAAATTAGAAGAAACCAGTTCATTGACTTCAATCATTACTGGGCAAGATCAGTCCAGGGCTCAAGGAACTGAACAAGGTATAGAAGATGCTGAAGCGAGAGAAAGAAGGGAACGTTCCTTTGAGGAGCTTGAACAGATGATGCTTGAGATGGCACACATGCGTGAAAACTTGAGATTAATGCCAGACTCGCACAGGAAAGAAATGGCTGCTAGACTAGCCATGAAAATGGCTTCTACTTTTGCAGATGAGGAAGAAGATAACGGTGATTCTGATTGAGCGTGCATAAGTCTTCGATGACAATGTTTATAAATGTCAACCACACAAGAAAACCGAAGAAAATCAAGTTACTTGAAACAATCGTCTTTAATGTTTGTTCATTATACTGCAAACTACAAGCTCTAGTGGCTTTTATTTTCCATGGGGCTTCTTTGTTTTCTATATAAAATTATGTTTGTGTACCTGTGGAATGAACGATACAATATGTCAATTTTCCTCCCCGTGGCAAGGAGACAAATCTCATGGACATTTGAATTGTGATCAATTTTAGAATATCTTTGGATATGTTGTAGCTTTGTGTTTTAAGAGTTCCACAGTTTATGAATTTTGCTTGGATCCCTCTCTTAAATGTGGGAGATAAATGTCTTAAAAACGGTACTGCATTTCATGCAGGGTTGTTTGTATTGGGTATTATTGATGACTAGTAAACACATATCTAACATAAGGGTAATTCTGTAATAGTGACGTTGTGGAGTTTTTTCAATTAACAAACTATATTGTTCAAGCTGATTGATAGCAATAAAAACAATACATCTTCTCAAACCTGATGCTCATACATCATGTGTTAAGGGCTGTTGATGACAGAGGTTGCATTGAAAGAATTTGCCAAAAACAGGGGTCCCTCAGAATCCCCTTCCGGTAGACCGACACTTCATGTGTCACTGCAAGTTATAGAAATGAAACCCATTATGGCAGTCATATTAAATTATTAACAAATTTACTTTTCTAATTCTTATTGTCATTATCATTTGCCATGAGACCATTTTTGATGCAAACTGCTTTCATTTACCCTGAGATCATCTTTATGCAAACCGCTCCTAAAATTTCTGAACATCTGCTTGAGTAAAGTTCTTACGTTGCCTCTACATAACTCCAATATAGCATACATATTTTCATTTCACTAAATTAATGTATTCATATTAAATTATTAACAAATTGACTTTTCTAATTCTCATTTGTGACTAAATCATTTTTTATGCAAACTGCTATCTTTTACCATGAGATCATCTATATGCAAACTGCTGCTAAAATTTTTGAACATCTGCTGAGTAAAGTTAGGACATTGCCTCTACATAGCTATAATATAGCAATATACAATTTTTTATTCCATTAAATATTTGGTGTGGTGTCCGCGAATGGGGGACCTGAATATACATTAATGAAAGCAACAGAGCCTCTTCATGCTAAGCTGAAATTATTTGGTATGTTATGATTTTCCAAGTGTAAATAAGCAGGGACAGAGGGAAAAAGCCACTGCTCTCCTTCTACGTAAGAAATGTCAACGAAGGAAACAGCCTCACTATCATCAAGCTCGCGAGAATAGGGCACTCTCATACTCTGATTTGCACCAGGCCCAGCGCATCTATATTGCCCATAAAATACAGTTCTGTTCATGCCCAAAAAAGAAAAAACGTAAAAAAACTCATTAAGATAAGAAAATATGCATATTATTCTACTGGATTCATCTGCTTAAAATGGTTTTCCTCAAACATTGGCTCCAATCCTTATTCCCCCGAAGATGGATCCATTCAATAAAGATGATGGATTCAGTTCAAAATGTGGTACTCAAAAACCTTTTTAGGCCAATAAATCCAGAAGAATATTATGCGTTGTTACTCTGCCAAGAAACCAAGGTTACCAATCTAAGAAAATATATTGTGATACTGAAAACTTAGCATTAACA
This sequence comes from Torreya grandis, assembly GCA_037957365.1. Lineage (NCBI taxonomy): Eukaryota > Viridiplantae > Streptophyta > Pinopsida > Cupressales > Taxaceae > Torreya > Torreya grandis. The sequence goes on along the minus strand of JARHVA010000133.1, from coordinate 4,282,979 downwards.
TACTTATCTCTGGAGGGATCATTCCAGTCGTTCCATCCATCGGGAGAAATAACATCGGACATGTAAGAAAAGGAGAATATGACTCGAGAATATGGTCGCCATGCCCGACCTAACCAGATATTTCCGGAGCCTCTGATAATGCAGCCCACGAAGGAGAACCCTGTGTTTTCTAAGGGAGATGCTCGTGCATGTGCGGTGATGGCTCCTGTTATCAATCTTGAGCCACTTGGCACAGGGTTTGCAATTGAATTCAACACACATGCCTGCAATTCCCTTGCCATTAGTATTCTACATCATCAGAAGTATTGTATAAATCACATTCCTGCAATTCTCTTGCCATTAGTATTCTACATCATCAGAAGTATCGTATAAATCACATTCCTGCAATTCTCCTGCCATTAGTATTTTACATAATCAGAAGTATTGTATAAATTTGTGATATAAGAAAGTATTGTTTGCATAAGCTGGACGGAACTATTGCGTCTGCATAGTGTCCTATTTAAAAAGACAGTAACTTATATGTAAATATAAGAGGTGGGTTAGGGTAGCATTAAATTACGTGGTAGAGAGATCTGGCGTTGCCAAATATAAAATCTATGGAGCCCTGGATATAGCATAATCTGAAATAATGTCTGCCTCTATCATCATGAAGAGTATCCTGGGCGCCATAGAACCCACATTCATAGAATGCTGCTTTATCACCTGCAATTCTCAGAGCCACTGCTTGTGCTCCTACTTCCCCTGGGTTGGGAACCGGAGCAGAGTTCTGCATCAATTTAAATCTGTGTCAATACTTTGCACAAGCACTGGGAATGGTGATTATCATTCTACTAATGCAAATACCTTGAAGCTTATATCCTTGGCCACAAAATTGTCTGAGAAAACTGCGACGGATGCACTGTAGAATGTACCTCCTGAGGAATTCGCTGTGTCGTTCCAAACTATGGAAGTGGAAAGGAAGCCTTGGCCTTGAAACGTAATGTTGGACTTTCTTTGTGGAATATTGACTTTCTCTCTGCATTACAATTATCAGGTAAAGTTAAATTACATTTCTTTTACTTTTAGAAGTGCATCCATCTTGGAATTCGGAATTTTGAAAGTTATGTGGAGATCTGCAATTTTTTTTGGCGGAAGTTTTGTGAAGCAAAATTCTATGTATGAAGAATGTCAACTTACCGTCTATCATTTTGAATTGAAAATTTTTAGAAAAAATAATAAATTATTAAAGATATAAGATTTTTGCAGATTATATAATTGAAGAAACATGTTTTTGGAATTTTTTAATCGAAGATATAAAATTTAAAAAAAAATTACGCAGAAAGATTTTAAATCCATATTTAAGATTATATTAAGATAAACTGAACTTAAAATTTTAGTCTAAAAATAGATAGACTTACTTGTAAACACCAGCGGTGATAAGTATAATAGTGCGGTTGGGATTATTGTCTGCAACTGCATTCACAGCTGACTGCACTGTTGAATAGTTTCCACACCCATTTTGATCAACAATCAAAACATTATAATAATCCAATTCATCCCATGAGAAAGATGGTATTATGTCCTCACAAACTAATCCATTTTCATTTTCATTTTCATGGTGTTTCTGATGATGATGGCCGTGGTGTTTGACTCTCAATAAATAAGGACTGTAAGATCGAACAAAGCTTTTTTCAGCCAAATATGAATGTAACATCATCTGTGTAGCAATAAAAACCATGGCCATGGCAGAAAACACAGTTAATAAAAACCTTGTATTCAACTTCATTCTTCCTTGTCTATGATTATTCTGGTCAACAATATATGTAACATCATAGAACTGGACGTGCAAGCAATTTTTTTGGCAGTAGCTTTGATATTACTACATAGTAGAAGTACATAGAGTGCTCATGGTAACAAAATTTATCTTACACAGAAAGAAATCTCCTGCAAGTCATGACTACAAGGTACGCAACCGACAAGAATTTATGAAGCTAGGATTCTTTTGTGTGACACATAATTTGTTTCGTAACATTTATTTTTAATTTGTGAAGCAATGTTAATAATTTTTCTAGGTGGATGAGTATTAAGAGGTCGTTATCATAGAAATGCCTGTATTCTTACTCAAGGCATAATTTAAGCTTCACCATGCATCTTCCTCCACTAACATTTGTGATGAAGGTGATTTTTTTGGTTATTACAGTCTAAACACCTTGTGTGGGGCTTAACACTATTCAAGAAGCAAAAGTATTAAACAGTTTGTACTTCAAGGCCAGTCAATGCGAACACACAGGTTGTTTAAGCTTTACCATTTCTCCATAGGAATTGCGTTCCTTCAACTTTGCTCAATTGATGGCTTACAATCCTCAGTTCAGTTGGACATGGATATTGTGCCTAAACCATTGCTTTTAAGTTGGATGTGTTTAAGTTTTGCAGAGGTCTGTGTATAATTTGTTCTTCCTTTATACTTAAAAAATGAGTCATTAGACTGGATATATATATATATATTTTTGCTAGATGATTGAAGGTTCGTAGGTCCCCCACCTGTTTTATCATTAGACAAGATAATATTAAAGCTTCATAGTCTAAAGGATTGTGCTATAATAAAATTTGTGAGCATCAAATTCAATTTCAGATAATTTGAAGTGGTTTAATTACATATGTAAAATTATATAATTATTTAAAATTACATTACAAATTATTTTACATTTTAAAAAAAAAAAATTGTTAAATTCTCTTGCCACATCAATATTTTATTTAGTTTAGATAAGTTTGCATTTGTAAATATTTAATTATATATTTTTTAAAATTATTAAATTTTCTTGTCACGAGTTATTTTATTCAATTTATATAAGTTTGTTTTGTAGATACTAAAACTAAATATTTATAGCATCTCAGTCTTGTACATTTGACATCTCCATGTTGTCAAAAAGCTCGCATTTGTCATCTCACTATGCCTAAATACTTATCTATTAGTCCAATCTATATCATTCCGTTGCGTTGCACATAGAACTTAAATTTTGATAAACATCTTTCACTATCAGTTTTAGAGCCATCTCTATTTTCTAGCCTTCTACACACTACCGGCCATAAATGGACACTATCGCTGACAATAGTGTCCAAATCTTTATCTAATGTTAAGTTACCAAAAGTCATACAAATTGTAAATATTTTGAAATCTATCGGTCAACCTATTTGTCTTATTGAACCCCACCCTGAGATGTTTTCAAAAGTTGTGGTATAGATACAAGTATAAGCCTTCTCATTCTTCATCTAGCGAATGCCAAACAAACACCTGCTAAAGTTAAATCAATCAACTAAACAACTAAACAATTTTTTCCTATTTGTCCCTATTTTCATATAAGCATAAGAACAATCATATTACATATCCGAAGCATTGAAATAGCAATCCATGAGCGATATTTGTCAAGCTACAAGTTAGATTATTGCATGCATCATTATATAGTATATTGCATCCTTGTGCACATATTTTTCCACACATAGGGGAGAACTACATAAGTCTGAGGCTCTCCTTGAAATGTTGGATAAATAAACAATGCCCATTGATAGAGGGGTATTTGGGGTCAACTCGACACTGTGAACCCATTAACCCATTTTTAACAAATTCATTTTAAGGGTGAAGAAGGATGAAGAGCTAAGGGTTGATCAATTAACAAAGAGTGATGACATGTATCCCAAATATGAATACATTAACAAAAAGGTAATGAAAAACCAAGAACAATGAAGTCAGTCACGTCCAAATCCAATCATTATTCCGTACTAGACACATGCGTCATGTCATGACCACACATATTTAACATTTTGATCATTACCATTTATTTAGACTGTTATGATATGTTGACACTGAACTTTGGACATTTAGATGATTTACAAAACATTGAAATTATTTCAGATTGATTTTAAGTGATTAATTCAACATTATATCTATTTAAATTTTATATATTTATAGTTGAGCAAGAACAATTGATGTCTTTTGTTGACATGGTTCCAGTTGTTGCCTCAATATGAATTAGGTTGGACAGACAGAGCATGCATGCGATAGCGAAAGTGGAACACAAACAAATTTTAAAGCATGATGTGAATGAGATCACATCTCGAGCTTAAACCTATTTTATTGACTTTTCCAATATTGAGTTGTGTTGTGGAGTCCTTAATGTGCAATTGATTTCCGGTTATTCGTCTTTATTTTTGAAGTTTGTCAGTTTTTAGATTGATTATTATATTGTTGAAGCAATTAGTTGGCATTGGATTGAGAATGGTGTCGTTTTGACATTAGTAAAATAAGCCTTGAATGAACTGAGAATAGAAGTTCGACATCTCTATGTATTAAGAAAGGAAGTCGGAGGTCATTTGGACCTTTAACAATTTCCATAATACTCTAGTTTCTAGACCATTTGAACGTTTGAGTTGCATTGTTGACAAGTCCATAGTCTTAAGGACTAGGACATAGTGCAAAGAAGGACCATGGTATTAATTCTTGGTGCAATGTTTAAACCATAAGTCCTTGAGATTTAGGTTAATGGCATTTGTTTGATGTTTGGTTATCAACCCAAACCATGAAAATGTTATGGTCAGGGTGATTTGATTCAAAGGACTATCGATTAGGGTTTCATTCATTTTAAAAACTACTCAATGGTTTGTGACACTGTGCATGTGGATTTTGAGAGCATGTAGGTCAATGAGGGTTTCAAACTCATTGATATGCATGTAAAAAGTTGGGCATGGAGTTTTGACAAATTTTAAGTGGTGTTCATTGGAGTTCCACTTGGGAGAACAATAGTTCTACCATATGAAATTAATGGTGAGTATGATAGAAAAATGTTAAAAAAAATTATTTTGTGGAGAATGAAGGACAACGAAGTGGGAGAAAGAAGCAAAAAGTAAGGAAGTTGACACTCAGTTTTTGCTGGTTGCCACATTGTGCCAGGATAAATTTTAAGATCCCATTATAAAAAAACCTCCTAGATTTCGTTGGTGAATCTATAGTTTAATGATTCTCAAGCATGGTGATTTTTTAAGGTGAGGTAGCTAATCCATTAGAAATAAGGTAAATAAATAGTTTTTTAATTTTTTTGTACAACTGTTCGGTTGTATAGCCCGACTAAATGGAAAACATCACTGAACGATTGCACTATGCAACCAAATGACAAAAATCAAATGATAACTAAATATAACTGGTCGACAGAAGCCACCTTTTGGTTGCAAAATGCAACCGAATGACAAAGACCATCATCTGCTTGTGAAATACAATTGACTAGTTATATTATACAACCAAATGATATGGGTTGCCATTCAGTTATGTTATGCAATTCGCTGACATAAGATGCTATTTTGTTACATTCTGCAACCATTCGGTAGCTTTACTATTTGGTTTCACAATGCAATCAAACGTAAGCCTTCACCGGTTGTGCAGACAGTGCAATCATTCAGTTGATTAGCCGATGCAACTGGACGATTGAAAGTGTTCGGTTGCATATGCAACCAACTACCTTAGTTTCTGGGTGATGCATTCTCTGCTTATAAATAGTCCCTTTGCCCTCATTTTTACACTCTTCAATAAGATTTTTCTCATTCTCTCTCACGTTTTCTATAGCGATTCACCTATGACTTTGATAGGCTACAATGACATGGATTCCACACGTAAATACATTTTCAAGAATTTATTATGCCCAGATATTTTGAAACTACAACATGCAGACACATACAATTATTGAATTTTGAAGTGTAATTTTGATGGCTTCATTTATATGCCATAGTATGAAATTAACACAAACTTGCTAAAATATTTAATGTCTTTCTATGACAATAGTGAGACAAGGTTTAATGTCAGCGTGAACTCAAAATTAATCTCGTTTGGTACCTTGCCTACCAATATTCATAATTTGACAGGGCTTCTGCACTACAATGCTAACCTTGTAACCATAAAAATGATGCTGATTGATGATGACGAAAATGTTTGGAGTCTGTGTATAACTTGTAGATTGGTCTAACTGGTATGTATATCATTGCTTTTTAAATTTAAAATTCAATGTTTTGTAAATTGTCATTAGTTTTCACTAATTGCATATTTTCGCTTTCATTGTAGATAGTCGGCTTAAAAGGGGCCTCCAAGTCAACAAAATATCAGACTCATTTCTAAAATTCATGGTTCATTTTTTCCTTGCAAGAATAATCTTATAGGGAAGAACATGGGACATTCTCTTTTGGGCTATTATTTACATTCTTCGTACTCTTTTTGGTTTAAAATATGACTGGTCTATATTTATTTCCACTAAGATCGGATTAGAATTGAATTATGCTTATTGCAATCAGAGTTCAACAATTTCATATCCCAATTTTATTCTGACCTTATACTATGATACCTTGTATGACATTCAGAAAATATCAATTCCAACTATGCTTCATCCAAAAATGAGCACAAATTCTTTGTTCGTGATGAACAAGAGTTTAGTTTAGCATTCAAAATCCCCTGAATGGTTTACTTTATAAATTCTTACAAATTTAAAGTTTAATATTTATTTGCTTGTTACAATTAAGACTTTGTGCATTTAGCACACAAAGACAAGCTGCTTCGAAAGGGCATTGTGCCTCTGAAAGTTCTAGAGATTCTAAGTCTGCAAAATCATCATTTCAAAATTTGAAACATCCGAAGCTTTCTTCCAAATCATCTTCACATGTAGATTTTCATACTTTCAAATTTCAATGATAAATGATGCATCATGAATTTTTTTCTATTATTTTATTTTTTTCTTTGATTTTTACATTTGACTCTAAATCTGTTGAGCTTGAAGTTGAAGGAGCTCAAAAAAACCCCAAAAGTTCATGTGCCATAGTCTTCTCGCCCACTTGTTCAAGATTTGTTTACATTCTAACTTTTGGTTTTTGAAATGAAGTTTCTTAAATTAAAGATTTTATTCACTGAGTGTTTGCCTCTTGTAGTTGAAACCACCACTGTGACTTCGAATATGACACGTAGATTGGAGGACATACTCTTTCCAACTACAAGTAATAAATATTTAATTTCAAATTAGTATTATGTTTTATTTTTATTTTTTTCTTTTTAAATATAATTTATTTTTGTAGGGCACCCTCAATCTGTGAATAAAAGTATGCTGCCACCACTGAGATCAAACCCAATTCGCACAAGGGGTAAAAATATTTCATTTCCAACACATAGTAGAGGAACACTGTATTTGTCAGTTTTCAACTTTCCTAATTTCTCTCTTGGAGGTGTGTCTAGTGTATAGGGGTTAACATGTTTACAACATATTGATTTTGATGAGGAATATCTGGGGATTGAAAGTGGAGATCTCGGTGCTAGTGCTTTTAATTCCCATGATTTTATTTAAGTTCCAAGTGTAACTACTCAGGATGCACCTTGTACATCTTCACCCCCTAGACCACCAACTACACCCCATATTGAGTTGCTAGATGATGACATGACTAGTTTTCTATTGAATAATTTATTGTCAGAAAGTATAATTTCAAATCTTAAGGGGGGTGTTCTAGATGAGATTAATTTAAGAGTTTTGGACTAAAACATTGATAAAAAAATAAATGTCCGTTATCACAACTACTCCTAGAAAGTTGTTTTTATTAGTTGAACATGAACTCACGAAGATTGACACTTTATTCAGTCAAGCAAAATTTAAGTCAATTTCAGATTTTAATGATTACAATGACAATATATTGAGTATTATGTTTAACATGTTGGAGAATTTAAATGCGGAAGCCTATACATATTTTAAAAAATGGGCAAGAGACATAAACCTTGTCGTGTTTGTAAATGCGGAGAAGGAAAAGCTTCGTTAAGTTAAAATCATTTTTAGCAAATTTATTATAGTTACTATAGTTTTTATCTAATTATATTTCATTTTTAATTGCAGAGAAAATATGAAAACTTTAAAAAGAAAGCCCTGGTCGTCAATGTGCACTTAAAAATTACACGAAAAAGTTTAAATGCTGCCATTACATTAATTTTTTTTTGTTCTGTTAAATAAACAAAATAACACACTCAAAAAAATAATTAAGAAGCACAAAATGGACCCTGATATTTTATTGAAGCAAAAAACAGATGTAGATACGAGTCTTCTTTCAGTAGGAGATGCAACGAATGAAGAAATAAAATCTTGCAAATATTAATTCTGTTGCAGAGAATCTTGAAACGACAAGCATATTAAAGGATGACACAGAGGAAGGGCATGTAATAATTTCAAAGTATAGCTGTGATAAAGTGGATGATGGATCGTTTCAAAAAAATGATATTTTATGATGTTGCAAACTGTTTATTATGTTTCAAAAGACAATGTTATGTTTTAAACAACATTTTAAAATGACAATGTTAAGTCTCATTTTTCAAACAACATTGTATTATATTTCAATTACTCTTTTTTTACTGAGTTATGGTTCATTTTACATCTTATATGCATTGAATTGACTAGTCAGTATACTAGTGTGGTATATTCCGAGTTGATGTAGTTCCAACAACATGGTGATGTGGATTGCAAGTATTTTTTCTATGGATTTAGACTGACCATCAATTCAAATTTGATGTAATTTCATATTGTTCAATTATTATTATGGTTGTAGATAAAGAAAATGCTTTTGTTATGCATTTCATAATTCAATTTAGTTATGAATCTATTTTTTAAAGAAGCGAACATGTTGCACTTGTATGGAATTATTATGGATGTGGAGTCCATAAAATAATTATCGTTTGCTTCTTTGGTCAATAGATTATGTTTTTGCATGATGATTTAATCAAATTAAATGATGAAAGTGTTTTTTGGGTTGTTATTGTACACTTGAATCTTGATGAATTTAAAGTATTGATATGCAACTATAATGATGTAGGGGTTCAATAAAATATTTTTTCTTCTCAATTAGGCCTTGTTGTTCAATAGGCTTATAGACTTCTTTTGTCTTACTATTTGACTTCAATATTCATAATTTTAAGCTATAATTTGAGGTGTAAATTATTAATATTGTGTTACAATATCAAATTTATATTTTTTCAAAAGTAATAAACATATATATTTAACAATACCATCTTAAAAATAAAAATAAAAATTGACCCATTTAAAGAACCAATTGCATAAAAGGCAAAGTTGCATGGTCAATAGATTAATCATTAAGATTTGAAAAACATCTATTAAGCAAATGACAATGCTATCAATTATTTTTATGAATTAAATATTTCAAATATTTTACAATAGCAAAATTGACATGAAATTAGATTTCAAAAAATGATAATTGTAATAAGTATAAAACTAAAAACTAGGTTGTTGAAACAATCTTCGACAAATTTGTTCATTGTAAGTGACATTTGCATCTGTCATGTCGGTGCCATACTCAGTGTCAATATTTACATCCTCTCTATTGGTTTTCATATTACTGACGTCTCTTTTTTCAGTTAAAGAACTCTATGTTGCCCAAGCTCTTTCATAAGGAAACATGTCCACAACATAACGTGAAACATACAATCTCAAACATGTGTTTAGATTTTTATGTAATCTATTTCAAAGTTTTAACTTAATGAAAGATAATGCACTAAATAATCTTTCATCTTCCACTAAGCCCAAAATTATTATTTGATAAAATTCATATAGTCGTAAATATTCATTAATAGTTTCCTACAGGATGCTACTAGGATAAAGTTTTTTTTATAGCTGTGTAATTGTATCATTTTCTGTTGGTTTGTTTACACACTGATATTGATCAATCATTCTATTTCTAAAATGTGTTGACTGAGATGTCAGTAAATACTTTCTAAAAATACCTTTAATTTCAACTCCTTTGACGTCTATAGATTTATTAAAATATTTAATAAGAGAACCCATGTATTTTTGAAATAAATTGCTCATCAACTATTCACTGTTATCACTGATCCAAAATATAAGATTTACAACTGCCATGACCTCCTTCAAATCATCCATTTGAAAATGATCTTTGATCTGAAAAGATATTTTTTACAAAATTCTACTCAATTTCATCCTTGTTTTAGATATAACATCATATAGAAAACATGTTATAGGTACTTTTTCAGTTTCAACTCCCACAAAATCAAGTCTTCTATAGAAAGCGTGCATTGGTATCTCCTTGCCACTAACAATGACATAAAGTTGATAATTGATATTGGATTTCAAATAGCTTTCAAGATTCTCTATCAAAATTTGCCAACTCCTAAAAATCAGTCCCTGAAACTTTTCATTCAATGTATGTAATATATTTAGAGATTGACATACTCATTTTCTCAACTGTATGAAGTCAACAATATATGGATCTCCTCTGAGAATGTTTCATTAAATAATTGATTTCCTTCAACATTGAGAGAATTTCGCATAGTGTCAAGAATGTTTTTAAATCTTTTAAATGGTGTTAGAGTAATTAAAGTAATAAACTTGTGTTAAGCTTAACTTGGGTCTTAACCAAGAGAAGCTCCAACTTAGTTAGTATAACCCATGTGGAGTTTAATATTGTACACCCACATGTTAAAATAAGAGGTCAACATGGTTGTTGGAATGTTGACATTAGTGGCCTAGTTAGGCAACTATTTATTTGGCAACTGAAACACTTTCACATTTCCAAAAGAATCCTTCACACATTCCCTCAAAATGTTATAAATAGAGGGCAAAGCTTGAGTATTGTAAGCAAGCAAGTTAGATAATCAAAACTCTATTTTTGCATAATTAATTGCTTCATAATAAGTGTTTTTGGTCAGGGTGACTCTGAATAAATTATATGCATCCTGCATATAATTTCTTCATGGTATCAAAGCACACCCTATTACCCTCATTTTCCAAAGACCTTTATCCTATCATACTGTTCAAATTTGTGTAGTAGTGTCGAAAGAAGGTTTTTTGAGCCCTAGAGGCCAGTTGTGGCAAAATTTTCATTTTGGAGATCACGATACATTTTGGAATAGATCAAAGTTATTGGACAAGTTTATTGCAACTAAAAAAGGTCATGCAAGCTTTCATTTTGTTCAAAAGGACCATTTAAAGCTCCCGATTTGCCCATCAAACATGCTGATTGCAACATATTTTTTGAAGAATCAGTGCAGTTTCAAAGAATTTTGACCATACAGATGCCTCTATAGCAGTTGAATTGGTGGGAAGGAGTTTTCATTTTTTACAAATCAGACACTGGATGGTCTTAATATGCCCAAATTACTCAGTTAATTTTCACTGCCCGTTGGATAAATTAATTTGAATTTTTTAAATTTTGAGGCTTTTTTAAATTTTTGTGAGGGGTGCTTTTTAAAAAAAAAATACATTTACAACCAAAAAAAAAAACATTTATTTTTTTATATTAAAAAAAAAAACCAAAATTATTTTTTATTAAAGTTTTTTTAAGTTTTGTAATTTTTTTTTAAATTTATGTTTTTAAAAAAAATTATGTTTTTTAAAACCATGTTTTGATTTTTTAAGAATTGGCGTTAGAATTGGCATTGTCCCGTGATAATTTTTTGGGTCAAAGTTTTTTTATCCATTTTTGTTTGGTGTATATTTTAATTGAAACGTTAGAATTATTATTGTTTGACCAATTCAACCAATAACTAAGGAGCCTTTGTCATTTTCCCATGGCATTGTATGATTCTAATTCATATGTGGGAAATCAAGTTTTGACTTGGATTTGTATATTCAAAAATCACACATTATAATTGGAATTGTATGAAAGCAGTGATGGGAGAAAGGTTTTCATTCAAATCTTGGGTGCATTATTTTTTGCACTAAGAAGCTTTCTAACAACATTTTACGTCCATTTGAAGATGGGTGGGTGGGACCTTGTTTGCTAAGAGGTCAAATATTTTTTTTCCCAAATTTTTTATTTATGCTCCATTTGAACTGATCGATGGTGTTTTCTAAGAGGCTATTCATGTTGATCATTTTTTGCAGGCCCCTCCATTGCAAGTTTTTATGGACACCCTTGCACTGTTTTGCTCATATCTTGAGCGTTATTTGGCATTTAGAGGCAATTTTTTTCATTAAAACGCTGTTTTTGATATCTTCTATGTGATATATTTAGGTTTTATAAGGTGTGAAGTTACTATTCACATAATCATTATTCACTTTTACTATTCACTAGTGACATGGCGGTGGGGCCCACAACAGGTCCCAAGTGGTGGGCCCATGGCAGGATCCAGGTGACTAGGCATGTGAGGTGGCATAAGTATGACATGGCATGACCCGCACAAAGCATATTTCATGGTGAAAAAGTGGACAGAGGAAATGGGATGAATTTTTCCTCAAGCACATGGTTTACTTTTGGAAAAGTAAATGTGGGGCATGGATTTTGACCCTTGGCACATGTGGGAGCAAGTGGAGATAAGTGGGTGAGAATCATATTTTACTTTTTATTTTGTCTTTTACATATGGGTCAAAATTCTTAGTGGAGTCATGATATTATGCCATGGGAAAGATTTAAAGGTGATTTGGAATCTTTTAAAATATTGCTTACTATGCTTGATTAGGCATCTTTTGACCCAAGGTGAAAGCATGATTAGAAGTGGGGTGCACCACTTGATTTATTTTATCAAATATTCTTGTCATGATGTCTCCCCAAATCAATATTGATAGAATAGTAGGATTGGGTCAAAATTCTTCACTATTCATGCCTTTTTCCCTTTGCTTTGTTTCTTTTTCATTGTAATTTGGCTTTAAGTAAGGGTGTTTACTTAGCCAAAATATATGATTCATTTTTGAAGGCTTTGAAGACTTAGTTTTTAGTCTTGGTTTTATGCATGGGATTGCTTTTTTGTAAAAGCTTGAAGCATTGAAGGAGGAGGTTGTGAGAGTGTGAGGATAGTGTAACATATTTATGTTACAGGTTATATTCTTCAGGTGTCACTGGTTTAATATAGAGCTACAAACTTCTCCGTGGATGTAGTCCAAGTTGGGTGAACCACGTAACTTCGGTGTCTACATTCTTCTTATGCGGTTTGAATTTGCATTTCCAATTCTATTTTTAAGTTTTGATTTGTAAGTATTTTTGTTTTCTGTTTCATAGAGATCCACAATTTTAGTGCAACTCAAAGGAGGATTAATATTTTGCATTTGCATTTTAATCCTAACAAGTGGTATCAAAGCAAGGTTTTACTGCTAGTTTTTTAAGTTGTAAGGAGCTAAAGGGTGTTTTATCTTGAATGGGAGTTATGGCAGAAGATGGCAAGTCAAAGGTGGAGAAATTCAATGGTCAAAATTTTGGATTGTGGAAGATGCAGATGGAAGATTACCTATACCAAAAAGATCTCTACTTACCATTGTGAGAAAGAGCAAGAAAACCATCAACCATGTCAGATGAGCAGTGAGAGTTGATTGACACAAAAGCACTCAAGACTATCCAATTGTGTCTTGCTTCAATGATGGCCTTTAACATATCCTAAGAAAATACTACTGAGAGTCTTATGACAACCTTGAGAAAGTTATACAAAAAACCCTCTACCTCTAATAAAATATTTCTTATGAAAAAATTGTTTAATATGAGAATGGAAGAAAAATGGTTTAGTAGCTAACCATCTAAATGATTTTAATACTGTGACTAGTCAACTAGATTTGGTTAACATTGATTTTGATGATGAAGTCAGGGCTTTTCTCATTTTGTGTTCCTTACCTAAAAGCTGAAATAGTTTGGTCATGGTGGTGAACAACTCTATCTCAAACAATACAAAGCTAAAGTTTGAGGATGTTTTAGGTGTGATCCTTAGTGAGGAAATGTGAAGGAGAAACATGGGTGAGACATCTACATATGAAAATGCTTTGTCCATGGAGATAAGAGGGAAATAAAAAACAAGAGGAAGAATAAACCATGGGAAATCTATAAAAAGTTCAAGGTCAAAATCCACCAGGAAGATGGAGTGTTGGCATTGTGGGAAGCCGGGTCATACAAAGAAAGAATGTTGGACTCTTCACAAAAAATATAACAAAGAGCAAAAATAAGGTAACACTGAAGCTAGTGTAGTAGGTGAGACATTACAAGATGCTTTGATTCTTTCTTTAGACAATATTCATGAATCTTGGGTTTTAGATTCTGGAGCTTCATTTCATGCCACTCCTATTAAAAACTATTTTAGAGATTATGTTCAAGGTGATTTTGGACATGTATATCTTAGTGATGATGAACCTTGTAGCATTGTTGGAAAGGGCAGTGTAGGTGTGAAACTACAAAATGGGAACACTTGCGTGCTCAAAGATGTGAGGCACATTTTTTTTTTGAAGAGGAACTTGATTTCTGTAGGATAGTTGGAAAGTGACGGGTGCATAGTCACTTTTACTAGTGACTCATGGAAAGTAAAGGGTGCTCTAGTGGTGGCCAAAGGTGAGGTGGGTACTTTATATTTATCCACAGTTAGTTCTAACTCATCTTGTGATCTAGCTGTTTTAGGTGCAGATGCAACTTTATGGCATTACAAACTAGGCCACATGAGTGAGAAAAGAATGAAAATCCTTCACTCAAGATTACCAGGTCTTAAAGAGATAGAATTTGAAATATGTGAGCACTGTATTTATGGAAAATAGAAATGGGTGTGGTTTTTGAAGGTTGGATCAACCAAGAAGATAAATAAGTTAGAGCTTGTGCATATGGATGTATGGAGACCCAATTAGATATTGTCTCTTGATGGTTCTTTATATTATGTCACATTCATAGATGATGCATCAAAATAAAATATGATGTATTTGAAACTTTTAAGAGATGGAGAGATTTGGTAGAGAATGAAACATGTTTAAATCTCAAGTGCCTCAGGTCAGACAATGGTGGGGAGTATTGCAGCAAGGTGTTTAATGATTATTACTCACAAAATGGAATCTGAAGGCAGATAATAATTTTGGGAACATCATAGTAGAATGGTGTGTTAGAGAGAATGAACAAAACAATCATGGAATGTGATAGGAGCATGAGGTTGCATGCATGGCTACCATTGTAGTTTTGGGTAGATACAGTCGATACATTTATGTACTTGATTAATAGAGGACCTTCTATAGCCTTAGATGGTGGAATACCAGCGGAAGCATGGAGTGGTAATAAAGTTAACTATTCTATTTTGAAAGTTTTTGGTTGTGAAGCTTTTGCTTATATCGATAAAAAGAATAGGACCAAATTAGAGGCAAAATCTCATAAATGCACCTTTATTAGCTATGGTACTGATGAATTTGGATTTTGGTTGTGAAATGAAAAAAGATAGGAAGATCATCCAGAGTAGGGATGTGATATTTAATGAAAAATTCATGTACAAATATTAATTGCAAGATAACAAGCAAGAGGAAGCCAATACATAGTACATAGTGTTGGAGGACATCACAAATGCAAATGTCCCAAAAGCACCAAAATAGAATATGAGGCAATAATAAGAACCCCAAACTCCTGTTGTGAGGAGATTTACATGAGTAAGTAGACTTATTAAATGGTTTTCTCCTTCATTTAATTAATTATTACTTACTAACGATGGTGAACTAGAAGCTTTAAAGAAGCAGTGTAGATTGATGCCAAGGAGAAGTGGGAACAGGCTATGAATGAGGAGTATGAATCTCTCATGGAAAAATAAACATGGGATTTGGTTGAGCTTCCAAAAGGCAAGAGGGCATTACAAAATAAGTGGGTTTACAAGCTGAAGGAGGATGGAGACAAGATGAAGTACAAGGCAAGATTAGTGGTAAAAGGATTTTCACAAAAAGAAGGTATTAATTTCAATGAAATTTTTTCTCTTGTGGTTAAAATGACTTCAATTAAAACTATTCTAAGTTTAGTTGCAACGGAATATTTTCATCTAGAACAATTAGATGTAAAGACCACATTCCTTCATGGGGATTTGGAGGAGGATATATACATGCAACAACCACAAGGCTTTGAAGTCAAGGGTAAGGATAAACTAATGTGAAAACTGATGAAGAGCTTGTATGCCCTAAAACAAGATCCACAATGGTATCTCATCTTTATAATTTCATGTTAGAACATGGTTATTTTAGATGTCTTTTTGACCATTGTGTGTACTTCAAAAGTTTCAATAATGGCAGCTTTATTATTCTACTATTATATGTAGATGACATGTTAGTGGCAGGATCTAACATGCATGACATTGATGCACTCAAAAGACAGTTGGATGATTCTTTATCTATAAAGGATCTTGGTGCTGCTAAGAAGATCCTTGGGATGTAGATATCTAGAGATAGAAAGAATAAAACATTAACATTGTCCTAAGAAGAATACATCAAGAAAGTATTAGATAGGTTTAACATGCAAAATGCAAAACCTGTTGGGACTCCTTTGGTGGGCCACTTCAAGTTGACAAAGTAGTAGAGTCCTAAGACAGAAGAAGAAAAGAATCACATGAGAAAAATCCCTTATTCATCAATGGTGGGTGGTCTAATCTATGCTATGGTGTGTGCGAGGCCTAAGATTACGAATGCAGTGGGAGTGGTGAGTAGATTCATGAATGATCCAATAAAGGAACACTGACAGGTAGTTAAGTGGATTCTTTGATATTTGAGAGGAACCATAGATTCGGTGCTATTTTATGGAGGATAAGATGTTGTTCTATGGGGGTATGTTGATTTGGATATGGTAGGAGATTTGGATGGTAGGAGGAGCACTACCAGGTATGCATTTATTGTAGGTGGTATAGTGGTGAGTTAGATCTCACATTTACAAAAAGTGGTGACACTTTCTACTACAAAGGCTGAGTATGTTGTAGCTACAGAGGTGATCAAGGAGATGATATAGCTATAGAGACTAATGGAGGAATTAGGACACTAACAAGGAAAATGATTACTTTTCAATGATAGTCAGAGTGCCATACACTTAACTAAGAACTCAACATTTCACTCCAGGACAAAGCATATTCAATTGAGATATCACTTCATACAGTTAGTGTTGGAGAAGGAGAAACTAAAGTTGGAGAAGATACATATGGATGACAACCCTACATATATGTTGACCAAGGTGGTTGTGAGAGTGAAGTTGAAATTTTGTTCAACTTCAATTGGTCTTTAAGGATGAGGAAGATCAGGATGAGAAGTTTGTGCAGCGGGAGTAGCAACAACATGAAGTTATGGAATACTAACTTTAAGTGGGAGAATTTTTAGGTGTGAAGTTACTATTTACACAATCACTATTCACTTTTACTATTTTTTTGGTGACATGGCGGTGGGGCCTAGGTGGTGGGCCCATGGTAGGACCCATGTGACTAGGCATGTGAGGTGGCATAAGTATGACATGGCATGGCCCACACAAAGCATCTTTCATGGTGTAAAGGTGGAGAGAGGAAGTGGGACAATTTTTTCCTCAAGAACATGGTTTACTTTTGGAAAATTAAATGTGGGGCATGAATTTTGACCCTTGGCACATGTGGGAGCAAGTGGAGATAAGTGGGTGAGAATCATATCTTACTTTTTTTTTTGTCTTTTACATATGGGTCAAAATTCTTAGTGGATTCATGATATTATGCCATGGGAAAGATTTAAAGGTGATTTGGAGAATGTTTTAAAAAGACATGAGAGTGACTATGCTTGATTGGGCATATTTTGACCCAAGGTGACAACATGATTGGAAGTAGGGTGCACCACTTGGTTTGTTTTATAAAAAATGCTTGTCATGATGTCTCCCCAAATAACTATTGATAAAATAGTAGGAATGGGTGAAAATTATTCACTATTCATGCCTTTTTCCCTTTGCTTTGTTTCTTCTTCATTGTAATTTGGCTTTAAGTAAGGGTGTTTACTTAGCCAAAATGTATGCTTCATTTTTGTGAGTTGTTAAAGGCTTTGAAGACTTAGTTTTTAGTCTTGGATTTATGCATGGGATTGCATTTTTGTAAAAACTTGAAGCATTGAAGAAGGAGGTTGTGAGAGTGTGAGGATACTGTAACAGGTCTATGTTACATGTTGTATTCTCCAGGTGATGCTAGTTTAATATAGAGTTGCAAACTTCTATGTGGATGTAGCCCAAGTTGGGTGAACCATGTAACCTCAATGTCTACATTCTTCTTGTATGATTTTCATTTCCAATTCCATCTTTATGTTTTGATTTTCAAGTATTTTTGTTTTTTGTTTTATAGAGATCCACAATTTTAGTGCAACTCAAGGAGAGTTAATATTTCACATTTGCATTCTAATCCTAACAGTGTTTACTATGCCATTTGGAAGCCTCATTTTATCCTCTTTCAGAGGCCTAATTTATTGTCAAATATCTCTCACTTCCAAATCCAATATTTTTTCCTCAAAAAGCATCAGAAGCTCCCATTTTTTTCAGAGTGGATATTTTCTTGAGATGTATTATTTGCAACAACAAATTTTATTAGAATATTTCATTTGATGCATGTAATTTTAAGAAACATCTTATTCTCATATGTACTCCACTCTACAACTTCATTAAAATATATTTCTAATGGGGGGTTCCGAAGCACTATTTTATGCCTAATATATATAATCAAGGGGGGTTGATAGACACTATTTTGTGTGCCCAAGTGTTATTTGCTTTGAGTGTGTTTATTTCAATGCACTTCTTCTTGTCTCCATTATTTTGCATTGATTCAATTTACTTGTAACCACAAAAATTGCAACCATGTCAGAATTAAAATTACCAACACTTTTAACTTTAAATAACTATCATATATGGAAACTTTTCATGATTGATTTATTATGTAGTAAAGGTCTTTATTAGGTTACAATGGGTATTGAACTTGAGCTCAAAATGTAAATAGACAAGATCTGATAGATGAATCAGTCTGATAAAGCCTTAGGGCTCATGAGTATTTTTGATGGACTCAAATATCATATTCAAAATGAAACATCTCCTCATGTAACATGGGGCAAAATTAATAAATTTTTTGGTGCAAAGAATGACATAAAGATTATTCAGCTAGAAACTGAACTATCTTCATTAGATCCTAGTGATTTTGAAAGCATTGTGGACTATTTGTCCAAAGTCATGCTTCTCAAATCATAGTTACTAGGCTATGGCCATACAAATATTGATAATTTTTTGATCATGATCATTCTTGCCGAGTTGAAAGGCCCATTTCAGATCTTTGCAAGCACTTTTTTCTCCATCATGGATAATTTGGAGATAAATTTAAAATGCTTACATTTGAAGAGTTTTGTGAACATATTACAAAAGATCAAGATCAACTCACCCTCACGGGAGTCATCTCCTCTAGACAATCCAAGACTCAGGCATTGGTGGCCAATCATCCTATAGGGATAAAGAAGAAGTTTCCACCAACATGACCCCAAGGTCCCAAGTTTGGAAAATAGAAACATGCATCTTCTTCTTCATCACCTTTCCTCAAAAATCCCACTACAAAGCATTATAATTTTTATGATCAAGATGGTCATCTTGAATCTCAATGTTGGAAGAAGATGTCTCTTCTTGAAGCTGTGATGAAGAAGCACAAAGTTCACATTCACAAGTCATCTTCTTCCTCATCTTCCAATAAAAAAGGCAAAGCTTCTCTTGCAAATGTTTATGCCTTTACTACCACTCATTCCTCTAGGGATGCTTGAATATTTGACTCAGGAGCTTCCCATCATATGGTGAAGTCAAAAGATGCATTCACCTCTCTTGTTGAGAGTGACACCTCTAAAATTTTGGTAGGTGATTTTACTCCTATATTAGTCTTAGGATCTGACATAGTTAACTTACAAGATGGAGAAGTGAATGATGTTTTATATGTACCTAATATTTCAGTGAAACTTCTTTCCATTTATCAAATTTGTCATTTCGATGGAGGCCATACAATTGAATTTTATCCACACAATGTTATTGTCAAAGATATACATAATCATGCAATGGTTATTGATTCTGTAAAAGCAAATGATGCATCTCACCTCTATCAGTTTTATACATTTCATGATTCCAAATCTCTTCATGCTCTTATTGCTCATGTTAATTCTTGGAACAAACTATGGCATGAAAGATTTGGTCATCTCAATTTTATGTACTTGTAATAATTGAGTACTCACAACATGGTCAAAGGCCTTCCTAAGGTCTCTTACAAAGATAGTGTTTGTCAAGGATGTGTTCTTGGAAAACATCATAGAGAAAAGTTTCCAAAAGGAAAGTCTTGGTGCACCAAAGCTCCACTTTAGTTGGTTCATTGTGACTTAATGCCTTTCCATAAGACATATTTTTCTAGAGCCAAGTATGCACTCACATTCATTTATGATTTCTCTTGTTGAACTTGGGTATACTTCTTGAAGTACAAAAGTCAAGTTTTTGATCACTTTATTGAGTTCACAGCATTTATTGAGAAGTAATTCGGGTTCCTGATTCAACATCTTTGAATAGACAATGGAGGTGAATATATGAATCATGCCTTTATTAATTTTTATGATACTCATAACATTCTCTTTCAACATACAGTTCGCTATACCCCTCAGTAAAATGGTGTTGAGAGGAAAAATCACACATTGAAAGAAATGACAAATTATATGATTCAAGCCAAGAATTTAGCCCCACAATTTTGGGTAGAAGCCATCAATTGTGCCAACTATACTCAGAACCACACTCCTCATCGAGTTGTGCAAAATTTGACACCAGAAAAGGCTTGGACTAAAGAGAAGCTTGATGTTTCCCATTTTCATCTGTTTGGTAGTCAAGATTAAGCCTTCATTGTTGATGAAAAATGTAAGGCCATGGATAAGAACAACTAATCCTAAATTTTTGTTGGCTATTATGAATATGTAAAAAATTATTATTTCTTTGACCCTCATACTCATGAAGTACTTTATAGGCACGATGTTCATATAGAGGAACACTCTTTGGCTTGAGATCCACCATCTTCACCTTCTTCTTATCCAATTGTATCTGCTTTACATTGATATTCATCTAACAATGATGACTCTTTAGATGATCAAGTGGATGAAGAAAATCCAGCTCCTTTGGCTCCTCCCCCACCTCCTATTATAAAGACAGTTCCGTGATGGGTCAAAAACACAAGAGAATTAATGATAATTTGGTAGGTGATCCCACTGATACTCATCGAACTAGATTTGAAAAGGTTATTATGGGACTTGTTGCTCATGCTCTTGATTTTGAAGATCCTTAGACATTTCATGACATAATTGGCAAACCTGAATGGGATGAAGCAATGGAAGTTAAATATCATTCCTAGTTGAAGAATGATAGTTGGGACTTAGTTCCTTTTCTAAAAAGAAGAAAATTAGTTTGGTACAAGTGGGTCTATCACACCAAGTCAGCAACAGATGGTTTAATTGACAAATACAAGGCATGTCTCATAGCAAAAGGGTTCTCCCAAGTTGAGAGAGTTGATTATTTAGAGACATTTGCCCTTATTGTAAATATGATTTCCATTCACCTTGTTCTCTCACTCGCTGCATCACATAGTTGGAAAGTGCATCAAATAGATGTTAAAAGTGATTTATTGCATGGAAATTTATAGGAAGAAATTTACATGGAGAAACCACCAGGGTATGTTAAAGATTCTTCCCTTGTATGTAGGCTTCAATGATCTCTATATGGTCTCAAACAAGCCCCTTAGGCTTGGTATGAGCAGATGGATAGTTTTTTGATTGAAAATGGTTTATCTAGATGCCATTTAGACCCCATCGTATACACAAAAAGGATAGATGGTGAAATCATTATACTTGTGCTTTATGTTGATGACTTGATTATTGCTGGAGTTATTCCTCTTTGATTAAGGATGTTAAGTCAAGCATCATAGAGGAGTTCTAGATGTCTGACTTGGGTCTTCTTCATTAATTCCTTGGTCTTCAGGTTTCCCAATATAAGATATGGATCAATATTTCTCAACTTAAATATGATTTGGACATGCTTTGCTAATTCAACATGCTTGATTTCAAGCTAGCCCTAATTCCCTTTCAGTCTAGAGTCACTTTGACTACTAAGTGTTCTAGACCATTTATTGATGCTAGATTATATAGATAGTTGGTAGGCAACCTTATTTATTTGACTCATAACCAACCAAACATCTCATTTGTTTTTGGACTTGTATCTTGCTTCATGCAAGATCCCCATGAGATTTATTGGCAAGCCACCAAACACATACTTCACTACATTCACGACACAATCAATTATGGCATTAAGTATACATATGAAGGCTCAACTTAATTAGTGGGTTATATAAAGTCTGATTGGGTAGGTGATGTTGATGATCACAAGTCCACTTTTGGATACATATTTAATATTATCTCTATTCCAGTCACTTGGTCAAGTAAGAAGCAACATGCTATTGCTCTCTCTCCTACTGAGGTTGAGTACTGTGGAGCTATCAACATAGGCCAGGAGACTCTTTGGATCCATCAAATTTTGTTTGAGTTTGGATTTCCATCTAACCAAACCAATAAATTTTGGTGTGATAATCAGAATGCTATCCATATTGCTCTCAATCTAATGGAACACCAATGCACTAAACATATTGAGAATTACTTGCACTTCATTTGATAGCTCATTCAGGACCATGTGGTCAATCTTGAACACTATCATAAAGAAGACCAGGATGCTGACATCTTCACCAAACCTCTATCCATATCCAAATATGTGACTCTTAGAGATATATTTTTGGTCAAGGAAGTTGTCACCGAGGGGGGATTATCTAAAGTTCCTCCTTCTTCTTGATTGTACATGGGTTTGATCATGCCTTGTTGTCAAGACCTATTTTTAGAGTTTTATCTTCTCCCCAAGTTAATATTAAGGGGGGATGTTAGAGTAATTAGAGGAATAAAATTATGCTAATATTAAATTGGGTTTTAAATAATGTAAGCTTCACCTTAGTTAGTATAACCTATGTAGGGTTTAATGTTGCACACCCACATGCCAAAATAAGAGGTCAACATGGTTGTTGGAATGTTGACATTAGTGGCCTAGTTAGGTAACTATTCATTTGGTAACTGAACTAATTTCACATTGTCAAATGAACCCTCCTCACCTTCCCTCAAAATGATATAAATAGAGGGCAAAGATTGAGTATTGTAAGCAAGCAAGTTAGATAATTATAACTCTATTTATGCATAATTAATTGCTTCATAATAGAAGGTATTTTTGGTTAGGGTGACACTGGGTGAATTGTATGAATCCCACATACAATTTATTTAAATGGTGTAATAAATATTTTGCCTTGTGAATTTCACTATGACATATATACATAAAACCTAATAATGATAGATATTCTTTAAAAAGTTTGCATGCAGGGTCATATATAGAAATCCATCTTATATCAACATCTTTTAGTAGTTTTTACCATTAGTCACTCCTATTGCAAATTTTGAGAACTCCAAAAATATTTTTGGACTGCTTGACATATAAGCATGTAAGTCATGAATGAATTCTTCCAGTTTTGTGACATTAGCAAATGTGCTAACAATTTTATATGCAAGATTCATCCTATGAGCCCTGCAATGAATCAAAATCATATATGGGTCAACTATTGTTTAAACTCAAACACATAGACCATTTCTATGCCCCTGCATTACTGATGCATTGTCAGCCCCAACACACACTAACTTTGTAGCTATTACATAATCATCTATCCCATCTTTATCTCTCAAATTAGATGTAACCAATTTATGGAGATTTTTTAGAATTATAATTTTCTACTATTTTATGAATAACTAATAGATGAGGTTGCCTTGAAGAGTTCTCAAAAGTATAAACATGCATGCAAATCCATGATGTGTTATCAATTGCTATGATCTCATCAATGGATAATGAGATAAACAATGAATTTTGAACTTTTTCTTTCAAATCCTCCTTCTCAACCATTGCTAGACATTTTTCCATTTCTCAAACACTGCTATTCGACTAATGTGATTTTAGAATATCAAGAAATCTATTATGTTGAAATAAAATCTTATAATCTAAAAAAATAGAAATAGTTCTACCTTTTTTAAAAATGTGGTATACAATATAGAACAGTATATATTTAGCCTTTAGATTGGACTACATAACTTTTCTAAATTGAGCTTTGATTGTTCTCCCTTTCACAATAAGATGTTTTTGATCATTTTCATACTCGTGTGCATGTCTTACATGCATGCATTCTTTTACATTTTTAAATTTGTGTGATCTTGTTGTCTGTCCATGTGTGTACTTCACTAACACATATTTTTCCACAATATTTCTTAATTGTGCCCAAATTGAGTTGCATTCAACATTCTTTTCCTAGTTTCCAACTACATATTGTACATTTGCATTTTGTTGGAGTATCATAACCATTTTCAGGATCTATAGGTTTAATGAAGGGAAATTTTGACACCCAGTCAACTTTAAAAGACCATCCAATTGTCCATCTACTTCTCTTCCTTTGAAAATA
Organism: Torreya grandis; assembly: GCA_037957365.1. Taxonomy (NCBI): domain Eukaryota; kingdom Viridiplantae; phylum Streptophyta; class Pinopsida; order Cupressales; family Taxaceae; genus Torreya; species Torreya grandis. Next base: position 4,258,699 of record JARHVA010000133.1, on the reverse strand, counting down.
TTTCTAAGTGGAGTTTTCAACTAAACGTGGTGTTTGATGAGAACCATAAATCTCATATGACAGTTAAATTTCATCATCATTATCATTGATAACTAGATGAGTGTCTTCAAGTGGTGGCATACCATTATCAATGAAATATCTAGGGGGTGACATATTATTGTGATTAATTCTTTCTTATAAAATATAATCATTATCATTGGGGATTTCTACATGTAAAAAGGTTTTGATATTATTATTGACAGTTAAAATCAAATTTACAATAATTTTAAAAAAATCTTAATAAATACCTATATTTTGAATGCATGGTGGTTGCATGGCCTTTTTTATTGGGTCTCTAAAATAAGACAATCTGCTCAATTTTTCTAATAATTAGCCTATTCTTTTAATGTTACTACTAGATGCCATCATGAATGATGCAAAAAAATGATTCCAACATAATGCAATCAAATGATTATTTGAAGGATGTCATCAGTTGGACACAACAAGGGCCTAGAACACAATCATTTGATTTCAATAAAGATGACACCATTTAGTTAAAGTATAGATGTAACAATTTGGTTACAATGGAGATGCAAATGGCTAGTAAAATATGAATGCAATCATTTGGTTGGTGTATAGATACAACCATTCAGTTGTAGTGGGGATGCAATTAATCGATGAAATGTGGGTACAACCATTTGGTTGTAGTTGAGATGTAACTGACTAATGGAATGTGAATGCAACTAATTAGTCATAGCTGATTAGTGATGTTGTAGTTACAACCAGTCGATGGGATCACGTTGTAGCCATTTGGTTTCATGATTTTTGTTGTCTCATTATTCGATTCCTTGTTTGATATTATCAAGCAGTTACCTTTACTGAAATTAGAATTTGATGGTTACCCATGGCATCATATTTAGTATATATATAAGGTAGATTGGTTGGTTAACCACATAATTTTTGTAAACATTTAGTGATGTGACCTAGAATATAACCTACATTTTAAATTTTTTGATGACTCAGACTTATGTAGTGGTCCTCAAAAATGATATAAAAAAAGAATTTTCATGAATTAACGAATATTTGCCATTAAAATTTACCCTACATTATGCCTATAATAAGTAAGTTTTAGCTTTTTGTTCTAAACATGAATGTGAACTGGGTGCTTACAAATTTTAAACATAATATGTTTATGGCTTGGAAGCATTGAGAATACATGTTGACCCCTAAATTTTGTATAAGTATTGTTCCATTTTTGACACCTGATGCAGAGGGACCATTATCCATTTTGATGTAAGTACTAACATGGTGTGGGAAGACCATGACACACAAGAGTATCATGGTGTAGTTCTTGCTAGGCATGGAAGGACAATGGTGCAGGTGACCCAGTGTGAGAGGACCCAATCAAGGAAGAATGTGTCATGAGGGACTCAAGAACCAGACTCAAAATAAGAAGCAAAAGACTAGGGGAGTGTGAGGAAAGTGGAGTGCGAAGGATGTGGGAGTAGTTAGAAGAGCCATTAAAGTAGGACACTTCGACCCCACCGATTTAAGGTTATGTACCAACCCATGAGGAACAAAATACTTGGCCACTAGAACATAATGTAGAGCAAACATCTAGGGGTGTAGAGGCCTGATTCTATAGGAACAACTAGTTGTAAGATCCATAACTCTCAGTCTATTGGGAGTTTATGCGCCTTTGTCCTTGATAGTTAGAATCTTGATACTTGGTCAGGGCACAACAAATACAAAAACCCCTGTTGTGATCATTTGTGAGGGGACCTTTGGAGAATAGATACAACATTTTGTCTTGTAATTTTTTAAGTAATCAATGAATAGTTAGCATTTGCCATATCATGTGATGATTCGTAAACATTCTAAGTGTTGAATAATAAATATGTTTTATTTCTAAGGCATGCGTATCTTTTCCTTGAATTAATACTATTAAATAGTAATGATGATCCTAGTTATCATAGTAATTAAGTTTGGGACAATAAGGATAATAGTGGTATATTTATGGTATTGAATAATTTAAGATCTGTGTTATGAGAGATGAACAAACATATAACATTGTGCTTTAAACCTTCGGGAACCAATCTTTTACTGGTGAGACTTACCTCTCACATGATAAGGCCAACATGCTAACCAGATGGGGAAAATATTTAACACCGTAGTAGAACTAACTAAATGAACCTAACATTTTGGTTCCATTATTGGGACCAAAAGAAATTGGAGCATAATTATGGGAAATGTTTGAGTAAATTACATTGGAAAATATTGAAGAATGGGTCACCAGTGTCAAAGATAATTTTGTGGTTCCATTTCTTGAATCAAGAGTTTTTGCATGATACTGGGTAGAGCAGAACCTCTACAACTATTTGTATGAGACTTTCTTTTCTGAGGTCCTAGTTCTCTTACATTCTTAGATCTTAGTGTATGCTCAAGTATGATCTCAAAATCTTAGATGAAGGTAATCATGGAAACTTGAATGGTAGAGGATTTTAACATGACTTGGAGTTCCCTAGACATGAGTGGTTAACTATTGGTGGAGAGGTGTTTAAAATAACTACATTTTGGAGTATATGGTGACCACCTATTCATATCACGAGGAGGTAAAGTTCCATTTCTATGAGATCCGAGGGGATGATACCTCTCATTGTTTGCTTTTGAAGTTAAGAAGCTAAATTTTGACCTTAGATTGGAAACTCTACCCATGGAAGGCTAAAATATCTTATGCATGAGTTGCATAATTGGAAGGGGAGACTAACAAGTGATTAAGGATTATGGTTTAACATGGTAGCAATCCAGTGGGTATTATAAAAATAGAAGTATGATGAAGCTTGGTAGAGGATTATGGTAGTTAATGGCATGGGAAGAGATAGGGAAACCTCAAGGAGTGCTATGAAGAGCTGTAGGGAGGCAGATGTGGATGAAGAACTCATCGCTTTTGATCCACATTCTTTGCCACTTCTATCTTGTAAAGGAGAACCAAGCTAGACTTCAAGAATTGAGGAACCAAGTACAAATCAACCAAGCTCCCCCACCATAGTGAAATCTTATGCCTTTGAGTTAGATCAAATACGTATACAGAATTAAGATACATATAGTATAGAGTTAGAAACTGAATAGGTAAGGGAGACTAAAAATAGGCCATTAAGTGATCATATAAAATCTACATTATATTTACCTCTTCAAGGGAATTTTATGGCACAACTTGGGATGCCTAGTGGATATAGACTCCAAGGCCAGAATACAAGCCCAAACTTGGGAAATCAACCCTCTACCATGCTTCTTTCTTTAGGCACTATTACTGAAAGCATTGGAGGAGGATTAGAAGCATGTGCTAAAACAAGCAGATGCCCTCCTAAAACTAGAGATGGAACTTCCAAACAACCACCTACTCAACCAAAACCCACTATGGTCTACTATGAGATGACATTGCATTTACCTGAATACTGTGGGGTAGAGAATACAGTTGAGCATGTTCATAAGTGTGAATTAATTTAGAGAGTGCATAATATCACATATTCTGAATGAAAGGTAATGCAGTTTGTAACCACACTTTTAGAGCATGTACACAAATGGTATAAAAAATTTGACCCTTAACAAGTAGTGGTCAACTATGATCAACTCAAAGTAACCTTCTTATAGGAATTTGACATTCCTAAATTTAAGCATCAAAGTATAGTGGCACTAAAAGATATAACGCAAGGATTTATAGAGAGCGTACATGAATATGATGCATGATTAAAAACCTTGCTTTCTAATTTTTTATTTGAAATCAATCCTGCTCAGCATGCATAATGGTTTGTGGGAGGATTATTGCTACCTTTTCGATGGACCTTGTCATAAAGAACCTTTACCAGCACGCGTGAGGCTTTGGAAGTAGCTCTCTATGATGAAGTGTTCAAAAGCATGGATATCAAGATTGGTCCCTTTATGGAGGCAAAAATAGAATCTATGGCATCTCAACTTGAAAATTTGATGGTAAAAAATTCACATGCGACATGCAGTGGTGTTTGGTGTATCGACTATGAGATTGAAGGGCATACAAGGAATAACTACCCGCACAAAAACATCCATGCAGTACTGAAACAAACCTATGAGATTTGTCTTGAAGAACATGATGTTAATTATTGTCCACTTTTGCAATGGGATAAAAATACTAAGGTATCTAATTATTATAAGATTTGTGATGCCTACACACATGACACCAATTATTACTAATTGATTAATGATATTCATGAAGCTCAAGTGCATGGTACATGCCAAACCTTGATCACCAATACTCAAGAAAATAGTCACTACCATGGGTGAGGGAGAGGATGAGGATGAAGTGGTGGTTGGTTTCCACTGAGAACCTATTATAAATGTGGTTCATCAGACCACTATTAAAGGGATTGCCTAGAGTACCCAACTTATGCATTTTGCAAAAAGGACTATCAACTAGAAGAGTGTCTTGATATATATGCAACCATCACTAGGGATTGTAATGAAAAGGGTGTTGACATGATTTGGATAGACAAACCACAATGGTGTGCATGACCAACCATCCTCATAGTGTAGCAAGTAAATATCACCACTCGTAGTGGGTTCAAACTCAATCCACAACCAACCCAATCGAGAAGGTACATCAGGAGGTACCGTAGGTAAGGAAGTACCCTGATGCAAAACAAAAAAAGGATGTCCTTTAGGATACAATGGCACTTATGTGAGATCTCCAATGTGAGATTCAATACCTCAAGGACAAGGATGTCACACAGTGCACCATAGTGCAAAGGGAAGCTGAACCTCTAGTGGTGCACCATAATTTTTAGGAATTATACAAACATATGCTCAATGAATACATCATTTCCAAACTCAATGATTGGATTAAATTTAAAGCCCACATACCAAATGAATTCCACCCTCACCTCATCTACAAAGCAAAGATCGCTATTTAAATCATGCTCGACATCAGGAAAGTCCTAGTGTTATCATTGTGGAGTGCACCCTGCTTGAATATGTGTAAAACACACCCTCTCTCCAGTTGATACAATGGGAAATTATCAGAGTGTGGGTGAATCTGTACTAAGAATAACATTTAGAGAGCGCTGGTTCCCTTAAGATTTATCTATTAAAACTAAACTATTTTTGTTTTTTTGGATGAAAAGGGAGAAGGAAACTGAAATGGAAAATCCTATCTAATGGGGTGATGCACTTGAATGATTGGTATTCTCAGAAAGATTTTTTGAAACTGAGTAAAGAAAACATATGAATCAAAATAAATTATTTAGTAAATCTTAAACATGAATGTTTCAAAAGAAGGCTTGAAAGAAGCTTGCAAAGCAAATTCTATTCCTAGCTCTTCAAATGACCTACAGTGGATGAGATTTTCACAATAAGTGAGGAAAGGACCTAAAAAAAAGGGATATATATCTCACTTATATGCTGGTAAAAAATAAAAAAATACACTCTATTCTATTAAAAAAACTCATATGCAAAATATTTCCTTTATTGATAAATGATGCTAATTACAATTTCTGTTCTGCTTCAGGAATTATTAAAAAATGGCTTCAAAAAGCCAATATATAAGTCTAAAACCATAACTAAATCCTAAGTGGCATGAAAAAGAGAATTATTAGTCTTATTTGATTTAAAATAATACTAAAATCCTTTTACAATATTAAATAAAAGCTTTAAAATCCTTTAAGTCTTCAAAAATTGTATGTTCTTCATTTTTGGCATAGAATTGAGAAGTGGTGGGCCCATGTTGACTTGTCAACCTTCATTGCATGAAAATAATACCATAAATTAGAATATAAATCTATATTTAAAGTGATTTTAAGTTCTTTAAAGTCTTTATCTTGCATGAAAAGCATGGGAGATGCATGAAACTAAGTCAAACTAGTCAACCGAAGAGATTTGACCCTTAAGGACTAGTTAACTTGAGCTCAACTTGCATGAATTGAAGCTTTTGGAATGAATTTATAATGATATTTCCACTTAAAAAACATATATTCCATGTGTTAACTCCAAAATTAACTCATTTGATAGATTTTCAACGCCATTCTTTACCTGCTTGATTGACCAATTAAGCCTATTAGGTCAATTAGGCCTAATAGCCTATCTTATGGCATTGTGATTGATTAAAATTGAAAAAATATGCCATGAAACCTGAAAAAATAATTAAATATACTTGTAAAAACTTTTCTTATCATAACATATTTTTATTTTTATGAGAAAACACTCACCATTCAGTCAACAAGGTTGACTAGGCCTATTTTGCTCCATTTTTCTGCAGATTGGCCATTTTAATTGAGCTGGTTGGGACCCTTTTTGGATGATTTATAATAAAATTAAAATTTTATGATGAATAAAAAGTCTTATGATTTTATCTCTATTAATTATATTTCATTGAAGTGTCTTGTACTTCATTTTACATGCTTTTTTACACAAAAAACATGATTTCTACCCTCATCGGTACATCTCCATGCATACAATTGAGATTTATGGAATCCTATATAAGTTTAATTGAAATTTGAATTTTTTTAATGTTGATTCAAGATGATTTTATGGCAATAAAATCAACTTTTTGCAAAACTAGTTTTTTGAGGGTTTAGGCAGGCTTTGACGCTGAATTTTCAAAATGATGGTTCATGAAGTACAAACCTCCAAATCCCATTTTTTTTTTGTGTATAAAAACAACCCTAAAAAATACCTTAAAATATTTTTTTCCCATTAAAAATATATAAAGAGTTACCGCATGGAGAAATCTATCTGTGGGGGTTTTGACTGCATTCTGAGCTGCCTACACTCTTAATGATTGTTAATAAAGAAAAACCATTCAAATAGTCTTAATTTTTCATGAATTAAAATTAAATAGGAGTAATAAAAAAACATACTAAGAATGTTAATCCAAACTTCACACATGGTGAAATATATGAGCATCTGAACAGGAGGCTAGGAAGGGTGTCTAGAACTGGAAAAATGAAAATATCACCAAAATAAAAATAAATATTCACATTACTCCCAATATATGAAAAAATTATCATGGGATATGTATTATTATATAAAAAAAATCTAAAATCACATTTTATTGAAAAGTAAAGAAACCCTTTTTGTTAGGTTGTGGAGCTAAAAGCTTCACTGATGCAGACATGGAGGAGGTTGCAGAAGAGTTGCGGAGTGTCACAGACACCGGCGTCGGTCAGGCCAACCGACGACGGCAGGTAGGAGACAGGAAGCAACCGATGTCGATTATAGATCGGCCGGCGTCGGCACCCCTAGGTGGACAGGGACCGACGTCGGTCGCTTGTGTGGTTCAAGCTGCGAGTATATTACGGGCAGTTGGTTGACGAACCTAGTGTTTACATGTTTAGAGCTAATTTTAGACTGAGAGCTGCAGATCTAATTATTGTAATTAGATGTCTAATTATTGTTTAGATGAGATCTATATAATAGACTCATGGATTGTATTGTAAACTAGTGCTAGAGAGTAAGAGAGCAATATTATAAGCTCCTTCTGTGTGTGAGGTGAGCAATGGTGTGTTCCTCCTAGTGCCACAGTACCAAGGTGGGTGCTGGTTTTGGAGAGTCAGCAGGATTCTTCAGGGGTGTATGATCTTAGTTAGCTAGTGTGCATGGCTTCTATAGGAGATCTACATGGTAAGTAAGATCATTGATATGCAGGTGTATGTGTGTGTAAGGTCAAGGTTCACAGGTGTGCAGAACTAGGTTGATTTGCAGGTGTGCAAGATCAGATAGGACAACAACACAACAGGGAGCAGAATTAGGCAGGATCTACTTGGAGTACAGGTGTGTACTCAGATAGAGCAAAAGAGGAAGGCAAGGGAGTTCCTTCCATAAGTAAGGTCTATTGAGGTGTAAGTTGTTGTAGGTTCAGGGGAGATCTACTTGAAGTATGTTTGTGTACTTGTGGAGTGTGTGGAGCACTTGTGGTGTGCGTGGAGCATGGGTATAAGGTGAACACCAACTCAGTGTTTGAGTTGGGTGTTGGGACCTAAGAGAGAGAGCTTTAAGGAGAGAATTACTGTTCACTTGAGGTGTGGGAAGCCTCTGAAGAGGTGGTGGAGAAGAAGTGGCATCTTCTTTATTGTATTCTTTTCTGCAAGAGTTTTAATACAAGTTGTGTATTGTTTCTCATACCATGTGTTATTTCTGAATTCTAGTTACTTGTGTATTCTGGTTAATTTACGCATATTAAGTTGCTTAGTAATCAATTGTGTGCTTCCAGTTATTTATCCCAACACGTGGTATCAGAGTGAGGTTGGACGTTCTCAAAGCGAGCTTGACTAATAGGGGTTCAGATCTATTAAGTGTGTGTTGATTACAGGTTACTCACAGGGGTTGCTATTTGAGTGGGGGTATAGCAAGGCAGAAGAATGGAGAAATTCAGACACAGGTGTAGCACCACAAGCAGTGTGGTGGGTTGTCTTCGAGTGGGAGCTTGAAGAGGAATACAAGCCAGGATGCAGATTAGACAGAGTACTGGTATGGGTACAGGTGTAGCTCTTTATCTCTAAGTGGGATATTGTTAGGGTGTGGAGCTAAAAGCTTCACCTTGTTGCAAATAGAAGGAGGAGGTTTTTTGTAGCTTGACAGTCACCGGCGTCGGCAGGCCACAACCGACGTCGGTCAGGGGAAGCGCAGAGGAAATTGGCATCGACAGGAGATCGGCCGGCATCGGTCACCTCCAGTCAGGCAGGGACTGACATCGGTCACCTGTAGCGGTCAGAACTGATGTTGATGAGCAGTCAGTTAAGTGAACGTGGAGTTTGCATGTTGAAGATCAGTTCGAGTCTTTGATCTGCCCATCTAATTTAGTGTATGCATGAGATCTATATAATAGACTCATGGGCTGTATTGTTAAGTGTTGAAATTGTAGAACCCAAGTGTGGAGCTTGGAGAGTTCTTCCCATGGTGGAATCAAGTAGGATTCCCCATGTATGTAAGATCAGGTTTGATATGCAGGGAGTTACAGGTCATGGAGGAGATCTACATGTGATAAGTAAGATCAGGTTGGTCTGCAGGGATGTGTGTATGTGAGGGTCAGAAGAGGATTGGCGGGGGAGCAAGATCAAGGTGACAACAATACATCAGGCATAGGATCATGGTGAGATTTACTTGGAGTATCAGTTTGTACTCGGTTGTATTAAACGTACAATGAGGTGAACAATAGCTTGTGTTAGTTGTTAGTTGTGACCTATGAGAGAAGATTATTCAGGTGGGAAGATTACTTGGAGCCCTTGAGGTGTGGAAGGCCTTGTAGAGGTGGAGAAGAGTGTGATCTCTTTATTGTAATTTCCTTTGTAATGATTTGAATACAATTGTGTGTTGCCTCTCAAATTTTGTGTTATTTCTCATTGATATTTATTTGTTCTTCTGGTATTTCTACATGTTTAAGTTGCTTATACATTGGTAATCATGTGTGCTCTTAAATATGACAAGTTGTGTCAGAACTTTGGGAAACTTTGGTCCTATCAAATGGTATCAGAGCTAGGAAGGGTGTCTAGAACTGGAAAAATGAAAATATCACCAAAATAAAAATAAATATTCACATTACTCCAAATATATGAAAAAATTATCATGGGATATGTATTATTAAAAAAAAAAACTCTAAAATCAAATTTTATTGAAAAGTCAAGAAACCCTTTTTTGGCCTTTATGCCTATTTGCTTACAAAAGCATGTATGAGCATGGTTTACTTAAAATTTAGAGTTTTGACACTCTTTAAAGGTCTTATTATGATGTAAAAACATCATACCATAATTTTTAAACTTTTACCTAGACTTATAAACCTCTGTGGCACTTCAGAATGGTGCCTACTCCAATGGTGATCTCCAACAGACATGCTAAGGATTGTTACAAAAAAATGAGTATCTCCACTTATCCAATGGCCATGAAAATTTGTCATAAGGTTTTCAAACTCATAATGACCCTATGTAAAAAATTTGAGGTACTCAAACCACATGTAGCTCCCAAAATGTTCAATTTTCTCTTAAAATTGATCATTGTGCATGGAATGTTTGCATATTTGAACTTGATAATGTTATTTTGAAATGATAACGACCCATTTAAAATCCATTTTTTGATGTTTTAAACCAAAATTAATGCTTTTTAGGGCACAATTCCTAGCTTAAAAGGGTTATTGAATGGTTTCTTGAAAGTTTTGAATGACAAGAGTAGTAATTTGGCCTTGATAGGTCAAATTACTAACACCTAGTTCCTCTTCCCCAGAAGATGGAGAGATATTAGTTAACACTTCTATCAATGGATGGATAATCTAGGGTATTCTAGTAGATACTAGTGCAAAAATTAATGTTCTCACTAAAGACGCTTGGCAAAAAATGTCTAGTCCAGCCCTACAACCCTCTCCTCATGTCTTGTTCATGGCGAATAAGACTCAAGTGCATCTTATTAAAGTCCTCAAAAATTACACCATTGACATACTTGGGGTTTTCTTCAAAGCATATTTTGAGGTTTTAGAGTTGGTAGAAGCTGATGACTATCCAACCTTACTAGGAAAGCCTTGGTGCTATGAGAATCATGCAAATTTGAGATTTAAAAAATGATACATGAGCTTTGAGAATACTAATTATCATGTAGTGATACCTTTAGACCAATCACGGGGACCTCCCTATATCAATCCTATGAGCACTGATGAAGACATCAATAACTTGTATAATGTGACTGCTCGAAATGATGAATAACATGATCCAATGCCAAATGGTATTCTTTAGTGGATGAACAACCAGTCTATCTCATATACTAAAAGTAATGATTGCAACTATTGGGCCCATGGTGACTATGATCTCACTAAAATATTGTGGAGCACCGTAAATAAAGGATAAAGTATCCCATGCGAGCTTCCTAAATGTCACAAGTTTGTACACCTCATGGGTTTAGTAATGAGAGGGCCACTAGAGGGACCACCACTAGAGAGACTTGATGAAACTCCATGGTTCCAAGGACAAATAGAGGTGTGTGACTTTGTCCAATGCCTCTAAGAGTTATATGATACCAAAAATAAATGGATGAGGTCATTAGATCACATTTTTGATGGCACCACCACCAAATGGTAACGTACTCATAAAAATACCTTTTGTATTGGGATCAAGTGCAAGCTGATCTACATCATAGATTTCATCAAAATAATAAGATCAGATGGACACTAACTTATAGTGGTGTGTAAGCACCCAAACCTCACTTTATGGCATGTGAGACACTATGGAGAGTTGAGGAAACATTTTTACTTGAGTACATCTGTGTCCATGCACTTTATGGGACTTTACACACTTCGGTATGGGGTTGGGACATTCATGAAGAAAGGCACATGGGAATAAGGTTCTAGTAGTTATTAAAGAACATGATGATAGTGCTTTTTTACTTTTCACAAAGGATGGACTTGCACCTCACCCTTCAAGCCATGTGTAAAATAATCATTGGAGATCTAAGTCTTGTTGAAGACCACCTGCACCATATTATTTAAGAACCTAAAGAACCCTTAAATTTATTCACTGAGCCTCCCACAAAATCAGTTCCTGCATGATCAATAGTTGCTAATGAAGAATGCCATGAAGAGATCCACTTGGGAAAGTAGAAACTCATCTTCAAAGTGGACGAAGGTGAATGATCTACCTCACTTGACCCCTTGACCAACCATCTTGATGTCCCTACAAGTATTGGTTCAAAAACTATTCGAGACACAATTTTTCTAATAGACAACCCTTATCATGGACCCATTCAAACTATCCAATGTAACATTGGCTCAGAGCAAGAGCCTAAGATAGATACAATTAGAAATTATTGGACTGAGATAGAAATTTCATAGTTTTTTGAGTTGCTAAAAGAGTATCATGATGTATTTCCAAGGAATTATAAAAATATGAAAGGGGTTCACCCTTCTCTAGGGAAGAAGCACATAAAATTGATTGATGACACTCACCCCATGAAAAAACATTTGTATAAGATGAATCCTAACCTCTGAGTGCCAGTAAAAGAGGAGATTGATAACATGCTCTGCATCAAAGTAATTACTCCCATTGATGAATCTAAATGGGTGAGTCCCATGGTAATCAGTATAAAAAAGGATGGAGGTATCCAAATCTATGTGGATTACCATGTTTTAAATGCATCTTGTGTGACAGGTCCTTTTTCAACACCTTTCATGGAGGAAATCTTAGAAGGTGTTACCGGTTATGAAGTATACTCTTTCACCGATGGGTTCTTGGGGTACCACCAAGTCTAGATAGCTGAGCAAGACCAATTCAAGACTAATTTCACTACTAAATAGGGATCTTTGCCTATACTATCATATATTTCAGGTTGAAAAATATCCCGATAGTGTTCTCACAAATAACAATGAGGCTTTTGAAGATTTTCTCCATAAGTTTCTCCAAGTCTACTTAGATGATTGGACTATGTACGAGTTGGTCAAGGACCACTGTGCCAATCTAAGAATCATACTTGAGCGCTATTGAGTGTTGCAAATTTTCCTAAATTTGAAGAAGTGTCTATTTGTGACACCTTTTGGTGTACTCCTTAGGCATATCATTTATAAGGAGGGCTTCTTGGTATATCCAACTAGGGTCTCCATTATTATCCATCTGTTAGAGCCTAAGACTCAATGTGAGGTCCATGCCTTCCTAGGACACACGGGATATTATATAAAGTTCATTCAGGGCTATGCCAAGATTGTCACACCCTTGGAAGAGGTTCTAAAACATAATAAATAGTTTATATGGATTAATTCTTGTAAAGGAGATTTTAAAACACTCAAATAAAGGTTAGTTACCACTCCTATCTTATAATTCCTTGATTAGACAAAGCCTTTTCATGTCCATGTTGATATATTTAGAACAACAGTTGATGTGATACTTGCACAACTAGGTGAAGGAAACTTGGATCACTTGATTTATTTTGCAAGTAGGAAGCTGACAATGACTGAAAAGAACTGCACCACAATCAAGCATGAAGCTTTGTCTATGGTTTATGCTCTATAAACGTTTAGGAAGTACCTTTTGGCCACTCTATTTATATTCTATACAGACTATGAGGCCTTGAAATATCTTGTCAACAAGCCAGTCCTACATGGAATAATTTGCCGTTGGATTGTTCTCTTCCAAGAATTCTAGTTTTTTGTAATAGTAAAGCTTGGGAAGACCAACTATGGACCTGATAATTTATCTTGAATTAAAAATAGAGAACCCCTCCATGAAATATAAGATGATCTTCTTGACATATAAATCTTTTGATTTGTTTGAGTACCTGAAGAACTAGAGGATATTGCAACATTTCTTAACACTGGCTGCACACCTGACTCCCTCACTACATAGGAAAAAAAAAAACTTGTAGTCCATGTCGCACCTTATCAATTCATAGTAGGTGATCTATACAAAATGGACCATGATGAGGTACTTCACCACTATGTGATTCAACATTATTGCCTTGAGGTGTTACAAGAAGTTCGTGAAGGTATTGCCAAAAGACATTATGCTGGAGAGGCTACTACATGAAAGGTGTTACTAGACTCTGGTGGCCAAATTTATTCAAAGATGCAAAGGCTTATGTTAGACAATATGATGTCTACCAATGTGTAGGAAAACCAAATAGAAGATATGTTATGCTATTGCACCCTATTCCTTCTCAAGAACCATTCAAAAAATGGGATATTTACTTTGTGGGGCCTATTACTCAAGCAGGATGACAAACGAGCTCTCGATACATCATTGTAGTAATTGACTACCTCACGCACTATGCTAAATCAAAACCAAATAAAGACTATACTATAACAACTACCATTCAATTCATCTAGGAGAACATTATAACATGATTTGGATGTCTCCTAAGCTTCACCAGTGATCATGGTACCCACTTCTTGAATGAGACAATTTGAATCTTATTGGTTAAGTTCATGATCACATACCACAAGATGACACCATACCACCCATAGGCCAATAGAATAGCTGAAGCCTTTTATAAGATCCTCGATACTACTTTGATAAAAAATTATAATGTTGGCCAAACTAATTGGGATGATAGAATATCTGCATTACTTTGGGCCTACCAAACTATGTAGAAGCACCTCAATAAAAGTACACCATTCAACCTAGTATATGGAAAGGAAGTGGTCATGCCATTGGAGTTCTTGGTTCCATCTTTCTGGATAACACGTATGGGAAACGTAGACATTGAAGCTTCTTTGAAATCTTGGCTTGTTGATTTTATAAAATTAGATGAGACACGATTCCTTGCCCACTGGAGTCAGGATGTTGAGAAACATAAAAAAAAATCATAGCATGATCACCATCTAAAGAATAAAGTATTTTATCTAGGAATGAAAGTTCTACTATATGATTCTAAGTTTGCATGCCACCCTAGGAAGCTCTACATCCATTAGGATGGGCCATTTATAGTTCATAACATTTGACCTATCGAAGCTTACCGACTAAAGTGAATGGTTGGATAATTCCTCTCAAGACACTATAATGGGATTCGAATTTGGTTTTATTATGATTATATTTAGTTCAACTTTTGTAATCAATAAGGCTTAAGGTCATTAGGTTAGCATTTAATGCTTTCAATAGAAAGCACTACCCTTGAGGCACATGACTATTTTATGTAATTATGAGTTCTTGTTCTTAGATTGTTTTCATAGAGGACCATGAACCCCTTTAGTGTGGGATAAGGCATGCATATGAATACAAGACATAAGACAAGTAGGTGCAGAAGGATCACAAGGCACAAGAGTCATCTATGGCACATAAGTGATTAAGGGTGTGAGAGTCATCTATGGCACGCAAGTGATTAAGGGCATGAGAGTCATTCAATGTACTTGAAATCATTTTGGAAGGTTCCAACCATTTGGGTGACAGTTGTCTTCCACTTCACTAGAAAGGTGGGACACAATTATCATCCACTCTCAAAAAAGGCATGGGAAGGGATGGACCATTAATGCAATATTGTTAGTTATGAAGAGAAGTGTATGAGTGGAATGATGGGACAAAATTATTAAGGTACTAAATGCTAGATACAAGATTCAAAGTATGAAGGCCATTAAGAGATATACATTTATGGATATAAGTGACAAGGGGAAGGAAGGAATTAATGGATGTTAACCCCCTCAAAGGGATTATAAATAAAGTTACCGAAGTCATTTTAAACTTTACCTTGCTTAAATATTTGAGTGATAAGTGTGAACGGTGAACCAGATAACCAGAGATCAATGAAACCAAATTTCTCATAGAGCAAAGTGATTGCAAAGTTGGTATAGACACAATGGTTATTTCTAGGTAAAGATGAGAGGTTGTTGAGTTTGGATTGGTGTATTGGAGTAGGGATCTTTAGAGTTGTAGGTTGTAGGTCTGCCATTGTTGAAGTGTGAATTTTGAGAGCTAAGGCAAGTTAGATCACCACCACAAACTCATTTGAAAATGTGGGATGGCCATGGGTTAACCTTTGAGCACCGCAGAGGGTAATGTGGCCAAATAAAAAGGCCAATAGACTTGAAAAACTTCCAACCATACTAGAGGAGGAAGAGGTGAGTGGAGGAGCTTGGTTACCTATAAGAGAAGAGGTTTCAAGAGACCCATAAGAAAGACTAGAAGAAGTAAAGTGCATAAAAGTCTTGAGGGAAAGCACAAAAAGAGAAGTAAGAGAGAGCACAAAAATAAAGATGGTGAAGAAAGGAAAGCAGGCATAAGCCTCTTCATCACAAAATGCCCTAGCATACCCCCTCCATCTTTATTAATAAAAGAAATGTAGTACTCAGAGTAGGTCTTGTACATGGAGAATTGGGTCTCCAAGGTGTCAACCATAATAATTTTTGACTACAAACACCATCAATTGGGAAATAAATTAGAGTTTCAAAATGACTATCAAGTCTAGACCACTAACACTAGGAATCAAGTGGTCTATGACTTGTCCATCAAGAACTAGTTGGACAAGGCTGACCTCTTTCAACTCTTTAAACTACCATACTTTGGAAAGCCTACTGAGATAGTTCAGTTCTGCCTCTTGTATGTCCATGAGGATTACATCCACTTTGTAGGGTGAATAATGAAGATCACTGTGGAGAGGATAAGTAAATTCATGAGGCTTCAGTGCTTAGGAGTGAATGTGTTGGATAAATTGGTAGACATAGAGGAGATTAAATATACTACCATTGTGCTGATGTATCAAAAAAAAGGGCATGTAATGCATATAAAGAACCTGCAAGATATCTCCTTTAGATTTGTGATGCAGATCATTTCCACCAAGATCAAAGTGATTAATTGATGGAAAGAGGTGGATATGGCCCACCTACACATTTATTACCAAGTTGTTCAGGGTACATAATATAATTAGGTGCTGTATTTTACCTAAAGGATAGTTGAAGATGTAGAGAAGGCATATAAGATGCCTAAGTATAGGTTTCCTTGGGGAGCCATCCTCTTATTACTAGTTTTTGATGAGATCAAGGTGCCTAACTATAATTCAAGATCATTGAAGTGGGTGTACCCCCCAACTTACAAGTCCCCCACTAAGTGCTTCAAAGATTTCACTTGCCCCCAACATATCACCCTAACATACAAGTTGAAGATGAAGTATTGGTTTGACAGGATGAAGGTGGATTTCAAGAATGAATGGTGTATTCCCAAAGATTTACCCCCTTGATTATAGATCGAGTAGAATTGGCTGAGAAGCAACACTATCCCCTAATGTGTATTCAAAAGAACCCTTCGAGAGAAATTTTATCATGTCTTAAAATTCCATATGCCTTCTTTATGTGTTACTTCATTGATTCTATCAATAGGATTTATGATGCCCAACCAATTAGTCTGCAAGTAGAATGGATCGATGCATAGTGCATACCCTCCAAAAAATGTTCATCTATCTAGGCAAAAAAGCCTTTACAGAGAGGGGAGAAATGGACTCAAATGATATTAAGGTTAAGAATATCTTGCTTAGGGAGTAAGTCCATAAGATATTTTACATGTTACACCCTCTATAGTACCCTCAAGATGGAGACCCTAAGGAGATGCTCCCCCAAGCACCATAAAAATGGAAGAAGTAGCTAGAGCCAGGTGCTAACATAAGGGGGCAATAGGCCCCTTATAAATTATAAAAGATGGTGAATGCACAACATTCTAAACCCATTACTTCTTTCCCTTTCACACCATGATCACCTCTACCTCACTCTTCACCTTTTACACCTCATCCTTCACCTTCACCACCTCGATTGTCACCATCTCCATCTCACATTTTATCACCATCTACTTCATCTTCACCTTCTCATTCCAATCCTTCCCACTCACCTACCCCAAAACCTTCATCTCCTCATTTAGCTTCCCCACCTTATCCACCTCCATGACCACCCTCAACTCCACCTTCTCCAACCATCAGATCAATTCTATAGCAACCTCCAAGTCAAGTGCCTCAAAGGGACCCCTCTTAGGAGTAGATTCATAATTTAGGATTAGAATATGAGAAGAATCTATCCCTAGTATAAGAGGCCCCATTTGGTGACAGAATTGATACTGATGGAATGGGAGCATATGAGATGGCCATAAAAATCCATCAAGAGGGTGAACTTAAGTGAGACCCGAAAAGGGGAAAGGGGCTAGTTGAAGGGGAACAAGAACAGAGAGGGTTATCCACTCTATGCAAATGATACTAGTTCAATGTAAAAGACAAACACCTTTATCTTTTAAAGCATTTCCACCCTAAAGATACAACCCCAAAAATAAGGAAGCAATTGTCCTTCCTTTTGGAAATGTATATCAAAGAGCCCCAATTTGATATTCCTTTGGATTGCATTTTTTCTAGCCTAGATGTTCTAGGTCTACCAGACCTTATGAGGATTGATCCACAATGAATCTCACCAATAATGACAAGTGCCACATTTTTGAAACTATCCATGGAAATGACATGACAAAACATTTTTTCAGAATTGGATGCACACACAATGGAAATGAAACATGGCAAAGTTGTAAAAATGTATAATAAAGTGTATATAGAAAAGTAAGCACTAACCGAGGAAGTGGCCTCCTTGAAGAAATAAATTCAAGTGGCCACTAAGGCTAAGGTAAGGGTTTTAAACCTTTGCAAAATAGTTTTGAAAGAGGATCTGATACTTGTGGATGGTGT
Organism: Torreya grandis; assembly: GCA_037957365.1. Lineage (NCBI taxonomy): Eukaryota > Viridiplantae > Streptophyta > Pinopsida > Cupressales > Taxaceae > Torreya > Torreya grandis. The sequence goes on along the minus strand of JARHVA010000133.1, from coordinate 4,240,591 downwards.
ACCATTGGATGGGGATGCCATCAAAAACTTGGAAACCTTAGTTGAGCCACCGCTTAAGAAAAATAAGGAGCACCCAATGCCTAGGGATGAGGCCAAGGAAATAATTGAACAATTCACCATGGTGACAGATATTTTCAAAAGTAATCTGGAGAGATTTGGGGAGGCTATCCCAATTTTGGATGGCATTTTTGCGTGCTTGACATGCCCAAATAAAATAGTAGAAGCCTAACTCCATGATGAGGAGGTCTTGAGGCAACAAGTGGCTGATGCTACCCTATTAATAAAAGACTACACCAAGCATGTGAAAGCATTAAAGGATGTTGAAATGATGGAAGACACCATTAATAATCATCATCAATAAATAAATGCAAGTTTTTTTATACTATGAAGACATGTTGACAAAGAGGTATTTGAGTTAGAAGACATCTATAAGGAAGCAAGTGCAACCGTGGATGAATAGGTGAAAAGATTGAGACTTCAAATCAGCCTGAGGAGCTAAAAGAAGAAAAGGAGGCCATTGAATGAATAACTACCAAAGTCCTCAACACATTATCCCATTGGGATAGGCTAAAAAAGGAACTCGAGTAGAAGGGGCCAAAATTTTTGGAGGAGACTAGTGCAGCTTAGTCCAGGATAGACTAAGGACTTAGTGTGGGGTGAATGTTGACTCCTAAATTTTGTACAAGTATTGTTCCATTTTTGACACCTAGTGTAGAAGGACCATTATCCATTTTGACATAAGTATCAAAATGATGTGGGAATACCATGATGTGAAGGAGTATTGTGGCATAAAACCTTCTAGTCACAGAAAGACAACAATACAGAAGACCCAATGTGAGAGGACGTAATCAAGGAAGAATGTTTCATGAGGGACCCAAGAACAGGACTCGAAACAAAAAGTGAAAGACTTGGGGAGAATGAGGGAAGCAAAGCATGAGGGATGTAGGATCATTTAGAAGATCCATTTAAGTAGGACACTTTGATGCCACTTATCGGAGGTTATGTACAAGCCCATGAGAAATGGAATACTTGGCCATCAGAACATAACATAGAGCAAGCATATAGGGGTGTAGAGGTCCAATTATAGGAAAAACTAGTTGTAAGAGACATGAATCTTAGTGTGTTGGGAGTCTGTGTGCCATTTGTCCTTGATATTTATAATCTTGACACTTGGTTAGGGCAAAATAATTATAAAAACCCTTATTATAATCATTTTTAGGGGGTCCTTTGGAGAATAGATACAACATTTTATCTTGTAATTTGTTAAGAAATCAATGAATAGTTAGTATTTACCATATCATTTGTTGATATATGAATATTATAAGTGTTGAATAATGAATGTGTTTTATTTCTAAATCACGGGTACCTTTTCCTTTAATTGCTATTGTTAAATAGTATTGGTGATCCTAGTTATCGTAGTAGTTAAGTCTGGGATAATAAGGATAATAGTGGTATATTTATGGTATTGAATAAATTAAGATCTTGTTATGAGAGATGAACAAGCATATAACATTGTGCTTTAAAGCCTTTGAGAACTAATAATTTGTTGCATGCTTTGGGTGAGCATGCGAGACTTACCTCTCGTGTGATAAGGCTAGCACGCTAGCCTGTTAGGGAAAAGTTTTAGCATCATAGTAGAACTAACTAAATGAACCCAATAATACATCCCAAATAAACATAAGTCAGTTATTTTATTAGAAATAATAGTCAAAGAAATTCCATTTTTGAGAGGTTATTATTTTTACTTCTCCCTTAAAAGGCATAAAGGTGAACTATAGAAATAAATGACTTCGAATGTCTCACTTATTTGATTATGATTATTTTTGGGTTATTGGATGAGTGTTTTAGGTCATTAGGGTTTGGTGGAATTTATGTTTTAGTTTCTATATATATTTTTAAACCAATTGGTTGCTTCTAGTTTGAAACCCTAAAACCCTACATTAGTGATCTCATTAACACCAATGTTTGAAGGACTACCATGTGTGTTCTAGGTTTGCCATTGGGTGTTTCCTCCCCTTCATAATTGATGGTAGGGGTGGTTATGGACCCACATATGGTTGGAATCATTGCACATTTTGAAGAGAACTGCATACAAGAGATTTATTGCTCATTTGGATGGATATGGCTAGATTTAGTGTTTTCTATGTATTTATTGGGCCCCAAATTTTGGCTAAGTGCTTTTTGGAATAACCAGTGTAGAGAGGCACAACATAGAAGACCATGACATAGAAGACCATAGTATGGGAGTCCATGCTGAAAAAGGACCAAGTCAAAACAATGTGCATGATAAATGAAGAACCCAAGAATGAAGGACTCAAAACTTAGTAGAAGACTTGGGAAACACAAAAAAAATAGAGAAAGATTAGGGAGCAATTGAAAAGGATGAAAGAGAATAATTTAAGCATGAATCCAACACTAGCCCATATGAATATAGGCACTTGATGATGAGGATCCAACACTGAAGAGAAAATATAGGTGTACAAAGGCTTGAGTTCTTAGAAAATCAATGTAATTGGCTACCATGACTTAAGTGTGTTTATGATCATTGACAAGTCACCATAAGTGTAGTTATGCTTATAATTTCTTGGTGAGGGAAAATTGAGTATAAATACCCCTAGATTTAACTTTGTAAGGTGGTGATGGTGGTGGTTGTTGTTTTTGTTAATCAGTTGGATAATATTGATATAGTTATATGAGTGAGTTATATTATACACTAAAATTATGTAATATTTGAAAATCACTTATCAATATGATGAATGGAACTTGTGTTTCCTTAATATTGTTATTTTGATGACTATGGAGATAATGATGTTAGTTATCTTGTATGTTGTTGTTCAGTTAATTGAGTTAAGGTTCATAGTTACCATTTATGCCTTCTTTTTATTTTTGATCATTGAGTAATGAACATGTGTTAAGATGGATTATAGAATAAGCATATTAATGTGTATGTGCTCAAGTGACTTTATATATTACTACATCCTCACTTGATAAAAACAATGAGAACCAATCCCTCGCTATGTGCTTTAGGTGAGTGTGTGAAAACTTGTTCTTATGTGAAATGATAGTGTACTAGCATGTTGAGCTCTTAGTCACTTTAACACATGCTTAAGAGAAGTTATTCTTAAATAAGGAAAATAATCCCAAAATTTTGGTTCTATTATTGGGGATCCATAGTGCTTGTTTGTATGATGGTGGAAGATGCTCGAATGATTGTCACTTGAGAATATTTAGAGATAGGTTACTATCATTAAGAATAATTTTGTAGTACCATTTATCAAACTAGGAATCTCCACATGTGCATGGGTCAAACAAAATTTATACAACTCATTATATGAGACATTATTTGTATAGGTACCTATTCACCTTCATGCTTAGATCTTAGCCTATGCTCAAGACCGATCGATAAACTACATATAAAAGATAGCTTAGAAAGTAGAGCATCAATTAGATTTAACATAGTTGGGAGTGCCTTGGATGCATGCTGTTGATGTTTGGTGGTGCATGATTTTGAAAATTTATGTCTTAGAATACATAGTCTAGACCTATTCTTGTCTAGAGGAAGCTCAGTTTCACTTCTTCTGAGAAATGTGTGGTAGATATATCAGACACTTTTCATTGGAGGTTAAAAAGCTCTTTGTAGATTTTGGACTTGAGACTTTATCCATGGAAGGCTAAAATCTTCCTTGCATGAGTAGTATGGTTGGTGGGGAAATGAAGGGGAAATTGTGAAGTAGAATTACTAGTTTAGTATGGTAGCCAGTCAGTGAGAATTATGGAAGTGTAAGTATGATGAAGCTGGATGAAGGATTATGAGTGGAAGTGATCTAGAAAGGGAATGAAATGACTCAAGAAGTGTTGTAAGGGTTTTTAGGGAAGTGGAAGAACATAAATAGGACTCCCCAACCACAAAAAATCTCTTGAAACCATCTCAAGTATGTGTGGAGAAGCAAGTTAGGTAGTGGTGATTGAAAAACCCAATTTGGATAGGCCTAGTTCCCCACCCATCGCATGAGCTCATGATTTTGAGTTAGACAATATATTTGTATAAAACTAGGATATATATAGTGTAGAGTCAGAAACCAAACCTATGAGAGAGACATTTGTAGAAATTTTTTATATAATAGTTTATTGGCCATTTCTTTTCCTTTGTGTGATAATTTTATGGCCCAATTTGGAATGCTTGGTGGACCTAGCATAACTAGTGGGCAAAGTACCATTCTAACTGTAGTTACACAACCTGACTTAGCACCTAATGTCTTAGGTGCTTTTGTTTCTATGGGGGTATGGGATGTGGAATGGGTAGTGGTTCAGTTGGAGGGTTTGGAAGAGGTGTAGGAGGTAGTGGTGGACCTCCCCCATAAGGTACATGAGGGATCAAAAGTGATTCTTAATCAACCCTATTTCAAGCCCCTCAGTGACCCAATGTATACTATGAGATAATAGTCTACTTGCTCAACTATCGAGGTGTGTATAATTTTGTAGAGCATGTTCATAAGTGTGATCTTATTTGGTGAGCACATGACATCACCTCTTTTGAATGAAAATCAACCTAGTTTACAACCACCCTTAATAATTGTACATGTAAGTGTTACCAAAAGTATGATCCATCATAAGATGTGGTGAATTATGATCAGTTAAAGATAGTATTCCTCTAAGAATTTGATATCCCTAAGTTTGAACAACAGAGTATAAATACCTTGAAGGATATCAAACAAAAACTCACTAAGAGCATCATGAGTATGATGCACATTTCAAGATGTTTCTCTCTAAACTTTCTTTTGAGATAAATGCTGCTCAACACACCCAATAGGTTATAGGAGGTTTATTACTCCCTTTTAGATGTACGTTATCATATAAAACTTTCACCAACCTACATGAGGCCTTAGAATCTACCCTTTATGCCTAAGCTATTAACAATATTGACACATGGATTAACCCCTTCATAGAGGCTCAAATCACTACAATGGTATATTTATAAGAGAATATCTCTACATATAATGCTCATGACACCCTCAGTGGATTATGGTGTGTAGATTGTGAGTCCAAAAGCCACAACTAAAATATTATCCTCTCAAGGGTATATGAGCCATGCTAAATTAATATTGTGATATTTGTTAGGAAGATCATGACATCAAGGATTGTATTCTAATACAACATGCCACTCAGTCAAAAGTATGAACTTATTACAAGATATACAATGCATACACTCATAATACCAATGATTTTCATCTAATTAGTGAAATTCATGAGGCGTATACACATGGTATGCATCAAATATATGTTGATAATAACTAAGAGAATGGTGGCGGTTATCATGGTTGAGGTTGAGGTCATGGATGTGGAGGTAGACACTTTCCACCATGAACCTGTTATAAGTGTGGTTCCCTTGAGCACTACCAATGTGATTGCCTGGTATATCCTAGATGTGCCTTTTGTAAAAATGAACACCATTTGGAGGAGTGACATGAATTTTACACTGATATTATGAAGGAGAGAAAAGAGAAGGGTGATGACATGATACATATTGAAATTCCATAATGGATACCATGCTTTGTAATTTCTATGGGTCCTAAATTCAATATTACAACATGGAGTGGTGGTCAATCCCAGTCTATGCCCAATCCACCTATTGAAAAAGTTTAATGTGAAGAGCCTCATGTTACTCAATATTCAAATGCTCAAAATTAGAAGGAGGTCCTCCATGACACTATGAATCTGGTAAGATAATTATAAGAAGAAATCTAGTTCCTCACGAATTGTGATGTTGTTACACATGTTGATATGGAAAAAGCTATAGACCTTCATGACATGATGTAAGATGAATTTCAAGAGCTGTATAAGTGACTAATAGATGAGGAAATTATATTTTTTTTATGTAACTAGATAAGGCATCATACACCTAGGCCTACTAAATATCATCAATTAAACATGCATGGTAACAAGAAACTCACATCCATCCTATCTTGAAAGGGGACAAGGAGATATTGGTTAATGTCATTATAGATGGATGGGTCATCCAAAATATGGTCAATAGGAGTGCACGCGGGAGAAAAAGTGCATAAGTAGAAGTGTGTAAGGATAAAAGGGTATGCAGGATGTAACATATAACCACAAGTTAAGTTGAGGTAAAGAAAGATGCCTGCCTTTAGAATGGAAAACATTCAAAATTTTTATAGTTGTCATTCACTTCGATAAAAATGCAAAATAGGACATCTAATTAATACAAGGAGAATAATGGTAATGGTAAGTGTGCCAAATACACATCGTGGCAATACCATTATCATCATTTATTACATGAAGTGATGGTAGAAGTAGGGGTAGTAAATGCAATTTACCCCTTGAGCCTATAAAAGGTTAAACATGGACAATTTCAATTCTTACTATTGCTATAATTATGAACTTATAAAGCTAAAAGAGCATATTTAAGCTACTACAAAGTGATTTACAAGATTCTAAATGAGTGCAAAGTAACATATTAAGACTATTTTCAATTATTAAAAAGTGTATTAGTTGAGGAAAATAAATAGAGTGTTAGGAAGAGTGTAAGGATGCACAAAATTTTCAAATTTGTAGGTTGTAGAGGATGATGCCCACTATTATAGGGCATTGAATCAAGAGAGCTGAAGTGGGATAAACAAGCAACCACGTATTCTTTTAATAATATTGGATGATCATGCCTCAATCTTTAGGCTCCACAAAGGGTGATGCAACCAAATAAAAAGGACCAAAGAAGTGAGCATTTAAATATAATACTAGAGGAAGAAGAGTTGGAGAGTGTGGGTGGTGAGACTATGCTGATAAGAGAATAAGTACTTGAAGAGCTCAAAGTGTGTGCAAAAGACATAGATTCAAGAATGGTGCACTAGCTAAAGAATAATGTTGTTGTACCCTCTCCAACCCCATTGATGATCAAAGATATGTAATACCTAGAGGTGGTACTACACATAGAGAACTAGGTGTTGAATGTACCCACTTGTAATGTCTTTGATTATAACCACTACCAGCCTAGTAATGAAGTAGAATTATAGTGTGACTACCAGGTAGAACACTAAAAAATAAGGAATGAGATAGTATATGACTTGAAGATTTCAATGCTCTAAATGATGCTGAACTCTTTCAATTATTTAATTTGCCATACTTTGGAACATCTGTTGAAGTAATGAAGTTTTTAATCTTGTAGGTACATGAAGACTATATCTATTTTGCTATGCATCAGATGAGGATTACATTGAAATGAATAAGCCAAGCCATAGGGCTGTAGTGCTTAGGTGTGGACCTTGATTACAACCTAGAGGACCAAGATGAGATATAAAATATTGATATGGCACTTGAATATAAAAAATAAGGTCATACCATGCATATCATGGGTCTCCAAGATCTCGCTCTCAGAGTGGCCATGCGTATCATAATGACCAAGGTTGGAGGTGAAGATAGGTCAAAAGAGGTGGATATGGCCCACCTTTATGTTGCTCAACAAGTCAATGAGGGAATAAAATATAATAGGGCATAGTACTTCACTAACAAAATTATAGAAGACATAAAGAAAATCCATCGTCTACCCAACCAAATACCCCCATGGGGTGCATTCCTATTATTTATGGTGTTTGATGAGATTAGTGTACTTGAATACACCGCTAGAGAGATAAAATTATCATACCCACATAATAATAAGTCCTCATGGATTATTTTAAGGCATTCACTTGCCTTGGACTAATAACCTCATCCTACAAGTCAAAATGAAGGGATGGTATGATAGGATGAAGCTTTTAAGAATGAGTGGTGCATTCTAAAGGACTTAATTAGATAGGTTGGAGACTAAGAAAAGTTTGCTGTTAAGAAACATTTTTCCCTCGCATGCATTGTATATGGATCTCTCTAGAGAGTTGTCTAGATGGTTTAAGTTACCATACGATTGCGTGGCATGATACTTCATGAAAACCATCAACTAGATATATGATGCACAATTGGTGAACATCATTGTAGAAAAGATTGATGTGAAGATTCACACCCTTGACCATCTCTACATATACCCTAGGAATAAATCATATCATGAAAAGTTAGAGTCAGATAGAAATGTCATTAAATTCTAGTAAAATTTGGTATGTAATTAAATTTATTATTTATTATACATGTTGAAACCCAAGAAGAAATATTCAAGGAGTATGGAGCGAGAAAAAGGAACTCCCTTGCTAGAATCGATGATAGACAAGAAGCATAAGAATTTAAGGCATGATTCTATCATAAGCACCCAACCATAACCTTAAAAAAGGCAAAGGACTACCCAAGTACCACTTAAGAAGAATCCACTAGTCAGTCAACTTGAAGGCCCATAGCCAACAACACAAACTATTCCTTTGGAACAGGAGATAGTGGCACCTAAAGATGATGACATGGAAGAGAAAATAGAAATTCTAGAGGAGAATCCATAAAAAATTATTACAAAAGAAGAGTAGGTCACTCCATATTATGAGAAAACACCCTCATCGATGTGGCATGAAGAAACCACCCTCAAGGAGACACAAATAGAAGTTGAAGATATACTTGGTAAAGGGAGAGATGGTTCCAACATGGTTTTGAGAATGAGTGAGCTTGATATCAAGGCTAGTAATTAGGGTGAATACATAGACATTGATATAATTTAGTGAGATCCATCTAAGGGGAAAAATCTAGTTGATGACTCCATTAAAGACTGATGCAACCATGGCCCTCTATACCCAGTATCATAAGGGAGTGCTAGACAAGCTCTTATACATGTATTCTTATTTTTCATCAGAGGATGCCTCTAGGTAGAATTAGTGTGAGATATATTTATTCCTTGATATGTATAATGAATAATGCCATTTTGATATGTCTTTTGATAGCCTTGCACTAGATCTGAAAGTGATGGCACTTCCTAATACCCTTTGGGTATATCCATGACAGCTTACCCCTGTACAGGCTAGTACAACACTCTTAAAGTTAGAACATGAGGTTGTAAGGTATAATTCCTTCATGGATTTTGATGTTTAGTTGGCTTATAACACATAGAGATGGTGGTTTTGTATAATAATAAGTTTGTAACCATAACAAAGTTAGAGGAAGAGCTGGGTGAGATTAAATGCTAGTTGGAAGTTGAAATGGCTACCAAAATGAAAACACTAAAAATTTGTAAAATAATTTTAAGCCAATAAAAAATGGTTGTGAAGAGAGTACCCCTATTTGGTAAGGTAGTAGATAAGCTAGAGACCTTGGTATAGATCATATTGAAGTTATGTAAAGAAAAACCTGACCCCTAGAGTGAATAAATTTAGGCAACAAAGTAGTTTGTGGAAGCTGTGGATTTGTGAAAAAGTTTCTTTCATAGAGTTGGTGATACCATTCCCATTTTATATGGGGTTTTTTAAAATTTAGCATGACCCAACAAGATTTTGGAAGCTTAGATTCAGGTAGAAGAGCTTCAGTGACAATAATTGGTTGATAATGCCTTACTAATAAAAGACCACATAGAGTGTGCCAAAGCATTCAAAGATGTGGAGGCCATGAAAGACACAATAAACACTCACCAATAATAAATAAATAAAAACTTCATGGCACTTTGAGGATAATTTATCACCAAGGTCACTACGCTAGAAGGTGTTCATAAGGATGCTTCCACATCTCTTGAATGTTTGGTAAATAGAGTAAGCACGCGTTTCAACCAACCTAAAGAGACCAAGGATCTCATAGTGGTGATATAAAAAGTAATGTCCAAGCTATAAAAATTACTTAACCCATTGGGAAGGTGTCAAGAAGAAAATTAAGTAGATTGGCCCAGAGTTTTTGGTAGAGTTCAAGACCAATGCTTAGTCTGGGATAAACTAATGGCTTAGTGTGGGGTGATGTTAGGTCCCAAATTTTGGTTTACTTTTTGGAATAATTGGTATAGAGAGGCACAATGTAGAAGACCACAATGCAAAATACCATGGCATGGGAGTCCATGACATGAAAGGACCAAGTCAAAATAAATGTGTATGATAAACAAATAACCTAAGAATGAAAGACTCATAACTTAGCAGAGGACTTGGGGAGCACATAGAAAATAGAGAATAGTTAGGGAGTAACTCATAGGGATGAAAGAGAATAAGTCAATCATGAATCCATATCTATCCCATGGGAAGATAAGTGCTCAATGATGAAGATCCAACATGGAAAAGAGAATATAGGGGAAAAAATGCCTGAGTCCTTAGGAAAATAATGTAATTGGCTACCACGAGTTAAGTGTGTTGATGATCATTGATGAGTCACCATAAGTGTCATTATGTTTGTGTTAGGTTGTGGAGCTAAAAGCTTCACCAGGATGCAAACAGGAGAAGTCACGGAGGATGCAGAGTTGCAGAATCAGTTGCAGGAGAAATGGCGTCGGTCTGATCAGCCGACGTCGATCAGATAGCAAGAGGAAGCAACCGACATCGGTTACCAGTTGGCTGACATCGGTCATGGAGGTGCCGACGTCGGTAGCCTGTGCGAGAACAGGCAGTTTGCACGACGAATCTGGGAGAGTCTATTTTGAGACTGTTAGTTTGCATGTTGAAGGCTAGTCGTAGTCTTGAGTTGCGAGTCTAATTATTGTAATTAGGTTAGTCTAATTATTGTAAGCATGAGATCTATATATGGACTCATGGGCTATATTGTAAATGTGTGCTAGAAAGCCATAGAGCTTTTAGAGAGAGCTAGTGTAGCTCCTCCTAGTTCCAAAGGGGTGCTGAGTGTGTATGATCAGGGAGAGTTGCAAGGTCTGCAAGGTCAATGAGCTGATCCACTGGAGTACTGGTTGAAGAATCATAAGGACTTGGTGAGGCAAGGACAAGGGTTCTTCAGGGGTGTAGAGATGTCTACATGGTGAGTAAGGTCTAGTAATTTGCATGTAGTAGAGAGCAGGGGATCTACTTGGAGTACGGTTGTGTACTTGGTGAACTGGCAGCGTGTTACTGACTGGTTGGAGAGGTGAACATCAATTCTGTATTGGAGTTGATTGTTGGGACCGAGAGAGAGAGGGAAGAAGGTCTTGAGGTGTGGCGAACCTTTGAGGTGGAGGAAGAAGTGGCATCTTCCTTATTGTATATTCTTCTATGTATATAATACAATTGTGTATTGTCTCTTAATTCCTGTGTTGTTTCATATTTCTAGTTACTTATTGATTCTGGTATAATTCCATGTTTAGTTTCTAATACAAGAATTAATCACATGTGTTCTAATTAGTAGAGCAAGATCCTGACTCAGTAGGGATCAGAGCATGTTTAGTGTTCTATGGGTTCCCTGACACATGGTATCAGAGCTTTTGGTTGGGTTACTAACAGGTGGTTTTAGAGCTGGTAGTGTTTGTTGATTACAGGTTGCTCACAGGGGTTTCTGATTGAGTGGGAGTATAGCAATGGCAGAAGGAAGTAAGCTACGAATGGAGAAATTGAATAGCACGAATGGTCTGATTGATGGAAAGGAAGAACAGGTAAATAAAGATTGTTGGTTGGTTGCAGATCAACAGGGAGGAGCAAACGTTGCATGTGATGTTGCACAGGATGTTCTGGATAAAGTGGAATCTTGGTTCACAGATTCTTTTGCCTCTTTCCATGCAGTTCAAAATAGAGCATCTTTTCATGGGTATGTCTTTGGAGACTTTGGAGAGATTTATTTAGGAGCTGGAGAGCCTTGTCAAATTATTGACAAAGGAGAAGTGAAGCTGAAATTGCAGATGGATGACACACAGTGGTTGAAAGAAGTCATGCAGGTACCAGTCTTGGAGATGAGTCTAATTTCTTCAGGAAATTTGGGTGATGGGAGATGTACTGTAACTCTCATAGTGGATACACTTGAATTAGATGGTGGTAAGAAAGTAGGTATCCTTTATCTATCTACTTATATTGCTGATTCACCTTCTGTTACAGAGATGTGGCTTTGTAGGCTTGGTTACATATGTAGAAGGAGAATGCAGGTTCTGAAGTGGAAGACAGATGTTTTTGACAAGCTAACGAATTGGAAAGCCTTGGTGTTCATGGAGGAGATGACAAACAAAGATCAGGTGAGAGAACTAAATTATTCTGAGTAGAGTAGGGTTGATTTGATTAGGATTTTGATCCATGGAGAGCTCGCGGGTAAAAAGTTATCACTCACAGATGAACACAGGTACCAGCGTCGGTCACATAGTAACCAACGTCTGCAAAAGGAAGACTGACATCGGCCATGAAGGAACTGACATTGGCAGAAAGGATACCGGCATCGGCCAGGGAAGCGACGTCGGCAGTCAGGGTCAGTGCAGGGAACCGACATCGGTCGGGAGCAGACTGGGAGATGGCCGAGATCGGTCACTGGAACGGATATTGGGTGGACAACAAGTCTCAAATGCTCATGTGGAGGTCATAAAGGTTAAGTGAACCTCATATTCATTGTTCACCTTCTTTATATTGCTTATTGATGGTCAAGAACCAGGAAGATGGAAGAAGCAATGCAGGTAGAGTCCAGAAACAGTGGGAGCTTGGCATGGATGAGGAGTATGAGTCCTTGGAGAAAAACCAAATAGGTATTTGTTGGTAGAGTTGTCAGCTGGAAGAAAGCACTGAGAGATGGAATGGATTCCCATTTTAGAGAAGAGAGTGGATGGATACAAGAGACGAAAGGCCAAGGCATATGGTCTTGAGGAAGATGCAGGACAGTGGTACAGGGTTTGACAGGTGGATGACTAAGCATGGCTTCAGTCAATGTCAGTGTAACTATTGTGTTTATCTTACTAGGTGGATGATGAGTCATGACATAATCTTGTTACTATATGTGGGTGATTTACTAGTAGGTTTGTACATACAGGTATTTGCTGAGCTAAGGGTAAGGTTGGTTCAGAGGTGTGTCATGAATAATTTGGAGCAACGAAATTCTTTGGCATAAGAGACATGGAGATTTTATCTCCAGTGGGAGCTGATGTGAAGACGGTGTTGGCGAGGTTCATTACGCAAGATGTAGAATCAAAAAGCTCACCAAGGGCTGGACAGTTCAAGCTTAGCTTGAAACAGGGTTCGAAATCACATGAGGTCTATTGTAGGCCTAAGTTTTCCCAATCAGTGGGGGTTGTCAGAAAGTATGGAGCCAATTCAGGGAAGGAGTACTGGAGGGTAGTTCAGTGGGACTAGCAGCAGGGATTCTTGTTTTGCAGGGTCAAGTTCTTCACTACATGGATGTGTAGGTTCGGATATGGCAGGGTACTTGAATGACAGGTATAGCATCACAGTTGCATGGTGGTTGGTCTTCAGGATGGATTTTGAAGAGGGATACAAGCCAGGGAATAATTTAGATGGTGTATAGGTACAGGTACAGGTGCAACTATTTATCTCCAAGTGGGAGATTGTTAGGTTGTGGAGCTAAAAGCTTCACCAGGATGCAAATAGGAGAAGTCACAGAGGATGCAGAGTTGCAGAATCAGTTGCAGGAGAAATGGCGTCGGTCTGATCAGCCGATGTCGGTCAGATAGCAAGAGGAAGCAACCGACGTCGGTTACCAGTCGGCCGACATCGGTCATGGAGGTGCCGACGTCGGTAGCCTGTGCGAGAACAGGCAGTTTGCACGACGAATCCGGGAGAGTCTATTTTGAGACTGTTAGTTTGCATGTTGAAGGCTAGTCGTAGTCTTGAGTTACGAGTCTAATTATTGTAATTAGGTTAGTCTAATTATTGTAAGCATGAGATCTATATATGGACTCATGGGCTGTATTGTAAATGTGTGCTAGAAAGCCATAGAGCTTTTAGAGAGAGCTAGTGTAGCTCCTCCTAGTTCCAAAGGGGTGCTGAGTGTGCATGATCAGGGAGAGTTGCAAGGTTTGCAAGGTCAAGGAGCTGATCCACTGGAGTACTAGTTGAAGAATCATAAGGACTTGGTGAGGCAAGGACAAGGGTTCTTCAGGGGTGTAGAGATGTCTACATGGTGAGTAAGGTCTAGTGATTTGCAGGTAGCAGAGAGCAGGGGATCTACTTGGAGTATGGTTGTGTACTTGGTGAACTGGCAGTGTGTTACTGACTGGTTGGAGAGGTGAACATCAATTCTGTATTGGAGTTGATTGTTGGGACCGAGAGAGAGAGGGAAGAAGGTCTTGAGGTGTGGCGAACCTTTGAGGTGGAGGAAGAAGTGGCATCTTCCTTATTGTATATTCTTCTATGTATATAATACAATTGTGTATTGTCTCTTAATTCCTGTGTTGTTTCATATTTCTAGGTACTTATTGATTCTGGTATAATTCCATGTTTAGTTGCTAATACAAGAAGTAATCACATGTGTTCTAATTGGTAGAGCAAGATCCTGACTCAGTAGGGATCAGAGCATGTTTAGTGTTCTGTGGGTTCCCTGACAGTTTGTAACTACTTGGTCAAGAAAAACCAAGTATAAATACCCTTAGATTGAAAATTTTAAGGTGGTTATTATTGTTGTTTTTGTTATTGTTACTCAGTTGGATAGTATTGACAAAGATATATGAGTTACATTATACACTAGAATTATGTAATCTTTGAATATCAGTTATCAATATGATGAATGGAACTTGTGTTGCCTTAATATTTTTATTTTTATGACTATGGAGATAATGTTGTTAGTTATCTTAAATGTTGTTTTTAGGTTAACTGAGTTAAGGTTCATAGCCACCGTTTATGCCTTCCTTTTCTTTTTAATCATTGAGTAATGAACATGTGTTAAGATGGATTATAAAATGATCATAGTAATGTGTATGTGTTCGAGTGCCCCTATCTACTAGTACACCCTTGTATGACAAAACCAATAGGAACTAGTCCTTTGCTGTGTGCTTTGGGTGAGCGTGTGATAACTTATTCTTACATGAAATGCTAGTGTGCCATCACGTTAGGCTCTTAATCACTTTGAGGCGTGCCTAAGGTGCATGAGTAAGGAAAATAATCCCAATAACATTCATATTTATAATTAACAAATGGAAATATAATATGAATACTTGATCATTTATAAAATAGTCTATAGATGTATTCTTTACTTGCAATAAAAAGGAATTTATTGGCTTACAAATTTTAGTATTATTTCCTATTGATAACTAAACTGATTAATATACAATTTGGTTTAGAAGATATTTTTTTGTTATGTATGATTTGGAATACAATGTTAGTATAATACTATAAAATCTTTTCATTCTACTATTCATTCACATAGAAATTGAAGAGTTTAGTTATGTTTATAATGGATGATTGTATGACTCAATGCATTTGACACTAGTAACAATTGATTTATAAAATGTGGATTTATTATATTATATATGATCCTTTCAATTTAAATAATAGAAAGAGATTTTAGGGATAATATAAATGTATATATGCTTAACCCTGTTAGTAATGTTGACTTATTACTTCAATCTTGTTGATTTAATCTCATGACTAGTTTATGATAGCTATGTGATTGTCAATTATCTGAGCAATGATTATGATAATATAGTTAGATTATACATTTGATTTATGTAGAGTTTACGTTTGGTTTATGTAGAGAAATGACACTACATTCTTGTCCAATATTGATTCTATTTACTAAGTTGCAATGTAATTTGTTCTTTAATTTTGAAAAGGGATTAAATTGAATTGTTGGTTGTCAAAAACTTGCATTATATTTTTCTTATTTATAACTTAATAAGATTTTTTTAAAATATTAAGATTGCTTGAACCATTCATTACTGTGATACCATGAAGTAAACATGAATATATTCAATTCAAAAATATTTATAGGACTGGTACAATATTTATAATGTAATTATTTCTCTTGGATTGATCCAATTTAATTTTTTATGCAAATTGTATTAGGTCGGTTGAGTCATTTAGGACTTTGGTCATTTTTGGTCATATTGTGATGTTTGTAGATGTATTGAAAGTTGTAAATTTTAGTTTATGACTCATGTAGATGAAAACTTCTCACTTTTTAAAATTGATTCATGGTATGTTTGGTTCAAAGTAATTTTGATTTAGTTCTTGTGCATTTGTTATTCAACTTCTAATTCATTATATTTAGTGTGCCATTATTAAAACCACGAAGCTGTTATATATTCATGAAGGTTTTGTTTGAGTAAATAGAATTGATATTATTCAATCTTACTCATATTTATTTATTTAATGTTGGCAATAGTTATAACTCAATTGTGTTCGACTTTTCCACAGTAGGTAAGCAGTGTAGATTGGCAACTTTAATGTAGCTTGTTTCAATATGAACTCAAAATGTACAAAATGATTATTAATAGGATTTGGAATATAAAATTTTAATTTATAAATGAAATAAAAAATATTTGGAATTACAAGGTCTTGCATAGACCCATTGCCATTTGTGAATTTAAGTGTTGTGGGGAATTTACGTTGGTTTTTCTATATAGTCTGAGTTTTAAAATAATCAATGAGTGCCAATTTTATTATGGCTCAATTATATGGAATTATGATATAACATATTAAATGGTTTTTGTATTAGTATTGAAATTAGTATTCCCATCCAAAATACTCAGTTATCTTCATATTGTTAAATGGGTCTTCTATTATGTGCTAATAATGGAAATCAAATTTGATTAAGTCTCGAGGATCTATGTAGAAGGTTAACTCTGTGTAGTATTCATTAATGTTTTTATATGCATACTTTTGAAAATTGATTAAGTCATTTTGGTTAGGGTTATGTAATATGATTTGATCCATACCAATTTGGGTATTTAAAAAAGATTGTTTGAGTATTTTATTGTAAAAAGTTGACTCAAATTAGCCCTAATCAAATGGTAAGTTATTAAAATATAGTTATGTGGCTTTTAGCAAGGATTAATGATTATTATTCAATATCAATATTTTTATGTCGCATATCTCTCTTAGAAATTGACCAAGTTTTAATCTTATTATTGTGAAGAAAAGTTTAGTTTAACATTTTGAAATGATAAGGCATGAGAATTATCAACATGTTTATTACTATTTTTGATGATGGTATTTGAGATGAGTAAGTTATTACTCATCTTGAATATGATCAAGTCATGTAATATACTTAAGATCATTTTCATTTTACTAAATTTAATTCTAAGACGAGTGTTATGTTTTGATACAATATATTATCTCCAAAACTAATTAATGAGATGGATAACATTTTTAAAATATTATCGCATAATAATAGTAAAATAATTTTTCCTCATAGATCATTAAAAACATTAGTGCATTTCATTTATAAAAGATATAAAATTGAAATTAATCATTATTATGTTGCTTATCACCAAAGATAAAAAGGTATTAAATAAGGTGGTTATATATGATCGAATGATTATGTTTCTTCATTGAAATGTGTATATTTATGGTTAAGCCAATGGTAATGAGTTATAGAAAAACTACTAATGAGTAAATCTTATCGGCTAGACTGTGGTAATTATGTAGGTGTCATGGTAGTTTTGTGCCAATGCTAAGTAACCAAAGTAATTGATTGACTGATTTTAATTAGTGAGTAAGGTGATATAGGCTATGGCTATGACCAAGGTTGCCATTGATGAGCTCATGTAAATTTAATAATAATTCCTATTTGAAACATGAACATGGAGTTCAAAATTTAAATATGTTTGTATCTTTATTTCAAAGCAATATGTTTGAATGTTTTATGACTTAGTCTGATGTAGCTGATATAATTGAATAAGGATATTGATAATTTCATATTCTCATAATTTTATTATGATAATTTTATATTCTCATAAGTTAATTATTATTATTGTAATCTCATGTAAATAATTAAACTTCTCATGAATGCTTTGTCCTTTTAGTTGAGTAGTTAAGCTTCATACTCTTCATTATGAAAATGTCCATCCGAGTCATTGTAGAATTAATGTAATAGAGTTATTTGTACTATCTAATCATGATTGTTGATTGACACAAGGTTAAAATCTGTGAGCATAATCCTTAAAAATTAAGTTTTTGATAACTTGAAATTTGGGGGTTATGATGTAGTATTAGAGCCTTCGTTTAATTCAAAAAAAAAAAACTTTTTGTAAAATATTTTATTTGAATATTTATGTTTAATTTTTACCAAAATGGTAAGAACTAGAGAAACCAAGAAAACTAGAATGTTAGAAGTAATCTAGTTGAAAATCATGATCTGGATGAACATGTACATGTTGATGTTGATACTGATCATGATGACAAACATGATGGAAATCAAGATAACCTTGAACAACATGTTCTTGAGGGATAAATTAATTTTTTTTAGGATGTCTTATGTGCATTACATAATATTCAAGGGAAAATGGAAGGGTATGGTTAAATGTTGACCTACCTAGAGAATTTACAAGAATATGGGTAGGAATATATTAATGATGTGAATATAAGGCAACTTGAAGTTATGGAGCCAATCATAAAGGAACTGAAAAAACATGCCACTGAGGCATGGTTGATTAATTTGTAGAAGTATTTCACTTTTCATAATATGGGTACTAACATCAAAGCACACATTAGAACTTACTAGTTGGTGGGTGATGTTGCATTATGGTGGAACCACTTATGTTCTCTTTTAGGGGTACAAATCCATGACTCTTTTATGGGAGACATTCAAAAAATAATTCAAAGAAAGGTATCTAAACAACATGTATAAAGAGTAAAAAATCATTGAATTTTAGATACTGATATAAGGAACCATGATAGTCTTAGAATATAAAAATAAGTTGTTAGGACTCTTGTGACATGTGAATTATATTGAATATGAATAAACTAAAGTTAACAAGTTTAAACTAGGTTTAACCAAAGTAATCATGCACATTGTGAACATGAAAAACCAAAAATATTAGGTGATACTCTGAAATCAACACACTATGATGAAGAAAAAGAGAAGTCTTGCCAGAAGGCAAGATAAACTTTTAGAACAATAGGCTGTAAAGTAAGTCTAAAAAAACAATTCCACCTATGAGAAAAAACTTAAAAATAAGTGATCAAAAGAATATTGATGAAAATAATCACATCTCTATAGGAAAATTTTAGAATAATAAAATTTCTAAACTTCACTCTTTTGTTAAGAAGAATGCTAAAACCAATAATCAGAAAAGCTTCTGTAGACCTAACACATGAACTAATATAGTCCTTATTTCAACCAAGACCACCATAAAATTTTGGAAATGTAGTGATAACCATTACTAAAATTATTTTCCTAAACTGAAAAGTAATCACGAAGTCTACGCAGTTATAGAAAACATAAATGCAAAATTTTAGTGAACTCCTATTGAGACCAAGGTACAATTTTTATAGCTTTTCCCTCATAATTTTGATTGACGTAGGAGAAATTTATAGTCATATTTCTTATTCAATTGATTTAAAATGTAAAACCAAACCATCTATACTTAGATAAGAATGGGAGATAGAGTTTGGCACCGGAAAAAGGTGGGTGTTTCAAAATGTCTTGAGCAAGTTGAGCTTAATTTAGAAGTTTTTAAGACCCACGTGAACTTGTTCCTTGATACTATAGGATCATATGAAATTATATTAGGCATAGATTGATTGTAAAAGCATCAATATAAGATTTATTAGTATTAATAAGATCTAATGCTTAGATGAAGAAGGTAAACCTATAGTAATCGAAGGAATCTTTAATCCTTCAACCGAAAGGATACTTTCAGCCTTAAAATTAAATAAAGATATCATAAAAGGATGATAAGTATATGCCATTAAACTAAATGAAGTTTTTGAGAAAACAAAGTCTAGTCTCCAAGAATATCTTGTCTTAGATGAGTTTGTAGATGTCTTTCTAGAAGAACTACCTAGATTGCCTCCTAAGAGAGAATGAATTTATAATTGATGTAATACCTAGTGATACACCAACATTTAAAGCATATTATTAGATGAATGCATAAAATATAAGAGAACTTAAAGTTCAAATAAAAGAACTATTGGATAAGGAAATTATAAATCCTAGTGTGCCACCTTGGGGAGCTCCCTTAGTATTTTTTAAAAATAAAGACAAAACTCTTAGACTACACATTGATTATAGAATGTTAAACAAGGTTACTATCAAGAATAAGTATTTCATTCCTATAATAGATGATGTCTTTGATCAGATGAATAGAATAGACATGTTTCAAAAGATATATCTTTGATTGGGGTATCACCAACATTGTATCAAATATGAAGATGTTCATAAAATAACTTTTAGAACTATATATGGAATATGAATTTATGGTTATGACATTTGGTCTAACTAATGCTTTAGCAGCTTTCATCAATTTAATGAATAGTGTTTTCTAAGATCATCTTGACCAATTTGTTCTATTACTCCTAGATGATATTTTGATTTACTCAAGGAATGAACACATACATGAGTAATACTTAAGAATGGTGTTGCAGTATTTGAGGCAACACAAGTTGTTTGAAAAATTGTCCAAGTGTTCCTTTTTCTAATCAAAATTTCACTAATTGTGACATGTGATTTCTTGAGATGGCCTTGAAATTGGCATTACAAATATTACATCCATTAATGAATGACCAACTCTTAAGAATGTGTATGAAGTGATAATATTCATGAGACTTTCTAATTACTATCAAAGGTTTGTACAAGATTTTTCAAGGATTGTAAATCCTATAAATTCCTTGAAAAAAAAGGGAAAGAAGTTTGACTAGTATTCTAGGTGTGAATCAACTTTAAAATAGTTAAAAAGTTTGATAATCTTAGATCCTATTTTGGTCATACCAAACCCAAATGACAACTATAAAATTTGGGTTGATACTTATAAAGTGTGTATTGGTGTTGTTTTGACTCAAGATGGTAAGGTGGTTACATATGAGTCTAGAAAGCTCAAAACCCATGAAAAAAATTACCTAACTCATGATTTGGAGCTATTTTCTAGTATCCATGCACTCAAATAGTGGAAACATTTCCTGTTAGGGAAGCATTTCAAAATAAAATTAGGCTATAGGATTCTTATGCATTTTTTAGCTTAAGATGAACTAAATGCAAGGAAAATAAGATGACTATAATTTATTAATAATTTTGATACTGATATAGATTATGTGAAGGGAAAAAATAATATAATAACCAATTCTCTAAGTAGGTGAACCTACATTACTGCTATCTCTATTTTGAGATCAAATTTCAAGGATTATGTGATATTACAATAAAAATCAAACTCAAAATGCTTGAAAATCTATGCTGATATAAGATCCAAAAGTTTTGATTTTTATTGTTTATTGATCTAGATGGTTTGTTAAGACACAAGGGTAGAATATATGTTCTGAGCCCAGGGAATATAAGAGAACATGTCTTGAATGAAGTACATGTAGCACCTTATTATGCTCACCCTAGTGTCACAAAAATGATGCAAGAGTTGAAAGAAATATATTTTTAGACATGCATGAATAAAGATGTGGCTAATTTTATGGTCAAATATATGGAATGCCAATGTGTAAAGGTTGAGCATGGTCATCTTGAAGGATTTCTTTACGCATATTTTATTCATGAAAGGAAATGTCTAGTGATATTAATGGATTTTATCACAAGATTGTCTAAGTATTGAAACAAGGATAATTGAATCTTGGTGGTGATTGATAAAGTCACTAAGGTTTCTCATTTCATAGGAGGCAACATTAAAGATGATGTTGCCATTTTTTTCAATATGTTTGTAAGAGAAGTGATTCACCTTCATGGTGTACTTGAAGTGATAATCTTAGATAGAGATAAACTGTTCACTTTTTGATTTTGGTAAACTATGATGGCTGCCTTTTGTACCAAGATAAATTTTAGTTTAGCTTATCACCCAAAAATGGATTGTTAGACTTAAAGGATGAACATGATTATTGAAGACATGCTAAAAATGTATTTCATGGATCAATAATATGAGTGGTAAGATTTTATCCACTTGGTAGAGTTTACCTATAATAATACCTACCATTTTATAATCAAGATGACACATTTTGAAGCCGTGTATGGGAAAAAGTGTAGAATATTTTGGGCTAGGATATTTTTGAAAACTGAGTGTTTTCTATCCCAAAAACTTTATAATATTTTGATGAGAAAATGGTTGTCATATGTCAAAGGTTAAAAACTGCCTCTGATTTTCACAAGATTTATGTTGATCTAAAAACATCACATAGAAAATATGAAATTTTTGGCAAGGTATTTTTGAGGGTAAACCCCACAAAAGCTTAACCAAGTTTGAAAATATTTATAAACTAGCACCATGTTAAGTCAGTCCTTTTGGCATTGAGGCAAAGATCAACCTGGTGGCTTATCATCTAGCTCTTCCTCCTTCTCTATCTAGAATACATGATCTTTTTCATGTAGCTTTGATAAGAAAATATGTTCTAATCCATCTCATATTATAGTTTGAAATAATATACAAGTGTAGACAAGGAAATTATTCAACTAGAGCACATCAAGATGCTGGCTTAGTGTAACATTAATTTATGAAATATAATTTTATAGAAAGTATTGATCCAATGAGATCATATGGGTGAAATAAGTGCTATCTGGGAAGA
The DNA here is from genome assembly GCA_037957365.1 of Torreya grandis. NCBI lineage: Eukaryota > Viridiplantae > Streptophyta > Pinopsida > Cupressales > Taxaceae > Torreya > Torreya grandis. Next base: position 4,218,140 of record JARHVA010000133.1, on the reverse strand, counting down.
TGAAATTATTTTTTGGTAGCATTATCTTCACATATTTTAGGTACCAATGATGGTGCCATTCTTAAGAGAGGGTGGATGTCATGACCATGCTTACCTAACATTCTAGTCATGACCATTTATTTAGATTGTTATGTTATGTTGATATTGAACTTTGGGTATTTAGATGATTTAGATAACATTCAAATTATTTAATACTAAATTTAAGGGATTAATTCAACATTATATTTATTTAAAATTTATATATTTATATTTGAGCAGGTACTGTTGATGTCTTTTGTTAACATGGTTACAAGTGTTGCCTTAATATAAGCTAGGTTGGGCAAGTAAAACATGTGTGTCATGATGAAAGTGGAACACACTGATAAATTATAAAACATGATGTGAAAGAGATCAAAACCCAAGCCAAAACCTCTTTTTGATTGAGTTTTTTTGTCTTGAGTTATGCTGTATAGTCCTTCATAATGTGTAGTTGATTTCTATTTTTTTTTTAAAAAAAAAAGTTTGTTAGTTTTTAGATTGATTGTTATATTACTGAAGCAATCAACTAGAAATGGATCAAGAATGGTATGATTTTGACACCGATGAATCAAACCTTGAATGGATTGACAATGGAGGTTTGATATCTCTATGCATTAAGCAAGGAAGTCATAGGTCATTTAGAACTTTGATAGTTTTCATAATACTCTAGTTTTTAGATTATTTGAAGGTTTGAGTTGCATTGTTGACAAGTCCATAGTCTTAAGAACTAGGACATAGTGAAAAGATGGACCATGGTATTAATCCTTGGTATAATGTTTAAACCATAAGTCTTAAAGACTTAAGTCAATGGAATTTGTTTGATGTTTATTTATTAACCTAAATCATAATAATTATGTGGTTAGGTTGACTTGATTCAAAGGTCTATTGATTAGGTTTTCATTCATTTTTGAAATTACTCAATGGTTTGTGAAGCTATGCATGTGGATTTTGAGAGCATGTAGTTTGATAATGACTTTGAACTTGTCAACATGCATGAAAAAATTTAGGCATGGAATTTTGATAGTTTTAAGTGGTGTTCATTAGAGTTTCACTTAGAAAAATGGGTAGTTCTACCAGATAGAACTACTAGTGAGTATGACAGAAAAATGTTTAAAAGAAACTATTTTGGTAGAGAATGAATGATGAAGTGAGATAAAGAAGCATAAAATAAGGATGTTGATACTCAACTTCTACTAGTTAATACATTAGCATATAACAAGTTTTAGATTCTTATTCTAAGCATGAATGTAAACTGGGTGATTTCAAATTTTAAACAAAATGCATTTATGGTTTGGAAGAATTGAGAATGCTTCTTGAATAAACCTAAGCTAGTTATTTTAATGGAAATAATAGTCTAGAAAATCCTATTTTTGAGAGGTTGTGAGTTATACCTCACCCTTGGAAGGTGAAAATATCAACTGTGGAAAGAAATAACTTCAAATGTCTTGCTTATTTGAATATGCTTTTGTTGGGTCATTGGCTAGGTATTTGAAGTCATTAGGGTTTGGTGGAATTTGTGTTTTGGTTACTATATTTTGATTTTAAACCAATTGGTTACTTTTAGTATGAAACCTTAAAATCCTACACCAGTTATCTCATTCACACCAATGCTATAAGGATTGCCTTGCATGTGATATGTTTACCATTGGGTGTTTAATCCTCTTCCCAACTAATGGTTGGGTTGGGTAGGGACCCACATATGGTTAGACTTATTTCACATTTAGAATAGAACTGCATGCATTAATTTATTTCTCTTTTGGATGGATTTAGTGTCTTTTATACATTCATGTTTTGAAATATCAAATGGAAATGTAATATGAATACTTGGTCATTTATACAATAGTATATACATGTATTCTTTACTTGCAATAACAATAAATTTATTGGGTTTCAAGTTTTAGTAGTATTTCCTTTTAAAAGTTGGGTTGATTAATATATAATTTGATTTAGAAGATACATTTTGCATTATGTATGCTCGAGAATGGAATGTTAGTATTAATAGAAAATATATTCATTTTATTATTCATTCACATATAAAGTGAAGAGTTTACATATGTTTGTAATGGATGATTGTATGACTCAATGCATTTGATATTAGTAACAATTGATTTATAAATAAAGTGGATCTATTATGTTGTATATGATCCTTTTGATTTGAATAATAAAAAGATTTTGTAGGGCCAATAGAAGTGTATATATGCTTAACTCTACTATTAATGTTGACTTATTACTTTAATCTCATTACTGGTTTATAATAGTTATGTGATTATCAATTGTTTGAGCAAATGATTGTAGTTGGTAATATAGTTAGATTATACATTTGATTTATGTAGCATTTAAATTTATTTTATATAGAGAAATGACACTACATTTTTGTATAATATTGATTGAATTTACTAAGTTACAATGTAGTCTATTCTTTCATTTTGAAAATGGATTAAACAAAATTGCTGGTTATAAAAAACTTGCCTTATATTGTTCTTCTTTAGAACTTTTTTAAATATTAGGACTGCTTGAACCATTTGTTATTGTGATAGAATTAAGTAAACATGAATATATTCAATTTATAAATATTTAGAGTACTGACATTATAGTCATTATTTAGTTATTTCTCTTGGATTTATTCAATTTCATTTATTGTGTAAATTGTATTGGGTTAGTTGAGTCATTTAGGACTATGGTCATTTTGGGTTATATTGTGATGTCTGTAGATGTATTAAAAGTTGTAAATTTTAGTTTATGAACCTTGTAGAGTCATTAAAACTACCCATTTGTTTAAATTAGTTCATGGTATGCTTGGTTCAAAGTAATTCTAATTTAGTTCTTGTGCATTTGTTATTTGAGCTCTAATTCATTATATTTAATGTGCCATAATTAAAATCATGAAGTTGTTATATATTCATGAAGGTTTTGTTTGAGTAAGAAAACATGATATAATTAAATATTGTTCATATTTATTGATTTAATGTTGTAAACATTTATAACTCAGTTGTGTTTGACTTTGCTACTATAGGTAAGTAGTGTAGATTAAACCTTTACCATGGCTTATTTCAATATGAACTCAAAATACATAAATTGATTATTGATAGGATTTGGAATGTGCATTTTTGATTTATTAATGAAATAAAAAATAGTTGGAGTTGTAAGGTATTGCATAGACCCGTCACCATTTGTTAATTAAGTATTGTGGAGAATTTAAGTTGGTTTCTCTATGCATTCCTAGTTTTACACTAGTCTGGGAGTGCCAATTTTATTGTGGTTCGATTATATAGAATTATGATATAACATATTAAATGATTTTTATATTGGTATTTAAATTAGTATTCACATCCATAATGATCAATTACATTTGTATTGTTAATGGGTCTTATGTTATGTGCTAATAATGGAAATCAGACTTGATTAAGTCTTGAAGACCCATATTGAAGTTAACTCTAGGTAGTATTCATTAATGTTTTTATCTACATGCTTTTGGAAATTAATTAAGTCATTTTGGTTAGGGTTATTATACTATGAGGTGGTCCATGCCATTTTTATATTTAAGGAATATTATGTGATTTTTTATTTAAAAAGTTGACTCAGATTAGCCCTAATCAAATGCTAAGTTATTAAAATGGAGTTAGACAACTTTTGGTGAGGAGTGATGATTGTTACTCAATGTCAATATTTTTATGCCACATATCTCTCTTGGTGGTTGACCAAGTTTTAATCATATTATTGTGAATAAAATTTTAGTTTAACATTTCAAAATGATAAGGCATGATAATTTATAAGCACCTTTATTACTATCTCGATGATGGTATTTGAGATGAGTAAGTTATTACTCATCCCGAATACAATCAAGTCATGAAATATACTTAAGATCATTTTAATTTGATTAAATGTAATTATAAGATGAGTGTTATGTTTTGATAAAAGGTATAAACTCCAATATTAATTAATGAGATGGATAACACTTGTGAATTATTATCATATAATAATAATAATATATTTTTACCTCATAAATCATTAAAAATATCATTTTATTCTATTTATAAAGCACATGAAAGTGAAATTAATTATTATTATGTTTATTTCATGTTGCTTATCACTAAAGATAAAAAGGTATTAAATAAGATGGTTGTATATGGTTGAATGATTATGTTTATTCATTGAAATGTGTATAATTATGGTTAAACCAATGGTAATGAGCTATGGAAAAACCATTAATGAGTAAAACCCATCAATTAGATGTTGGAAATTATCTATGTAGCATGTTAGTATTGTGCCTATGCTAAGTAACCAAAGTAATTGATTGCTTGATTTAACTTAGTGATTAAGGTGGTACAGGATATGGCTATGATTTTCACTAATGAGCTCATGTAAATTTGATAGAAATTAATTTTTGAAACACTAACATGGAGTTAAACATTTAAATATGTTTGCATCTTGCTTTAGAATCAAGATGTTTGAATGTTTTATGAATTATTTTATTGTAGTTGATATAATTTAATAGGTCTATTAATAATTTCACATTCCCATAAGTTTATTATGATTATTGTAATCTCATGTAAATAATTAAACTGATTCTGAATGCTTTGGCCTTTTAGTTGAGCTGTTAAGCTTCACACTCTTTGTTATGCAAAAGTTCATTTGAATCATTTCTAGAATGTGTGTAATAGATTCAATTTTACTACCTAATCATGGTTGTTGGCCGACATAAGGTTGGAATACATGAACATAATCCTAAAAAATCAGGTTTTTGATAACTTGAAATGTGGGGGTTATGCCATGTCACAACTAGACACTAGCATCAACGATAGTGTCCAGATCCAATGGTAGTGTTTATGACTACAAAAGTATACTTACATGATTTGTTGACTTATATAAAATATTGATCTTATATATTGTACACCTATTTCTAGTTTAGGTCTGCTGTGCACAATAAACTAAGCTAAGTATTATTTCTCTTTGGTATTTCAATCAATTAAACATTTTTTGAATTTAATGATTTCAATATTTAGAACATATCAATATTATAATTTAGAATATTCATTTATCTGAGTTTGCATTTAATTGACTTGCTATATATTAGTTTATCACCGTTGTACTTGAACTATTTCTATATTATTAACCATATCCCTCCATATCTAAATTTTGGGTTAAATAGTGCAAAAGCAATCAATTCAAGAATTTATCTTAGATATATTTAAGAGTCTAAGGAAATTTGAAGCATTTAATATTATATTCTATAAAAAATCAAGTATTCATTGTAGCACAAAATTTCATATAGATTAGTCTCTACATCTTCATTAGATTGTGTGGTTGACATGCATTATAATTGGTTTGTTCCTTGTGATCTTGTGAACTATTAACTGGCCTAATAATTAGCTGATGAATAAAAACCATATTTATCCTAAAAAAGTCCCCAAAATAAATATTTTCCTTATCCATTTGTAAGTTCAACTACCCCATTAGGTTTTTAGAGAAGGAAAACACTTTCCCAAAGATCCACACATAATTTTAGAAATGTGAGCTAGGTTTTCAAAGCCCTATACATGACAAATAGAGTTACTAAATTATTTTCTACTAGGAACAAGCCTAATATTTTGTAAGCATCCATATGGTTTTGAAATAGGTCTTCATTTGCCTCAATTTTTTTGGGTTTTATTTGTATTAATGTTTGGCCCAGTTTTGCATTATTTCATCTTAAATACATTTTCTAGATTTGAGTAAAATTAGATATTTTTTTGAACCCCTCTCTTGTCATTTATTACAATAAGAAATTGAATTAGAATTGTTATATGATTTTAATAATTTATGTCCAATTATATTTTTTTGAAATGTTATATGAGTATATATGTTTCATGGTATTGTATAACCCGTTTTTTATAAAACATTTTGGTGAACTTACATTATCTTGCATGTTTTGTAGCCTTATAAGATTAGATCATGTTTCCTTGATGATAGGTTTCGTTGTTTTAGGGATTCTTCCATTTTATTATATCTAATAGACTTATCTCTTATTTGTTACATTTTGAACCCTAGAATAATTTTGATTGAATATTGTTTAAACCATATGGTATTTATATGTTATATGTGTTTTCTTCCTATGCCATTTAAAGTGATCAAATATAATATTCCATAAAGGAGGAGTGATGGGATAAATTGTAATATTATTTATTTTGTTTAAATTCAATTGGTTAATCCTAGATATTATTTGAAAAATAAAATGGACTCTACAAATGATGTTAGTTTTGATCCTACTACGAAATTTTTTATTTCTAGTGATATCGAGACACTTTTGAATGATAATGGTGTGAATGGATCCCAATGTGATAATGAACATGATATTGGCCACCAAGAGGACTAAAAATTATTTTTAAACATTTCATGCTTTAGGAGCCACATTATGACTTACACAAATGAGATAGTAGAGTTAATGTATATATTAAAATATGTTTAAAACAAAACTCTAGGTCAAGATGGGGTTATCGTGCAAGACATACCATTTTTTACTAAAATGTGCATAATGGGTAAATGAAACTATGCATGAATAAATAAAAATAAGGAACAAGGTATACCTAAGATAATATGGTAAATAATAGTAATTAGATATGCCATAATGCCTAATGTAATAATGATAGTGATGGCAATCTCACAATTTTATAACACCATCCTAGGATATTTGATCATTTATCTTGTTTGGACCGATATATTAAACATTCAAGAAAAATTTACAATACAATAGACTTATTTTTATTATTTTTATTACATACTCACTTTAATTCAAGCTTATTAAATCTCTTATACCTTCATTGATACTATTGATTGACCTCTGTTCATTTTAAGTCTGCAACCACTAATATGTCTGCTCTTTTATGCTATAGGTATATTTAATATTATCCTTATTAAGGTATTATAATATTCAATAATATTATATTAGTATTAATATACAAATTAATCTATCCTATATCTTTATCTAATACCTCTATTCTTAATTATAAACATAAAAATCCCACTTGGTATCGTCTTTAAATTGTTCTTTAGACCTGGATTGGTTTATACTAAGTTTGTATTTGATTAGGTATCTAGACATCTATAATTTTTATTAGAAAATAAAGAATTTATTTCTTTTCCAAAACTTTATGAATCCTCCTCTGATATAATACTCTTTTTCCCTTGAATGTTTTTCTATCTTTCATCCTTCTTTGAATACCCTGTTTATTAGTCTGTCATTAACTTTGTTACCTTTATATTATTTACATATTTAACCTTGGTTATTGATTAAAAAGGCCTATGAGATAATAAATATAATTTTAATAAATTATTGTTTCTTATATAATGAATCAAAACACCATTTATATCTTCTATACATGCTTAGATTCTTGATTGTAAACTTGAAACCCTTCATAATTTTGGGTACAAACTTAGTTTGTAAATAGACTTATTACGTATATTTATACATTGAAAAAAATTAAATGAGACTTTATATATTAATAAAACCTATAATATACTTAAATAAATAACAAAATGCCAATACTAACTCAAGAGTTTAACCAATTTACCAAATTGTCAAGAGAGTGCACCTTCTCTCTAACTCTACTATAATAGTCTGTGTAGATTTGATTTTCTAATGAGAAGGTTGTTTGATTCTAGTTTCCATTTATTAAATATATTTAGTGTATTAATTAATTATTATATATTATATTTATGATTATGAATCAATTATTTTATTGGTTTCTCTAAGAAGATAGTCCCAAATGATAACTTTTATTCTTAAGGACTATATAGGCCTACTCCACCTTTTATAAGTATTAACTCAAGTAATTAAAATGACAACTTGGATTAACTTAAAATACCATTTTAAATTGATAAAATATCATAGAGATACCTTTATATAAGATTAGGTTCCAAGAACAAAATGAATTAATCAAATTATTATCTTTTCTGAGTTTCCTCAATAACAACCTACAAGTTTAATAAACATAATTGGTTATATCTTATGTTGCAGGTAATACTTTAAATTTATAATTATTGTATAAAATATTAAATATTATTATCATATTAACACAATATTTCAATTAATTCCATCAGTTAAAATGAATATATATCCCTTTTTGTCTAAGAAACCATGTTCTAAGGTTTAATAAGCCCGAGAGTGATTAATTGGTGGTTTATAACATTTTAAATTATTTTGATGGATATATCACTTCAAATAGGGAATATAAAACAACATCTTGATTTATCAACCATTCAAACAAGTTCATGCAATAATTCCCATGTGTTTATAGTGACTGTGTTTAACTGCACATGCTCAAAATAGGGTACTATAGGATCATAAAGACATAAACATTAAAATGTGCATTTAATCACCACTAAAAAGCATTAAATACTTGTTATTGATGATTAAAGACCTTAATAATCACTATTTAAAAATCATGATACTTTATATTTATATGATAAATACATTAACTTACATACAATCCTCTGTGACCTTAATGGCATACCTCATCAAATCCTCTCTTCTACCTTATCAACCAAGATTCACCTCATAATGATGAGAAAAATATGTCATGAAGATCAAAATATGATAATAAGTATATTTATTCTACAAAACATACCTTTAATATAAAATATTTCATTTATTGATTTTCTTTATATAGTCTTATTTATAGAAATAAGGCCTAAAGGCCTTCTCCCCTCTTCTCTACCACTTCTCTCTTCTACTCTATGTCCGCTAACTAACCCTTCATCATTTATTCTTATTTTATTTACTTTATTTGACTCATGTTTAGGTGTTCCTAACTTAAAAAATGGCTATAATAAACCTGTGTTTGGTTTAGTCTTAAGATAAGACCAAATTTCTCTCATTCACCCTTATCTCTGTATCTTTTTCTAGCCTTCTTCCAAGGTAGGACTCTTTTTAGATGATTTTGAGCTAGATTCACATTTACATGATAGTAAATAACATTTATAATATATAAATATACCCCTTAGAACCATTTCATCAAGTCCATAGCCTTTACAAGTCGTCATAACCTTTACAAGGCCTTTTACACAATTTCAAATATTTAAATTCAACTTTTGGAAGGAAACTCCAAATCATACTAGTTTGACCTACTCTTTTATAAACGAAACATTACAAATATTCTTATTAAATTCTCAAATATTCCTAAAACCTTCTAAAACCATGAAAAAATACAACTTATGTTATTTACATCACTGAAGTGAATCATGTCTTGATGCTCCTACATCAGACTGCCCTGGTGGAAACAATATTTGAGCTCCTACTCAAATGGAATATTGTATTCTTCTTCCTATGCTTCTAGTTTCTCATTTTATTCTTTATCTTGATATGAATTTGCCTTATTTCTTATTTCTTTTTCAATTATTCCTATTGTATGAGTCCAAGTGACTCAATTTATTCTTCATTTTTATTGTTTAAGTCCAATAGAAAGGGATCCATCCTCTTGCTTTCATATTCTTCTATGCCTATATACCCAAAAGTAGATTTATAGTTAATTAAAAAACTTCGAGGCAACATTGCCTCTCTAATGGTGTCATCTTTGTACTCATTTCACCTTCACTTATTGGTACTAGTTCTTCCATTCTTGTTTTATCATATTCGTGACTTGAGACCACCACTTTAGATTCCTTATCAGGTTCTTTTCTGTTAGTTATCTCCTCATAACTATCATCTTCTTTACAATTTATTTCTTTTCTCAAATTTTATCTTGCATCAACAACTAAGTTGTCAAAACAATCATTTATTTATTTCTTTATCTTTGAAATTTATCTTTACTTTCTCAATTCATCCTCCTAATTTTATTGTTGCATATCTGAAATCATCTCTTTAGTATTCATCAAGAGCTCTTCTTCTTTGTTTGAGACCTCAACTTGGACCTCCTTTTTGACATATTCTATTCCTGCATTCTCATTATCAAAAGTAATGTTATAGATAAAAGTTTGAGGCCATTTAGCCTCTTAAATTAATCCTTTTTCTTCATCAATCATCTCTCCTTCCTATGGATAATATATTTATACTTATTCATGCATGTTCACTTGATCTTTCATACAAGCATGCTATCCATACTTCACCAATATCTTATCTTCTTTAGTTTTATTTATTTTTAAGACCTCAAAGTAGGCTTCTTTTCCATCAATAATTTCACCTGCATACACACATGATAAGAAATTATTAGTTTTAAAAACTTGAGGATTTATTTCCTCATTATTCTCTCTCTTATGTTGCTTTGAAATCATCCTTCTATGTCTTCTTAAGTAACTAAATTCTTGTTGCATTTTCTTCTTCTCAATGATCTTTCTGAGAGACCATTAAATGCTATTATTGAATCTTACAAAGAATATTTGTCTTGACTCTTCCAAAAATTGTTACATACCTACCAAGATCAACCTTATCTCAAATATCTCCCTTTCTATGTTTATTTATTTTATCTTAACTTCTTTTATCTCCATCTTCTTATGGCATTTATCTTTCTCTAAGCCCTTTATATTCTCTTCTTTCTCAACAAATTTGTTTCACCTTGCTCTCTTCTTATACCTCACATAGGATTCCTCTTCTTTCCTAGTCTTTTGGTATCTAAATTCATTTGTATTGGAATTTATTTCTCTCTTGAGCTTTACCAACTCTATCTTCTTCTCTTACCAACCTCACTAGGTTGTAGGGCTTGCCACTTAATTTTATCTTTTATTAGTTTAAGGTTTCAAAAAAACTTCTTTCTTCTCTATCCTTTAAAGTTTTCAAGATTTATTCACTATTTTCCTACAAAATAATTTTTTTAACTTTTTAAGATCTTTTCTAAGCTCTGATACCAAAAATTGATGACAATCTCAGAATTTTATAACACCATCCCAAGATACTTGACCATCTATATTATTTAGACTGATATGTTCAACATAAAAGAATAATTAAACTCAAATAGACTTATTTTGATAGTTGATAGTTCATATTCACTTTAATTCAAGCTTCTTGAATCTCTTATACCTTCTTTAAGACTATTCATTGACCTCTTTTCATTTTAAGTCTGCAACCACTAATAGGTCTACTCTTTTATGCTATAGGTATGTTTAATAGTCTCCTTATTAAGGTATTATAATATTAAAAAGTATTATATTGGTCTTAATAGACCAATGAAACTATCATCTATCTTTATCTAATCCCTTTCTTCTCAATTCTCTACAAAAAACTCCCACTTGGTATCTTCTTGAAACTATTCTTTAAACCTAAATTAGTTTATACTAAGATTGTATTTGATTAGGTATATATACCTCTATAATTATTATTAGATAATAAATAATTTATTTATTTTCCACAAATTCATGAATCCTCCTCATATCTAATACTCCTTTTCCATTGAATGTTTTTCTATATTTCATCCTTCTTTGAATACCCTATTTATTAGTCTATCATTAACTTTGTTAAATTTATATTATTTACATATTTAACCTTGGTTATTTATTTATGATATAATAAATATAATGGTATTATATTATTGGTTCTTATATAAGGAATCAAAACACCATTTATATCTTCTATACAGGCTTGGAATCTTTATTGTAAACTTAACACCCTTCATAATTTTGGGTACAAACTTAGTTTATAAATATACTTATTAGGTATATTTATAAATTTAAAAGCATTAAATTATAATGTATCACTTAATAACACATATAATAGAATAAAATAAATAATATAAGTCCAATACTAACCCAAGAGTTCAACCAATTTGCCAAATTGTCAACAAACTGCACTTTTTCTCTAACTCTACTATAATAGTCTATATAGATCTGATTTACTCTTGAGAAGGTTGTTTGATTATAGTTTCCACTTATTAAAAATATTTAGTGTAATCGTTACTTCTTATATATTGTATTTATGATGATAAACCAATGATTTTAATGTTTTCTCTAAGAAGATAGTCCCAAATGATAACTTTTACTCTTAAGGACTATACATGCCTACTCCACCTTTTATAAGTCTTAACTCAATTACTTAAAATAATGACTTGGATTACATTATAATAAAATTTTAAAATGATAAAATATCATATAGATACCTTCATATAGGATTTGGTTCCAAGAACAAAATGAATCAATCAAATTGTTATCTTTTTCTGAGTTTTCTCAATAACAACCTACAAGTTTAATGGACACAATCGGGTATATATTATGTTGTAAGTTATCCCTTATCTTTATAATTATTTTATAAACTCTTAAATAACCCATAACATCTTCACACAATATTTCACTTAATTCCATTGGTTAAAATGAAGATATAACTCTTTTTGTCCAAGAAACCTTATTCTAGGGTTACAAAGCCTGCGAGTGATTAATTGATGGTTCAGAATGTTTTAAATCATTTTTATGGATATATCAATTAAAAAAGGGAATATAAAAAAACATATTTCTTTCCCAACCATTCAAACAAGTTCATGAAATAATTCCCACATGTTTTTAGTGATTGTGTTTAACTGTACATGCTCAAAATAGGGTATAGAAGATCATAAAGACATAAACATCAAAATATACATTTAATCACCACTAAAAAGCATTGAATACTTGTTATTTATGATTCAAGATGTTAAGAATCACTATTAACAACTCATAATAATTTATATTCATATTATAAATACATCAACTTACATATAGATCTATGTGACCTTAATGGCATACCTCATCAAATCCTCTCTTCTACCTTATCAACCAAGATTCACCTTAGAATGATGAGAAAAATATGTAACGAAGATCAAAACATGATAATAAGTATATTTATTCTATAAAACATACGTTTAATATCAATTAATTCATTTATTGATCTTCTTTGTACAGTCTTATTTACTGAAGTACAAGACTAAAGGCCTTCTCCACTCTTCTCTACCACTTCTCTCTTCTACTCTACGTCCACTAACTGAATATTCATCATTTATTATTATTTTATTTACTTTATTTTAATCCTATTGAGGTGTTCCTTACTTATCAAATGGTTACAATATACCTTTATTTGGTTTATTCTTAAAATAAGACCAAATTTATCTCATTCACACTTATCTCCATATTTTTTCTAGCCTTCTTCCAGTGGAGGACTCTTTATAGATGATTTTTAGGTGGATTCACCTTTACTTGATAGTACATAACATTTAAAATATATCAATAGACCGATTATAACCCTTTCATCAAGTCCATATCCTTCAAAAGTGGTCATAAACCCTTACAAGCCTTTTAAACCATTTCAAATATTTAAATTTAATGTTTAGAGGGATCTCCAAATCATACTAGTTTAACCTATTCTAAGATAAATAAAACATTCCAAATTTTCTTATTGACTTCTGAAATATTCTTAAAACCTTATAATACCATGAAAAAATATAACTTATATTATTTACATCACTGAAGTGAATCATCTCTTGATGCTTCTACATCAGATAGTACAATTGATAGTTAGATAAGAAATAATAATGAATGAAAGAGAAAAAAGATTAAAATAGACACACTTGGGAATTATAACTAGATTATAAGACTAAAAATGAGATTTTGAGGTTGAATAGATTAAAACCATGAAATATAAATGTGTTCTAAGAGAGGGACAAAATTGGTGGTCCACCAATTATGTTACACCCTAAACCTATAGTGTGTCTATGGATATGTGTGGCTGAATTATGGGTTACATAAATTTCATATTATATTATTGCATTTCTCTATGTTCTTAGTATGATCAACCTATGGAATAACCATGGATAAGTAGAGTATATAGGAGGCAATGGCTAGTATTTAATCATCATATTGAGAACTATACTCTTATTACATTATTGTGGAGGTTTTTCCCTCAAAATTATTCAATCATTATTATTAGGGATTCTTCTCTTTTTCTAATTATTATTGTGGATCTAATTATTCTTATCTTAATTATTTAATATATTATTCCATTAATATGAAAAATTTAAGTAATTTCATTACAAGTGGTATTAGAGCATCAACTTGGGCCAGTTTTTATGTTATTTTTTCAGATTTGGTGTATGACAATCTAAAGAGATAAATGATAAAAAAATATAACTTGTGATCTAGGAATAATTTAATTTTTACACCACTATAATATTTTTAAAGTTAAAAAAAAAGTATAGAATGTTTTTTTCTTACCCTTGTGTAAATTAGTAGTCATTGGATTCATCTCAATGAGATGATCATAATGGTATAATCTATTGGTACACTTTTTTGGGCCCAAAACCCTCCATCATAAGGTTTGTGAATAGTTGGTCCTAACACTCACAAACATGAGAAAGGCCAAGACATTCAAAAAAATCCTCACAAATATGACATAGAGTCTAGAACTTTAGATCCATTAGTTTCTGAGGTGATTCAAAAAAATTAGTTAGATATACAAAGCATGCTGAGGAAATATGAAATTGATTTAGTAAAAGGGGGAATTGCATTCTCTAAAGGATCAATTATTAATGATGAGTTCTCAATTGACCTCTACTATAGATCAAATTCCACAAAATATCCTCCACTACTCCAATCAAGTTTACTGACTCAGAACAATCACAACACCAATAATAATTTGAAGCACATGCTATAAAAAGTGGAAGTGTGAAATTTTTATAGTGAGGATCCACTCACTTGGAAACATAAAATATAAAATTTATTTGATTTTTCTCAGACTCCATGTGTGTAAAAAGTGATCATGACATCTCTCTATTTATAACTTGAGCAATTCATTTGGTATAGGTGGTCATGTGCTAAAAAAAATAAGGAAACTCCTATTACCTAATCAATGTTTACTAAGGATCTATAGGTACACTATTGAAACAAAATCTTAGAAAACCACTTTATTTAATTAGTGTATACACTATTTTATGGATTATATGGCACCTCAGTATTGTACACTTGGAAAAATTAGACCTTGGCTATTCCCCTCAGTTCTAGACCTTTCCCAAAATTTTAAGTCATGTATTTACTCTATATTATGTCCCTAGGCCTGTCTCTTAGTTTGAATAGTATTATGTTGATGCACCAAACCTTATATATTTCCTAGAATGATTAAAACCTACTTATATTTCACCTTTGCAAGTTCTGATTCTATCCCTACTTTCCTGCTATGTGGATACTAGTATCTGAGGTAGACACTTATGTTGACACTAGTGTCTTACTCTAATACAAGTGTCCAATGCCCTAATGTCATCCAATTTGTAAATTAAATGTATCCTAATGGTTGGCCTGAGTTATTTTAATATGATTTATTTCTTCAAAGGGATTGATAAAAATACAAGATCAACCCTCATTCATTATTCACTAGAAAATTATTACCTACTCATGAGGCAACTTATAATAGGCATTCAATTAAGCACTCAAGTGAGAAAAGATTTTATATTTTATCATATTTCCATATCAATCATAAGGAAAACACATACATAGGTTTGAATTACTAAAGGATCAACCCAAGAGATATATTTTTCAAGTTATAAACTAGGTCACTATTTTACTTGCTTTGCACATATTGCATGATTCACACACAAGCCAAAACATAGGGGAGAAATCTATAAAGATGAGGACCTATTTGGAGTATTATATATGTAAAAATCACTCATTGACAGAGGGGTATTTGGGATCAGCTCGACACCATGTGCCCACTAACTCATTTTCTCTCAGGGTCACTATGAACATGAATAACTAAGGTTTTGAAAATTCATGAGGAATGAGAATCTATTACCTAGATTTAAATACACTAGAGTGAAGCTGAAGTCAAACCCATAAGCATCTAGGTGGTCACATACTTTTTATTAGGTATTTTTTATAATACACTTACATCAAATTTAGACAATAACATCAACACAACCATCCCAAGCTGATGTTAGTGTCTACAGCTCTAAAGGCACTCAATCCAAAATCTAATGACTATTCTAGAAACATCTTCTAGTCTGATTCTTGCCTATTTTAGATATAGAACTAAATTAGCATCAAAATAAGCTAGATATATTACTTCTTTATCATTTCTATACTTAACATAGTTGTACTTACTATTTTTATCCTATCTTAGTTTAATAAATTTAGAATATATTCATCTAAGTTTAACATCCAATGGGATTGTTGTATCTATGATCATCATGCTTGTGCATTGTCATTTATATATTTTTAACCCTATCTACCCAAGTAGGATTTTTCATCCAATTTAGGGATAAAAATTTGGTGAACCCAATTCATATGAATGTAAATTTTTTTGATTCTTAGGGTTTTCAATTATCTAGGGTTTTAAATTGCTGTACTTTTTCATTTTTTACTTATATTAGTTTGCATGTAACCTAAAAATAACCATAGATTATGAGGTGTGTTGTTGGGCCCTTAATTTTGAAACTAATTTGGCTAAGAAATTTTTGGAGACAATAGCGTGGATGAGACATGGTAGGGAAGACCATGATGTTGAAGACTATGGTGTGGAATACTGTGGCATGGAAGAGGCAATTCATGTGGAACAAGGAAGCATGAAACACAAAGAAACTAATAACATAGGAATAATTTAATAGTGAAAGACTTGGGCAAAGGCATGGGAAGTGGAGATGGTTAGGGAACTATTTTCATGAACATTAGAGAAGAATAGTCAAGTGCAAATCTAGCATCAGTCAATGAGAAGACACAATGATGAGGATCTTACATAGAGAGAGCATATAGGGTCATTTAGGCTTAGGTCCTTAAGAATTTAATGTAAATGGCTTCCCATGACTTATTACTATTAGTGATCATTGGTGAGTCATCTTTTTATAATGACTTATGTAACTGAATAGTCTATGAAGAACCATGTATAAATACCCCCTTATTTTAGTTAGTGTTAGTTGATAATTGTTATCTGAAGCCATCATAATTCTAGATATGACATATGAATTTAATGAAAGGAAAATTTTGCGTTGATGTAAATTGTTTTTGAATATAATGGAATTATTATTATTTTGTTCTTAGTTTGTGCCCAACTTCTTTTTTTGTGATTAGTTAAGTAGGAAATGAATAGCTAAGAGTTGGACATGGAACTAAGTATGAATTTATAACCAAGTACTTATTTGAACACCCTATCTTAAGAAACTAATTAATACACCACCGCATGATAAAACCAATGGGAATTAGTCTTAAGATACATGCTTCGATTGAGCATGCAAGAACCTTTTATTGTATGATATGTTGACATACTAGTTCATTGGAACTCTTGTTCTCTTAGGAATGCAACTAGGGAAAGACATGTTAGAATAAAGGAAAAGAGCCCAAAATTTTGGTTTTGTTGTTGGGACCCATTGCAATTGTTCACACGAATGCTGGGAAAATGCTCGAATGATTATATCTAGAAAATGTTGAACATTGGGTTACTATTGTAGAATAATTTTTTTTACTTTAGTATCTTGAACTAGGAGTTTCTACACGTGCATAGGTAGAAACACACCTTTATTAATCACTCTATGAAACTTTATTTTTATAAGTTCCTATTCACTTACATGCCTAGATTTCAACATATGTGTAAGACTGTTTTAGGAATTATAGATAGAAGGTTTCCTAGTTAGTAGAGCATCAATTAGTCTTGGAAATATTAGGAGTGCCCTGGATGTGTGCAATAGATATTGGTGGTGAGGAACACTTAATATATATATTTTATAATACATAATCTTTATGTAGTCTTGTCTATAGGAACCCCAATTTGACTTCCTCTAGGATATGCATAGAAGGTATCTCAGATAGTTTTAAATAAAAATTAAGAACCTTATAATTGACTCAAGACTTGAAAAATTCTACATGGATGGCTAAACTCTTCCTCGTATGAGTAGTGTAATCAGTGGGGAAATGAATGAGAAACATTGATATAATATTTTTGGTTTATCATGGTAGCTAGTAAGTGAAAATTACATAAACATAAGTATGATGAGGTTAGGTGAAGGGATATGATTGAAAGCAATCTAGGGAGGGGTTGGGAGGAATATAAAAGTGCTATGAGGATTTGCAAGGATGTAGAAAGGCACAATGAGGACTATCAAACTACATGATCACACCTTGTGCTAGAATAAGTATGCACAGGAGAAAGAAGTCAAGCATTAGTGACTATATAACCCAATCTAGATAGGCCAAATTCCCCATCCATAGTGCATGGTCATGTCCTTGAGTTAGATGACATTATTGTAATAAATTGGGATACAAATAGTGTAGAGTTAGATTCTAAACCTATCAAAGAAACTTTTGAAGTATAAAATCAAGATAATAGTTTGTTATTAATTTATTTTCTATTATAATTCAAATATATGGCTCACTTTGGAATACTTGGTGGATGAAATATAGCTAGTAAGTAGAGTATCAACCCTTCTATAGTTAATCAACATACTTATGCACCCAATGTATCTGGTGCTTATATTGTCATTAGAGGCACAAGAGATAGTACTAATGGTTATTCGATTGGGGGATATGGAGGTGGTATGGGAGGCATTGGTAGACCTACCCTAAAATATCTAGGGGGATTATAAGTGCATTGTAATATGCTCCATTACCAATACCCAGTCTACCTACAATATACTACGAGATGATACTTCACTTGATTGGATATCATGGTTTTGAAAATGTATCAAAACATGTTCATAAGTGCAGAATTATTTGGAAATTGTAAGGAATTACTTCTATTGAAAGGAAGGCAACTTAGTTTTCCACTACCTTTTTAGACCATGCACATAAATGGTACTATAAGTTTGACCTGCAATAATCTATGGCTAAATACAAGTAGTTGAAAGTGTCTTTTCTCCAAGAATTTGACATCCCAAATTTTAAACAACAAAGTATTGCTTCCCTAAAGGATATTAAACAAGAACTCACTGAGAGTGTGTGCGAGTATGATGCATGTTTTAAAATGATTCTTTTTAAATTATCATTTGAGACAAATGCAACATAATATGCCTAGTAGTTTTTAGAAGGCTTATTACTTCTCTTCTAATGAAAATTATCCCATAAGACCTTCAATAACCTATGTGAGGCATTGGAATATACAATTTATGCTACCATTGGAAGATACCCTTCATATTGAAGCCATTGGAGGTATAGATACAGGGATTAATCCCTTTATAAATCCTAGATTATGGTGCATCAGTCTTGAAAATGATGATCAACAGATCATGATTCCCCTAGATAATGTTTAGGGACCTCCTTTTGTTGAACTAGTTAACACAAATGATGATCTCAATCATATATATAATGTCATAGCTCAGGGAATTAAGAATATTGATCCTAGTCTAGATGGTATATTATAGTGGGCAGATACATAGTCCATTTTTGACATTACTAGTAATGACTATAAATATTGGGCTCATGAAGAATATGATATTACTGGATGAATTTATGGCACATTTAGTAGTCGAGAGGAGGTTCCACATAATTTGATTAAGATCCATAAGTTTTTTCACCTTATTGGTGGATGTTTGATGGTTGAACCACCCTTGTAGTTAGATCAAGCACCTAGGTTTCATGGTCAAATGAAAATTTGGGAGTATGTGCAATAGTTTGAAATTTTTTATGTGTTTGAAGATGAACAAATGTACTCACTTACTTATGTTCTTCAAGGGATAACTATTCGATGGTGGGTAACTAACTGTCATAATTTGCTCACTTGGGATTAAGTTCACACTACAATGAAATATCATTTTCATAACAATAATTGCATTCATGCCACTCTAAGTTATTATGGTGTTAATTCTCTAGAGGTTCATTTTGAGACTTGTGATAACCTTTAGAATGCATATGAGACATTTTTTCTTAAGTATTTATGGGTTCATGCATTTTATGGTTTTCTACACACTTGGGCTAGAGCATGGTACATGCATCAAGAATGATGCCTAGACATGGATTCTTAGAATAACATTATAAGTAATATTATTTTAGCACTATATTACTCATCCCATCACATAGATTTATGCATATCCCTACAATTCATCTTTTAATCAATTATAGGTGATCCAACATCGGTTAATGATTGCATACAACATATACATGGTGCACTAAAGGATAGCTTGTCCATTTTACAAGAATATAATACTCTTGCCTCATATTCTTCATATATTAACTCTCAACCAAACCATACATTGAGGTAACAAATATGAAAGGGAAAATATAAATATGTGTACCAAGCTAAGGAAAGTACCAATTCTAATTTACAAGACCATCCATTGACCACTTGGCTTTACATACTGAATATGGAGTATGTAATGTCAAAGATACCATACAAATTGATGAAAAATTATATTTAGAACACTACATATGGTTCAACATAATATTGAAATATAGGACATGCATAAGATGTCCAATATGGGGAATTATTGGTTTGATACTGAGGTCACTAATATTTTTGAACTCATACAGGAATATCAAGATGTTTTTCCATGCAATTACACATAGATTAAAGGAGTGCATCCTTCATTGGAAAAAATGCACATAAATTTAGTTGAGGGTGCTCGAATAGTTATAATGAGATATAATTTAATGAATCCCAATATACATGATTGAGTTAAAGAGGATATTGATAATATGGTTCATGTTGGAGTTATCACTCCTATTGATGAATCTAAATGTGTGAGCCCCATGGTGATCGGTATCAATAAGGATGACCACATTTGCATTTATGTAGAGTATAGGTTACTCAATGATACTTGCATAATTGATCCTTTTTTAATGCCTTTCATTGAGGAAATTTTATTAGGGGTTATTGGGTGTGAGATTTATACCTTCACCAATGGTTTTTTAGGTTATCTTTAAGTCTAAATTATAGAAGAAGATAAACTAAAGACCACCTTTACAATTGAATGGAGTTCATTTGCCTAAAATGTGATGCATTTTGATTTGAAGAATGCTCCTATCATGTTCTCACATATTAAGATAGAGGATTTTAAGTATTTTATTCACAATTTCCTTCAAGTATACTTGGATGATTGAATCCTTTATGGTTTAGTGCGTGATCATTGTGATAATCTTCACCTCATGTGTGAGCATTGTCAATAACTTTATATTTATTTGAATCTAAATAAGTTTATCTTTGATACTCTTTTTGGCATTTTTTTGGGTCACATTATTTATTAAAATGGAATCTTAGTGGATTTGGCTAAGATTATACTCATTGGTCACCTTCCAACACTAACTGCCCAATGTGAGGTCCACACCTTCTTAGGATCCACGAGGTACTATTGGAAATTCATTTGGGGATATGCTAAGATCATAATACCACTGGAGGAACTATTTAAGCAGAATGGTCAATTGTTATGGGCAAATGATTACTAACATGAATTCATAACACTCAAGGAAAAACTAATAATTTCACCCATTCTCTAGTCCCTAGACTAGAAAAAGCCATTTCATGTACATGTTGATTCTTAAAGTATAGAAATGGGCACTATCCTTTCACAACCTAGCGATGGTAGTCTTAATCATCCCATCTACTTTTCTAGTTGGAAGTTCGCTCCAATTGAATGGAATTAATCAATTATAGAACATGAAGCCTTGTCCATGGTATACGTGCTTCAAAAGTTTCACTAGTATTTGTTGGCCACCCCATTCACCTTATTTACAAATCATGAAGCACTCAAATACCTCATGAATAAGTTGGTGTTGCATGGACACACTTTATTTTGTATTGTTCTCTTTTAGGAATTTTAATTTTTTATGATGGTAAAACTGGGTAAGACTAATTATGGACTAGATCACTTGTCACATGTTGAATTTATTAACCAATGTGTGCCATCAAAGATGACTTACCTGATGTGAAACTTTTTCAAATCACACATGTACCTAAGGAATTGGAATACATCACAACTTTTATTAAAATAGGTTTAAAACCAACCCACCTCAACACTCAAGATAAAAATCAATTGGCTATCTGTGCTACTCCTTTCCAACTAATTAGAGGTGACCTTTATAAACTTGGATGGGATGAAGTATTATAACACTATGTCATGTAACACAAGTGTGTTGAAATTATTTAGGAGGTTCATGAATGTGTCACTAGAAGACATTATACTAGTGATGATAAAATGAATAATGTTCTATTAGCAAGGTTGTAGTAGACCACTTTATTTAAGGATGCCAAAGCTTATGCATGCCAATGTGATATCTATCAACATGTGGGTAAGCCAAATTAGAGGGATGCTATGCCCCTTCATCTGATACTTGCTCATTAACCCTTTGAGAAATGGGTTTATTTTTTTGGGCCCATTACTCCTACATCAACGCATACTAGCATGCACTTTATCAATACTACCATTAACTACCTCATTCATTAGGTTGAAGAAACACCAACCCAAGACTACCACTAGATTTATTTGGGAGAATATCATCATAAGGTATGAATGTATTTTATGTTTGACTAGTGATCATGGCACTCATTTCCTTAATGAGATAATCTATATCCTTTTAGTTGAGTTCATGATTGTGCACCACAAGATTACACCATATCACCCTTAGGCCAATGGTACAATTGAAGCTTTCAATAAAATATTGGGTCATACATTGATGAATATTTGTAATATTGGTCACACTGACTAGGATAATTATGTTTTTATGGTATTATGGGCATATTAGATCATGTATAAATGGTTGAACAAGAGTACTCCTTTTAACCTTATCTTTGGTGCTAAATCCATTCTCCCAAATGAGTTCCTTGTACTTGCTTTATGTATTGTGCACATGTGTTAGTTGGGTGATGAAGAATAATTAAAAATGAACTTAGATGAATTAATACAACTAGATGAAATATGTTTTCTTGTGCATTAGAGTCAAGGATTGGAGAAATAGAAACATAAGGCCTAACATGATAAACATCTCAAGAATAAGACTTTTTCTCCTGGTATGCATGTGTTGGTCTATGACTCCAAGTTCATGTTCCATTCAAGAAAACTTCATGTCCATTGGGATGGTCCATTCATCATTCATATCATTCATCCCATAGGTGCATGTAAGATAAAGAGGTTAGATGTCCAGTTCCTTCCAGGCTATTTAATGGTAGTCAGATTTGACCCTACCATTCTGAGTGATGCTTCTCTTTTATTAATAAGGCATATGATAATAGATTAGTTTAGGATTTTGGTTTATTTTTAAATAAATCATGGCATTTTTTTCATGCCTTTTGCTTAGGTTTAGATCAACACTTGGTTCTCTCTTATTTTATTTTTCATGTCATCGAGGATCATGCACATCTTTTAGTATGGGGTAAGTGTGAATGAATTATAGCTAAAAAGTGCAAAGGAAACAATGGAAGGAAATGCATGTGGAAAAGAGGTGCATAAGTGAAATCACATAAGGACATGAGGATACACAAGATGTAATGCGTAACTGATATGAAGGGATCAAGATGGAAAAAGTAAGTTCCAACCTTGGAAATATATTTTTTAAAATTCTTTTACAACTGTTATGCACTTTAAGAAAATCATGGGATGGGACAAATGCATTAAATGTGATAAAAGTAATGTGTATTAGTAAGTATGCCAAATTGACATCATGGAAATATTTTTAGAGGAATTAATGAGTGAAATTATGGATGATGTTATGGAGAAGTAAATATAGACTACCCCTAGAAGCTATAAAAGGTTAACTAATCTTCATTTTAACACTTTACTGTTAAAAATTCATGAATTTATAGAGCCAAGTAGAGCATTTTCAAGCTATTAAAAGGAGCATTTATTGAATTTTAGTGAAAAATTGATAATTATGAATTCAATAAATCACTATGAATAGAGAGAATGGTGGAGTAGTGATTAGATGAGTGTAATTGAAGGAGTTATAGATTGTAGGTGTTGACATCTACCATTAGAGGATGCTGAAATAAGAAATCCAAGGGAGTTGGAAATGGTAACCATGTATTATTTTGATAGGATAAAAAGTCCATGCCTCAACCTTTGGGTTCCTCAAATGGTGATTAACCAAATAAGAAGGCCCAAAAAAATGATCCCTTGCTTATGATTTGTGAATGAGAAGAGTTTGAGGGTGTAGAAGCATAACCGATTTTAATAGGAGAAGAAGTCCCTAGTGAATATGATATGCAAGAGGAAATATTGGCACAATAAAAAAAGGGAACAAACATTAAAGAATCCAATATTAATAAAAGAAATACAATACCCTGAATCAATGTTGTGTGTGGAGAAATGGGAGTCTAATGTGTCAACCTATCAAGTATTTGATTATAATCATCGCTAACCTAAGAATGAAGTAGAGTTATAACACAAATATAGGGTTGAGTGGTATAACAATAGAAATGAGCTCATTTGTGATGTTAATGTTTTCAATCATCTCAATGATGCTAGAGTTTTTTAGCTATTCAATTTACCATATTTTAACAAGTACATGGAAGTCATAAGATTTTTTATCTCACACATTCACGAAGATTACTTTTACTTTACAGGGCACATAATGAGGATAACTACCCATAGAATTAACAAAGTCATAAGTATAGAATGCTAAGGCACTAACCTTAATGGATATTTGGAGGACCATTAAGAAATTGAGAAAATGGTGGTGGCACTTGAGTATAAAAAGCAAGGCCATACGATGTACATAACTAGTCTCTAGGATCCCACCCTTTGATTATCTATGTGTATTGGATTTAACCAAGCTTGGAGGGGTGGATAGGTGGAAAGAAGTTGATATGGATCACTTTTATATAGCCAAATAGATGGCCCAAGGGATCAAGTATAATTATTTCTAGTATTTATTAAGTAAATTATTGTAGATGCAAAAAAAACCCATCACCTACCTGATCAAAAGTTTGCCTAGGAAAATATTCTTTTGTTATTGGTATTTGATGATATTGGTGTAACATAGTACATAAGTGGTGATTTGAAGTGGGCCTACCCACAAGAACACAATTATTTGGCTACGTGGTTTAAATTATTCATATGACCTAGCACTATTACCCCCACTCACAAGTCAAGAATGAAGGGATGGTATGATGGAATGAAATAAGCTTTTTGGAATGAGTGGCATGTCCCCAAGGACTTTCCCATACATATGGGGAACCAAGCCTAGTTTTTGGTGAAGCATTAATTTTCATTATCACACATTCAAATGATCCTTATAGATGACTTATCTTGGTGGTTTAAGCCACTACATGATTTTACAACTAGGTATTTTATGAACTCTATAAATATAATATATGATGTGTGCCTTGTGAACATTGATGTTGATAAAATTAAAGTTGAGACTCACACTCTTTGCCAATTGTGTGTATATATATATGTAAGAAGGCTTATACAAAAAAATTAGAATTGGATAATACTAATATCAAATCCCAATAAATCTTGGTCAGGGACATGATTCATTTGTCTTTTTATGTGTTAAAGCCGAGGAAGAAATTATCATGGAGTATCAAGGATATAAAAGAAACCATTACACCCAAAACTAAAATTAGAAGGCACCAAAAGGAGAAGAGGATGGATAACGATGCCAACTCAAGTGCATAACAAAGCCAACTAAAATAACAAAAGATTGCCCCTTCACCACCATGAGATAGATTGCTTGTAGGTCAACCACAAGGCCCTAATTCTACCACACAAACTTATGTTCCTATAGAAAAAGATATTTCAACACATAAACAAGGGGAATTTGAGCATGGAGAGGTAAATTTGTAAACACCACTAGAGAGGGGACATTTTCCTAAGGAAAAAATGGAAAAGGAGATCACACTAGAGCCAAAAAATGAGCCTCTTCAATGAATCATGAAGAAACCACCCTTGATGACATACAAGTGGACATTGGGAGTCCCACTAGTGAAGAGGGGGATGACATAGACACAAATTTGGGCATTGGTGATCTTGAATCTAGTATAAGTCACTAAGAGGATGAGCTAGATGTTGAAATACTTGAATGTGACTCTACTAGAGGGAAGGAACCTATTGATGAATCTGCACAATAAAGGCCACTAGTTACATGTGAAACTCCTTCCATTCATGCCCAATATAATTTTTTTTCCCAAATAAGGACTTATATATGTGGGAGTATTTTCCTAAGGAGGATTCAACCAAATAAATTCAATGACAATTTTATTTTTATATGGATATATATAATGAAGAGCGTTGTTGTGAATTGCCATCAGATAGTATTATTTTAGCACCTGGAGAGACCAAGATCCTTGATACATTTTGGATGGATCCCTAAGAGTTCACATCATCTTAGGAAAACACAACCCATTTAAAATTTGTTCATGAAGTGACAAGGTATAATGCCTTGCAGGATTTTTGATGTAAAATAACTTAAGAGGAAACATCAAGAAGTCATTGCTCTATATTGTAATGAGTTTATGAAAAGGATAAAACTTGAAGAGGAGTTAGAAGAGCTCAAGCACCAAATATAAACAACAACAATGTCTATATTTAAGACTGTAATACTTTTCAATTCAATTTTATAATAGGATCTGACCCTTGCTAATGGCATTCCTCTTGATAATGAGGCTATTAATAAATTAGGGACCTGGTGGATCTATTATTAAAAAAATGTAAATTCTAGGCAAATCCTTAGCATGAAAAAACTTGGGAAACAAAATAATTCATTGAGGTCATTGAAGTTTGTAAGATATTTTTGAATAGAGTTGGTGATATGGTTCCCATCATTGATGGAGGTTTTTTCAAACTAGTGTGACCTACCAAAATTTTGGAAGCAAGGCTTCAAATAGAAAAATTTTAGTGCCAAAAATTGGCTAAGAGTGAACTTAAAATAAAGGATAGATCCAAGCCACCAAATCATTTCAAGATGTGAAGGACCTTGAAAATGAAGTGCTCATCATCAAGAGTTGAACACAAGTTTTGGAGCTCTTTGAGGACAAACTTTGATAGAGGTTACTTCATTCGAGGACATTCATAAGGATGCTTATACATCACTTGCAAATTTAACCATCCAAGTAGGTGAATCTTTAGAACAACCCAAGGAGACTAAGTTGTCAAGGAAGAAGTCGAGTAAATCACTTTCAACTTCCAAACTATGTTAAATCATTAAGAACAAGTAAAACATTAGGTTGAGCATACGGGACCTAAGTTTTTGACATCAGAGGGACATGAAGATATTTCATAGTTTGAGATAGACTATTGGCTCAGTGTGGGCTGATGTGGGGCCTTCAATTTTGAATATATTATGGCTAAGTATTTTTTTGGAGAAAATAGTGTGGAATAAACACACAACATACCATGGCATGGAAGATAGTGGTGTAGAAGACTATGACATAGAAGACTGTGGCACAACATAGGTAAGTCACATGGAATAATGAAGCATGAAACATAGATAAATTGAGAATGTATGACTTGTATAATAGAGAAAGACTTGGGAAAAGGTGTATAAAGTGGAGATAGTCAGGGAAAAATTCACATTAATGTCAAAGAAGAATAGTCAAGCATGAATCCAATACTGGTTCATGAGAATATAGGTTCATGGTGATGAGTATCTAGAATAGAGAGAACATATAGGGGAAATTAGGATTGGGTCCTTAGTAATTTAATGTAAATATATTCCCATGAATCATTAATGTTAATGACTATTGGTGAGTCATTTCTTTGTAATTAATTTTATCATTAAATAGTCAGGGAAGAACCATGTATAAATACCCCCTTATTTTACTCAGTGTTGGCTAATAATTATATTCTGATGCTATCATATATCTAGATTTAACATATGAATGTAATGAGAGGAAGTTTTTGTGTTGATTTAAACTATTTATGAATATAATGGAATTATTACTATTTTGTTCTTAATTTGTGCCCAACTTCTTTTTCTATGATTAGTTAAGTAGGAAATGAAAAGTTAAGAGTTAAGTAGGAAATGAATGTTTGTTTTGATTATCACTAGGGAATAGGTGTTGGACATTTTTCAGTGATGTCATGGAGGCATTCAGGTGAGTGGAAGAATTGTCTTGATGGTATAAATGTCAATGACAAATTGTGTAGTGTGCTTGTCCTAGTATGCTTGCAGTATGCTTGTTTGATCCTCAATTTTGGCATGGTTAAATATGTTTAGGGATGCGTATGGTTATTTTATCATGTGTTAGGGGTCATATAAAAGGTCAAGGATGATTAGAGATATTTTTTAAGTGTATGGTGTTCATATGGTTCTTCATTATGTTCATCTTGGCATAATTGGTTCTATGAAATACAAATCTGAGTAGGCAGTTTGTTGACATCACCATGGCCACATATGGATGAAACAAGGGGAGTTGGTCATATGGGTGTGATAAAATTAGTCCCAATTTTATATGATATAAATTTTAGATCATGAAATTGAGTGAAATAAAAGTTATTAAGGTTCAAAGTTGGCCTTTCAGGTAGATTACAGTAGTTTTTATTCTTAGCTAGATCGTCACTTTACATCATGTAGATATGGATGAACCAACAAGTTTGTGTATTTAGTTTAGGTAAAAATAAAGTATATAATATTCAAATATTATATGGAGTTTTTTATTATAGTACCAATAAGCTACCCTAAAAATATGGATTCTTGAAGTGTTTTCTAGCTTGAGATATAAATCTTCAAAGTTGCTTTAGCAGACTGTGATGGGTCAGAGACCATCAAGTTTAACCATGTCAAAGATTGAGGTCATTAGTCAAAAGATATAATGGTGCATATTAATTCATGATCTTGATTCAATAGTGCATGTAAGATTTAAAATGTCAAAATTTGTGCACACATGTGACAAGTGTCACAAGTTCACTAGTCTGACAGAAGACCAGTTCGTATTGACAAAGATCAATAGTGTAGGACAAGTCAAAGAGTCAATAATGCACATGAGACTAACATGTGGTATACGCATAAGGGATTGTTAGTAAAGTGATTAAAAATCACATGAGGATGCCATATATCATAATATTGGGAGTTTTGATCAAGATCTAACAATAAGCATTGCAAGATAAAGACTTGATTGATTTACATAGATCGATAATGTGCATTTGGTCAAGATTGATAGAAAGTATGAGATGAGGTCAACATGTTTGAGGTTTAACATTTGGATAATGACACACAATATATTAAAGTTAGAGATAATTTTTAAGAATATTGAAGGTATGAATTGAGCAAGCTGAGCGAAGAGCATGAGATGAATTTTAAGTGACCAAGGTTTAACTGTGACCATTTGGATTTAAATATTTGAATTTAATGAAGGAAAGGCCAGTGCCTAGTTTTTGAACCATAAATTTTGATCTATGTAGAAGTTTATATTGCAGTGACAATTAAAGTTGTAGAGGAATTCAAGGTGCATATATAAATATTACTTTTAAGGTCTAAATATTTTTACAGTCAAAGTTATTAAGATCCAAAGTTGATTGTGTATTCATTCATGCTCTGCAAGTGACCTGAGAAGGGTAATTGAGTTGTTCTTGTGGTATTTCAATGTTTCAAGATGATATAAATATTGGAGAGTGTTGTATAATCCATGACAACCATTTTTATGGATTTTAGAGGTTTAAACAATCCATATTCATTATGAACAAAGGCTTATAAGGTGACTTTATGTTCACTCATGGTGGCTGTGTGCATAAAATGTTGTTTTGAGCGAATTAAGCTTTAAAAAAAGGGTGCTGTGATGGTTGTTATCACTTAAAGAGGACCTATATATTATGTGGCATGGATATATTTATTATTAATGTGTTTTTGTGTTCTAAGTTTTCTCATAGAAGTGTCAAAAAGGTGAATGGGTCTTCATAGGACCTAAAAGGTGACTTAGGCCTATTTGAAAGAGGGTTATGATTAAAGGTGACCCATGTAGATGCCTTAAGGGTGAAGGCATGTATTATGGCTAATAAGCAAGGTTGTGAACATGATAATAATAATGAATACTCTATAAAATATGAAATCAATTGTGGTGATTTATATACTTAATAGAAGAGGAGTTTGTGAGAGTGGAAAAGTGAAGGAAAGAGGAAAGGGTGTGTGCCTAGTGGATGGGTTATGGAGTATAGTAGCTTGATGACTATGTGTATGATCTATAGGTCATATTTATGATGTCAAAGATAGTGATATTGTAGGTTTGAATAAAAAGGTGGTCAGAAGGGCTTGATCATCTTAGGGGCAAGTTCTCTTTATGAAATAGGTATTTCACTAAAGTCAGTCAGAAGGACTTGAACAAAAGGTGGTCAGAAAGGCTTGATCATCTTAGGGGTAGGTGATTCTTATGAACTTGGTATTTCAATAATTTTTTTAGAAATACTTGACTAATCTCATGTTTTCATACTTATTATAGAATAAGTAGTCCATGTGTTTTCAGGATCGAGAGTGGGTTTTACTCCCCAAGAGGGTTTCCCACATAGATCTTGTGTTGTGTGTATATTTTGCATTATTTTTTGATTCATTGTTATGAATGACTTATATATTCTATGAATTCTTATGGTAATTGAAGAAGGGCTTGGAAGGATTGGAATTAAATTTGAAATATCTTACATCACTGATTCACCCCCTTCAATGATTATACTTTTAACAATTGATATCAGATCAAGTCCTTTGGTAAAGGCTTGAAAACTTGAAGGAGATCCAAGGTATAATATGTGTATCAATCAAATATAAGGAGGTTTTTACACTAAGTAAGAACTAATATTCAATGGATTTAATTATGATTTTTGGAGTACGAGGATGGTGACCTACATCATGTCCCTAGTGTTTGACACTTGGTAATTTGTTGTGGATGGTTATTCTACACCTACCATTCCTCTATCTAGTGCTACAGATAAGAAGTTGTTTGAAAATAATTCTAAGACAATGAATTCTATAACTTATGGTCTTTTAAAGACTAAATACACCAAGGTAATCCATTACATATCTACCAAGGAAATGTGGGATAAATTGAATACTATTTATGAAGGAGATTAAAAGGTTTAGTTGGAAAGTTTTAGACTCATCAAAAATAATTTGAGAGTCTTAAGATGAAGGAATAAGATTCTATGACATCTTTTCTATAGAGAGTTAATGAGATTATAAAAATCATTAGAGGTCTTGAAGAGAATCTTGAAGAATCTACTGTAGTTCAAAAGGTATTAAGGATTCTCTCTCTCAAGTTTAATTCAAAAGTGTTTGCTATAGAAGAAAGTCATGATATTACTAAGTTGAAGATAGATGAATTGCATGGCCTTCTTACTTCCTATGAGATGAGAGTAAATGATGATATACCACCAAAGAATGAAGACACATCAAGACAAAAATGAAGTTAACAAATAAGTTTCAAGGTAAGAAACTCAAGGAGGATCACACATCTGATATTGATGAAGAAGAACTAATTTCTTTGTTTACAATGAAATTAAAAATAGGGTCAGGCAAGTATAAGGGTAAACTACCCTTTAAATGCTTCAATTGTGAAGAGGTAGGACATTTTTCTAATAAGTACCCTCATAAGCCTAGAAATAATGATGATGAAGAGCATGGTGATGGCTAAGATGAAGGCAAGAAGACATACAAGTCTGATAAGAGAAAGAAGGGATTCAGAAGGTTTGACAACAAAAAGAAGTACTTCAAGGATAAGAAGAGTCTCTACACCAAAGTAGATTGCAGTTCATTAGATGAGAGTGAAGACAATGAATCAGAGTATGATCATGGTTTATTTGAAGATGGAGATCTCTTTATGGTTGAGGAAGGAAGTTGTTCATATCAAAAGGAGTCTACTTGGAGTGATTCAGATGATGATAAAGATGAGGTGGATTGTGAGACTAAATTGATGCATGCTCTTAAAGAAATAAAGATTGAGAAGAAAATTAACAAGAAGATGAAGTCTCAAATCAAGGACTCTGAGGAGTAATTTAGTGTGTATGAAACAAGAATGAATGAATACACCAAGGATCATGATGATATAGTCAATCATCTCAGTTGTTAATTATAAATCATGTCTACAAGTTTAAAAGCTAAATAAGAAGAATGTTCAGGGTATGTAATTAAAAATGAGTTATTAAAATCTAAGTTATTTAAGACATCTAGTAAGATACAATCATTTATGAGATTTGAAAAGAGCTCAAGTGATCTAGACAATATTTTGAGTGTTCAAAATCATGTAAGTGATAGAATTGGTCTTGGATACAAAGAAGAACCAAAAAATGCAACTCAAGACAAGAGAAAGACTAATGAAAATCAGATCTTGAAGGTCAATAATTAGTCAAATAATGAAGATGTTGGTAAAATGAAGACAAATCATATTAGACAACCAAATGCCATGAGGTATGCAAGTTTCAATGGTTATTGTTACACATGTAATTAGTTTGGGCATAGATCTAGAGAATGCAGGAGACCTATTAAAAATGAGTTTACATAGAACAATGATGGGGATCATCATTCAAAAGGTGTGAAAAAAGTTAAGTGCTTTAACTATCTTGATAAGGAACATTTTGCTAAGCATTTTCCAAATAAGGTAAGATAAAGTGAGTCTTCTTCAAAAGGAGTAGTTTATTTCAATTATCAAAAGAATAGACATATTTCAAGATTTTTTTATAATCAAGAAAAGAAGGATAAGCTTCTTGAAAAAGGTATAGTGTGCTTCAAATATCAATAAAGAGGTCACATTGCTAGATTTTACAAGGTATACAAGACACAATAGGTTTAATAAGGCACCTAGAGTGCAATAAAGAAGGCAAATTAACTCATGGAAACCAAAGGTGGTAAGTATGAGTCATGATGAGTCTTTAGGTACAAGTAATATATTTTTTATGATAAAGAATGCTATAGAAGTTAGAGAGTGCCAAGAACTCTCTTTGTCTACTCATGTTGTGAATGAAGAGACCAAGCTCAAGGAGAAGACCAAGGTTTTAGTTGAGGCTAGATCTGAGGTGTGTTTGGATGCTAATGAGTAACTTTCTATGTGGGAGAAAGTTTCAAGCTTGGTTCCTATATTATCAAGGTCTGAAAGTGATATTCTGTAATGCAAAGAAGATACTTTAGTGATCAAGGTATGTCAAGATTCCATAATTAATCCAAATGTTGTATATCCTATCATAGAAGAGAAAGTGAGTGATGTATAAAAGGAACAAGTTATCAAATATCAAAATAAGGAGGACAAGATCAAGAATTATTATAGCTATAAAAGGATTCCAATGGTTATTCAGGATATGTGGGCCACTCCTGGCTTCACTTTGTTCTAAGAACATTGTGGTGTAGAGGAGGTCTCTGTCTATGCTTCTTAAGAGACTCCTTTTAATAGAGAAGAAAGTGTTACTATGGTATTATTATAAAGGTCCTAGAAGGCAAGATATGAGTGTTTAGAATTGGAGTTGGTGTGTTTAGATGGGAGAAGTGCTTTGATGAGGTCAAAATGATGTTATAAGGTATTTTTGTTATGTATGCAGTGTTTACAGGATCAAAATGGGTGTTTTTAGGTGGCATAATGAGATTGATGGAATGTCAAGAATATTTTGATGCTTAGAAAGGTTTTTGAACTTCTTTGTGATGTGATCTAGGTGGTTTTGTGGTTTTAAAGTATGTTGAAGTCAAATTGAAGATTCTTGAGTGCTATCACTTTTCTTAGTTTTGGCTTAAGGGCAAACAAGCTTATAATGGGTTATAATATGTATAAGTTCCCAAAAGTATGAAGGATTAAATATTGGTCTAGAAATGTTTAATGGTTTTATCTAGTTGTGCAAGAAGTTTTATAGGTGGGTGTTGACTAGAATGAGGTTTGTTGACCTTATTTGTTTTAACATTCTAGAGTTTTAGGCTATGTTAGAAAAGTGTTTTAACTTATGAATTGAGGTCTAGGGATTCCAAATAGGTTTAATGGACCAAATGGGTTGTAAAATAAATATTCAAAAATATTTTAAGGTTTGTGGTTTTCAAATTATTCATGATTTTGTCAAGATGGAGGCCTAATTGGCTAATAGGCTTGTGAAGGAAGTATGATGTAAAGAAGGATTTAGATGATGAAATTTTTTGTGATTAAGGGATAATATTATATTTCTCTAGATATGAATTTTTAGGTATTGAAAGTATGTATACTAAAAGTTGTGGGCTTTGCAAGTTCTAGGTAAGGCTACAAGGAGACTAGACAGGCCTATTGTGAAGAAAAATGATTTTTGATCAATTTATCCAAAATAGAATAATATGAGTGTTTCAATGTAAATTATTAATTTGGTTTGGATCATGTTTCCTATTTAATGAGAGGCATGAATTTATGTTGGTGGTCCTTGAGGTGGCTTAAGAGAGAAGGTTAGTAAGCCTGTGTGGATGTTCTTCATGGTGTGTGAAGATCTGAATATGATAAAGAGATGAAAAAACTCAAATATCTTAGGGGGAGTCCCTATTATATGTTTATTGGTTAGTTCCATCATATTTTATTACTTTTGTGTGTTCTTTCTTCATTGATTGTAGTGCTTGGTTGAAAAAAGTGTTGGCATGTAATAAAGAAGAAGTTGTTAATGCAAGAAAAGGTAGGATCAAGATAAGGGAGAGTTTGTATCATATTTTTAAGGTGGTACTCTACTATTGGTGGTCTTTTAGGTCCTTAGAATTAATTTTTTCCCACTTTTTCATTATGTCAAATGGGGAGAAGATTCCTATTATGAGATTGATTGAAGAGAGAGAAGAAAGGTGAGATGTATGATGGGTGTTGAAATCAATGAAAAAGATTAAAATTATTATAGAGTTTTTATTTATTCCATGGAAGTGTCTAGGTGAGTGGATGAAGTGTCTTGATAGTTTAAGTGTTAATGACAAAGTGTGTAGTGTGCTTGGTTGATCTTCAGTTTGGGCATGGTTAAAGATGTTAGAGATGAGTATGGTTATTTGAGCATGTGTGAGGGGTCATATCAAAGGTCAAGGATGATTTGAGATCTTGTGGAAGTTCATGGTGTTCATATGGTTCTTCATTATGTTCATCTTGGCATAATTGGTTTTATGATAGAAAAATTTGAATAGGCAGTTTACTAACGTCACCATTGCCATATATGGATGAGTAAGGTAAAGTTGGTTATATGGGTGTGATCAAATTAGTCCTAAGTTGATATGTTCCAAATTTTAGGTTATGTGATTAAGCTTAAAAAAAGTTATTAATGTTCAAAGTTAGCCTTCCAGGTAGATTGTAGTAATTTATATTCTTAGCCAGACCATCATTGCACATCATACAAATATGGATGAACTAACAAGATTATGCATTTAATTTAGGTAAAAATAAAATATATAATGGTCAAATCTTACATGGAGATGTTTTCTATAGTTCCAAGAAGCTACCTCAAAAATTTGGAGTCCTCAAGTGTTTTTTAGCTTGAGATAGAAATATTCAAAATTGCTCTAGCAAACTGTGATGAGTCAAAGACCATCAGGTTTAACCATGTCAAAGACTAAGGTAATTAGTTAGAATATCTAATTGTGTATGTTAATTTTCAATCTTGATCTAATGGTGTGTGTAAGAGTAAAC
The DNA here is from genome assembly GCA_037957365.1 of Torreya grandis. Lineage (NCBI taxonomy): Eukaryota > Viridiplantae > Streptophyta > Pinopsida > Cupressales > Taxaceae > Torreya > Torreya grandis. The sequence goes on along the minus strand of JARHVA010000133.1, from coordinate 4,182,784 downwards.
TTGTCAAATATTTTACAGGTAGGTGACAAGTGTCACAAGCTCGCTAGTCTGATAGAAGATCAACGATGAGCGAAGGTTTGTAATGAAAAAGATAAATGGTGTGGGACAAATCAAAGATTCAACAATGCATACAAGACTATCAAGTGGCACAAGTGTAAGAGAATGAGTGATCAAAAGGCATGTAAGGGTGATGAGTGTCATAATCTTAGGAGTTCTAAGTAAGATCTAATGTTGAGTGATACAAGATAAAGACCTGACTGATCTACAAAGATCAATGGTGCGAA